>RJWH01001191.1:0-436535 GCA_004363575.1 Solenodon paradoxus
GGCCAGATAGAATAGAAAAAATGTGAACACAAGTTTGTTGAGTCTTGCTAATCAGAAAGAAGGGTTTGACCTTAGGACCATAAGCCAAAGGGAGCAGCTGCAATTAGTTGAAAGGGAACGTGATCTGATAAAGTTACTGGTGAAAATTAGACTAATAGTAATTAGCAAGAGAGTTGGGGAAAGAAGAGAATGAACTTGAAAAGAGTAGCAACTAAATGAAATAGTCATGGAAAACTGAAAGGAAGGATCCGAATGTGCTAGAACTGCTAAGAGTTATTTTAAGTGAGGTAACATCTTTATCTTAAAGATTTTAAAAAAGGGAAGCATGGAAAAGTTGCATCACAATATATTTCACCTCTAAATATTTCTCATAGTTTATAACAATAGATTGACGTGATTATTTGGTTTTAGGTTTCACCCATTTGATTGGAATTTTCAAGACAATCTCCCTATCTCACTGTTATATCATTGTCAGCCTGATAAGAACGCTACAGCATAGAGCACTTAGTAAATCTTCAGGTAGAGGGGTGCTAACTCAAAGTTCACATTGGTAATAGGTGGTGAGAAACAAAAGTTCAAAGTTCAAACTTTGTTCCTAAGTTGTATATTCACCATAGTTACTCTATATCTGTACCTGAAAGAAAAAAAAAGTAAGATGTAAGAAAAGTTGAAGCATGATCCAAAGACATAACCACAAGGAAATCTTGATTTCTAGCAGCATTCACTCAGAATATATTTTCCATATGGTAGAGTTACTTATCTTGAAGTAAGTTTCTCCGTACCTTCAGGATACCAATGGCAGATCATATTTAGCTAAAGCTGATGCCAAGACACTGAACAGAAGGATCTAAATGGAGGCTGTGTCACACAGATCTGTCTAAATATGAAGCAGCATGTATTTTATAAGCTGTCTTATCCATAGATCAAGTTGGAATGTCAAATTCTTGTGGGTTGCTTTACTTTTTGAGTATCTCTAAATTTAACTTTTGAAAAAGTTAGAATCTATGACATAAAACAGTGTCCAAATATAAGCTGCTATATGTGTGTACACGTGTATAGATATGTATCTATACATGTGTATAAAATCAGGAAGGTCAAGTAATAATGCATGCATTTTATTGGATATACTCATTATTCTCATAAAAGCAAAGCAGTTAGATACAGAAGTGTTTGATGTATGAGAGTTAATTAGATCTGATGACACTTTCAAAATATCCCTCTTGCCCCAGACAACAGAACATTGGAACAATCTGTTCCTTTAAGGAGTTTGCAATTGTGATTTGATGGAAAAAAGGACACATGAAGTGGTAATGGAAGAGGTGATAACTTTCGTAGTAGGTATATTCTGTAGGAGTTCAGGAAAGGTCTGCAGAAGGAACTGTAGGGGATGACATGGTCAGAGGAAAGAATGTAACTAAAGTGGACTAGGCAAGAACTGGAAACAAAAATCCAGTTTAAAAAAATAGTGAGGGAAGTCACATGACTGAAGGCAAGGAAACTAGACTGAATGTGGAATTAGTGCTTATTTAATTTTTACTTGAACTAATGCAATTTTAACCAATGCCTTAATAATAAGAAACTGACTGCTTTACCTAGTTAGGGATTGAAAGGAATTTCTTGGTACTGAGTTGGAAAATTGATTGAGACCTTTCTACCAACTACATTACCTCTCTGCCTTTCCCCTGTGCACAAAAGGAAGGAGAATATATTTATAAACTTTACTGTTAACAACAAAACAAAGTTTGCATTCATCCTTCAATAGGTTCTTCAAGAAGATACTCACTCAGATCTTGAACTCTCCCTGGAATGTTTGATCACCCAGTCACCAAAGCAGTGTAATGTAGCGGTGATGTGCAGACAGCAGTCTGGGGACATTCACTGTTTCATATTCATATTGACCACTTTCAAATCTCCTCTCTTGGACAAAGCTCCTCTCTCTTTGCTTCAACTTATTCATCTGTAAAGTGGGAAACATATCTCATAAGATTATTGAGAATTAAATGACTAATAATTTGCGTAAAGCAATTAGAACATTGACAAATGTCAAGCCCAGAAAGCTAGCAACACTTTAAAAATACAATATTTATATTCTAGGCAATCAAGCATATGTTAAGCATGTGAAATGCATCCTTCTAAAGATTAGGCACTAGGTGTCTTGTCAACATACAGTAGTTGAGTTGGTGCAATGTGCTAGACTTTGAAATAAGGAACAGTGTCTGCTTGTAAGGAACTTGTTTCTGTTAGAGTCATTGCCATTGGACTTGCTAACAGGTTAACCTACTGATTTTAATTCCCTCTGGTTTGCAGGAAGATGTTGACAAGGCAGTGAAGGCTGCAAGACAGGCCTTTCAGATTGGCTCTCCATGGCGTACCATGGATGCTTCAGAGAGGGGGCGGCTAATATACAAGTTGGCTGATTTGATTGAACGGGATCGTCTGCTGCTTGCAGTGAGTATTAATTAAGCTGGACAAATAGAAAGCAGTCATTGTTCAGAGAGGCAAATCGTTTGGGTTTTAGTCATTCCTAGATGTTCTATACAAACCAAATGAAAAATCTTCACCTCCAGCTCTTTATAGGAACATTGCCATCGAGCTTATTCATAGGGAGTAACCTACACTCTAGTTATGGATAATGTTAATTTCTGCACCCAGAATAGACTCTATAGTCTAAACTTTGACAAACTCTAAGTTAAATCAAAATAAACAAATTTCTCTCCTTTACTCTAGAATTTCTCCGAGCCTTTTAACAAAGTCACATCAGTGCTAATATCCTATAATAATATACCAAGTTTATCAAACTTCCTTACCTACTGAGCTCTTTTCATGGAAAATCTCATAGATTGTTAAAGAAGCCCAGAAGATTTCTCTAAAATAAATATCATTTCTCCTTAATCCAACACTCTTAAGATTTAAGAAATGGCCACTTCCTACTTCCTGAAATGCGTATGTTCACAAAGGTCTTGATTAAATTGTGTTCTTTTTATAGGTGAAAAAGTAAAGAATAAGAAAAATCTAATCACTCATATACTTATAAAATTTATCTTTTACGTAAAATTATTTTTTTAAACATTTTAGCAGTTAGATGAGTCAATATATAACATGGGTAGAGGAAGTGTTTCTTTGTTTTCTTCTTTATTGGGCATTAGTATGAAACCAATTTAATGCAAACCAATACCAACATTGAAATTCAAAATAAATTTTTTTACCCTTAGAATATTAAACTGGCAGTAACAAATAGATTTTTAATCAGCATAGCAACTATAATTAAAGTACCAAAGATACAGTAAAATCCAATATATACAAAAATATGGAACTAGAAGTCAATATAAATAAAACTGCATTAATCAAAATGCCCTGTAGGAAGAAAGTAGATTTTGCTAAAACTTGGGGTTTTTTTTATATATGATCTGTGAATTACAGAATGTTGATTGTCTCTGTCAGTATGTGCTCCTAAGGGGAAAGAAGAGCAGGCATACAAAAATCATATTTGATTAAATTTGGGATAATATACTGCATAAATGCAGAGACAAAAGATGGTATAAAATGTCAAGTAGCTTTAATAGTTACCACCTTACAGGCCTGCCAAGTAACATTCATCCTTCACCCAGCAGAGCATTATATCCCAAAGTGCTCTTTGAGATTCTGTTTAAGAAAAGTAAGATAAAAGGAGATGGATAATTCTATAATAGTTAGGACACTTTATTAGAAAGTGCTGAACTTAGCAGCCTACCCATTCCAGTAATAATATAATCGTGGCAAAGCTGGAAGTTTCACAATAAAAAATGTCTGCTGAAGAAAATCCATGTCTGAAGGATCCAACAGTCATGTGAGTGTGTGTTAATTGACTGGCTATCCAGACAGAATGAAAAAGTCAAAAATGACAAGTGGGACATCATTAATAGTCATGGACACTAAATTATCACCCATAGTTGTATTCTATAATAAGTGAATTCTTGTCAGAACTCCATCTGGCTAAGGAGATGAGAGATGTGTCTATCAAATTGTTACCAATACCTAGAAAGTTCATTAGTTGTAGGACATTCAGAATGAAGAGAAGGAACACTATGTTTAGAAACCATAATTTCACTATCCTTTTTACCTGGATCTTACTATGTGACCTTAAGCAAGTCACTGTATTTCCTTGTTGTTTTTTTTAAAAAGGAGGTTAGGTAAGATGAATTACAGGATTTTTTTTACTTCTAAAATTCTCTAGCATAAGATTCCTCAAAATATTGAATATATTTTTAATTTTAAAATGTACGGAAGTTTAGATTTGGGATTTGATCTTTTTCAGACAATGGAGTCAATGAATGGTGGGAAATTATTTGCCAATGCATATTTGATGGATTTAGGAGGCTGCATAAAAACATTGCGCTACTGTGCAGGCTGGGCTGATAAGATCCAGGGCCACACAATACCAATGGGTAAGTAGTTTTGGAAACGATTAGCGGTGGGGATAGGCGTGGAGAGATTATTGTAGAGTGGAATCATTCCAAACACTCTATTTTAGGATGTCAACCCTAAAAGGCAAAATTATTTTCCCCTTGACTTTGTGAAAATGCAGTTCCAAACCTGGAAGTTCTGCTAAAATTCACCAAATAGCTTTTAAATTGTTTTAGCATAATCTTGTAGAAGATTACACTATAAATACTTTAAAAAATGATTAAAAACAAGAACATTCTTATGTCCACAATTACTGACATAAGGTAATTGCCTAAGGGTTCAAACCTTTTTAAAGGTGGGTTGTGAAATTATTTATTTGGGCTCTCTTTCAATAGTGGCACTTAGACCTTTTCTAGGATGTAATTATTTAAGCCTCTTTGTATGTTCCACTGTGAGTCAGTTATGTTCTCTATGCCTGGTCGAACTCAGTATAGTTATAGCAGATTAATTAAATAAACCGTTTCACATTCATTTGTTTCAAATAGCTTCAAAACGATATGAGACTGTGTTTATAGCCCAATTTTATAATTTGTGAATTAATGTTTTTGTATTTATTTTAGTATTATAGTAGAATATGTACACAAATGGTTAGGAATATAAAAAGTGTCAATTTGAAAAACATTATGGGTAGATTTTAATTCATATAAACATATTGACAACAGTCTCTAGGATTGGGTCTGAAGTCTATTTCTAATCTAATTGCAACATTCAGCAGGTTAGAAGTGACATCCAGAAAGTTAAAGGGGAGGGTGCGATCATAATGTACCAAGAATTGTGGTTATTTCAGAAACTCTTATCTTTTGACAAACCAGGAGAAGTCATTTAAAGTACAAATAGATCTTCATAAGGATATTTCTTTCTATGATAGCCAGGAGTTTTCTGTGGGAACTAGAACAGACCAGAATGCAAAATACAGTGTAAACTCAGGATGGGCATCATCAAACTATGAATCAAATGCAGATTGAAATGTCTCTTACTTCCTACATTTTTTATTTTTTTTAATTTTTTATGAATTAACAGAGTTTGCTTATATTGTTTTTTAGGTCAAATACAAAAAGACAAGAAGATAAGGAATAAAAACATAGTGAACAAAGCCAGTAAAGAAGGCTTATTGCTCATAGCAAAACTTTTTAATTTTCATATTTTTCAGTTTTCTATATTTAAAATTATACTACTTTATTTTGAAGTCTACTGTTACTTAAAGAATTTAGAGCTGCCAGAAAAAAAATATTTTTTAAAGGACAGGTGCAGGTAGAAATTAAAGTTAGTAGGCAGGTAGGCAGGAAGAAAGGGGAGGATTTATTATTTAATTGCTCATTTTGACTGTTTCCCTGGGCCCAGGTTGGGGACCTGGGTCCTTGGAGTGTATGTGGACTATACCAGTCAAAAGTCATGGACTTAACTGCTAAGCCACCAGGGTATACCTAGAAAAACATTTTCACATGGTTCTTCTCTTAGCCACATATTACCTACCTCTTTTCTTGTTTCTTTTCCATGAAATTTGAGAATAAGGATCATTTCTAAAACCTATTTCCCTCATGATAAGAGACAGAATTAAATATATTTCAGACCTTTCCCAGTTTTATCGTTGCTTTGACCAGCACAGTTTTATGGCTACTCACATTCCAAAGTACTATTTGGTAACTCAGTTTTCATTTTATAAAAGAGTTGGACAAATGTTCTACTAAAAAAGTATTTTAATACTTCCTTTCACATCAAGGCCAAACTACCCAACCTACCATTCCATAAATGTGAAGTATAGCTTTCTATAAATTATTGTGCATATTTTATTTTCCAGATGGAGACTTTTTTACTTACACAAAACGTGAGCCTATTGGTGTATGTGGTCAAATCATTCCTGTAAGTTGTTCTGTATTATTTCTAATCTCAAAAGAAAAAAAATGAAGAATTCTGTTTCATTTGGTAGTAAAGCTTTCTCCAGGACAAATGAATGCTTAGACATTTGTTAAATGTGGAGCAAATGTAGATCCTGTTGAACTTGAGTCTCCCTGTGACCAAACTTATTGGTTATGAATTAGCTAGTGCAGAAAATCCTCTATATTGGCATATCTCCTGAGTGTTTCCATTATTACAGCATAAAAAAATCTTAATCTTTTGTTCTATGGTTTGTTCTTTTAAAATTGTATTATATGCTCTTTTTAAAACCTATGCTTTACAAGGGTCAACATTGCATATCTGCTACAGGACACTATTTTAGTGAAAGGCAGTACAGCTTATCATTAACCAACACTTTTAATCTCCTCACCAGGACTTTTTGTCATGGAGAATAGTAGCAATAAGAATGTATAAATCTTGAAATTTTTTTTCATTAAAATAAAAGAAACTATGCCAGAACATTTGGGGACATTGTATGGAATATTCCCTACCTTCAGATAAAGGCTTCAATTACTCCAAATTCCTTATAGAAAAGGTAGTATTTTTAAACAGACTCTTCAAGATTTCCTTTTAAACTCAAATAACTTGAACTAACATACTCAAAAAAGCCACATAAAAAGGTAAAATATCCTAAAGTTCTAGGATGAGAAAGTGACAATGACCTATCTATCTTTTGTCCCATGAAAAGATATGCATACATATCAACATTTTGAATGAAACTGCCTATTAGTCCAAAAATCCCATTAAAATCCAGAATAAAATATACAATTTTGAATACCAATAATAGCAAGTATATAATACATGTCTGTGATGGTCCAGTCACTCTTTGAACATTTGACTCACTTTCTCAATGAATCCTCAGAACAATTTGGCAGCAGAGAGGATTACTATCATCAGCACTTATCGATAAAGTTGGTAGGTGAGAGCTCCCGAAAAGACCGGAGCCTTAATCCAGGTTCTTGCATCCCACATGTGAGATCAGCATGTGAGACACAGCAGACAAAAAAGTTAAGCAGGAACTTTATTTAAGCAAGCAAGAGAGATAGCATACTTCTCAAAGCAATGAGAACTGGGATGATTTCAGGCAAACGTCAATGCCCATCTTGCCCGTTCAGCACATACTTACAGGTAGTCTTTATGGTAATTACTTGCATCTTTACCCCAAAGACACGTAAATACCAATCAGTAGAGCTGGATTGTCAATGTTTCCATTTTGGGATGTCCCTTGGACCACCACAGAAATGTCTAGCAGTTGTTTTTTGTTTCTGTTTTTGTTTTTATTGGTAATTATTGTCCCTCTCTTTACATAGTTATCCTTTGTTCTTTTGTCCCCATCTCCCTTGGCCATACCACATAACAAAATCATGAACAAAGAGCAAGTAACTCATCTGAGTTCAAGTGACTGGTTGGCAGTTGAGATGAGAATTAAACCAAGCTTTCTGCCTTCAGAACTAAGACTTCTCTGCTTTTGCCAAAACATTTGTCTTCAAAATAAATGCTACTAAATAATATTATTGGGTAAATAGTTGCAATGAATTACCTCTGGGAAGTGAAGAATAGTTGTATTTTTAAAATACTACAGATAACTTGTAATATAGTAAGGCTTGACTTAGAACTAAGAATAACAACTCTTGATAATTTGTTGTGTATCTGTCCTGCTCCCTTCCCAAATCTAGTTTATTTGGATCTTTTTAGCACCATTTGCTTTTAGTTATGATCTTAACTGGAAAACACCAGATTATTAAACAAAGCTATTACAATTGTTATTTAACATCTACTGGGAGTGTATAATGTAGAAGTTAGATTAGCAAATGTGGCTTTCAGTAACACAAAGAATCTATTGTTTCATGTTGCTTTGTAGTGGAATTTCCCATTGGTTATGTTCATTTGGAAGATAGGGCCTGCACTTAGCTGTGGAAACACAGTGGTTGTCAAACCGGCAGAGCAAACTCCTCTCACAGCTCTTCATGTGGCATCTTTAATAAAAGAGGTAAGTTTTCTAAATCAAAATGTGCACCAAAACTCAGAAATCCTACTTTGAAATCAGAAGACCTCACTTGGTGTTACTGTAAACATTATCTGCCAATGGCTCCTGTCCAGCAGGGGTCACACATTTGGTATGTCTGCCAGCTGGGATTTCTGGCAGTCACCCCAAAAGAACCTCTGCCCCAATGGAGACCAGAAGCCAGACTCAAAGACTTTACATCTAACATCACTCTATAATCACTTTTTGTTTCATTCCCATGAACGTAAATTCATATCAAAATTGATAGAACTTTCTTTCAAATGTTGAGATCTAAGTTTTTTATAGTTGTCACGAGTGGCCTGGAAGTGCTGCAATTTTGTTTATTAAACTAACTCATCCAAATGTTGGAGGCCTCTGTGACAATATGCTTTTTGTAATATTGGGCCGTTGTCTCTAAACACATAAGTTCATGAGGGGATATGTTTATATGTTTATAGTCTCTTTTGCTCTTACGATTTCCTCTGCATTTTGCTCAAGAATGGTCAAAAAAAAAAAACAAAACAAAAAAACCTATATGATTTACTTTCATCAACTAGATTATGTGAATATATATTTTTCTTTCAATTTACTGACCTTGGTTCTTCATATTGTACCAAAACTTAAAAAATATGCTTTCTTCACTAGAAACAAAATTTAGAAAAACTGAACCTATATTTTATACCTATTTTTTGCTTCAAATTAAATATAAGCAGCAGAGATGTCAAATGAGGCAGTTTGGTGAACATAACCATGCAGTGTTAGTGTGCTCATCTCAGTTGCCACACTGTTTTCTACCTGATCAATCTTTAACTAGGAATGAAAACAATCTGTGCTGTGTAATCACTACTAGTATGATCTTTACTTATCAGCATTTTATTGAAAATAATGCCAGAAGGAATTTTGCAACCCTGTAGGTATGCCCTGAGCAATCAAGAGCTAGAAATTTAAAATTTGAAATTCCTTTTGTTTCTTATTTTTGCTGATGTAATAATAAAGGCACTGCCTTCCAACAATGTGCCTATCATTCTTACACATACTACCTATGTGAGTTACTTTTATGAAATTTGAAACAATAATACCTAAATGTTAAGCATGAATTTATCCTGAGGGAAAACAGTCCCTGGATAATGCAACCCTTGAGGTTATTTTCAAGGGCTAAAAAGTGAAACAATAATAATTATGATGATGATAATAAAATTAGCTACATAAATAAATCTTTGTTGAAAAACTCGTAAGCCAGCCTTGATTCCATACTCATCTTTTTTCATACCTTCATCAAACTGAATTCTCAATTCCATCGTAGCTTATTCACATTTTATCTTTTAGGCAGGGTTTCCTCCTGGAGTAGTGAATATTGTTCCCGGTTATGGACCTACTGCAGGCGCAGCTATTTCTTCTCACATGGATATAGACAAAGTGGCCTTCACGGGATCTACAGAGGTAACATCATTTATGTGGTTCAATAGTTAGAATATCTGATCACCAACTATCAGAAGCATGTTTTATGTAACTGTTTTTAAACCACCATTTTCTTAAAACAAAAGTTTGTTTTTAATGATGTATTCCTTATTCTAGCCTTCAAGCATGTTTCTAGAACATAAGCATATGTGGCTGAGATGAACTGAAAATCCTGCTACAAACTCAGGACTGGAATAAACTGTTTTTAGTGTGTTCATTAACTTCCTTGACGAGAAATATGACCAGTTAGACCTTGTCATGTGATGAGTAAGGTTTACTGCAGAAAATATAAATTAGGCTACAGTGCCTTGTATAAATGAATGTAGTTTTATCCTGAAGGTTATGGAAATTAAATAGCAGAGGCTTACTGTTAGCTTCTTATTTGGAGCTTTCTTTTCTTCAAACATCTGAAAAGGAGCCAGCAGCTCAGCTTTCTGGATGTTACTGCTGATTCAAACTTTTGTCTCTCAGACCCCAGCTTGGCCTTCTAGATTGTTAAAGAACAGGATGTGATAAGATATTGGGATGTGTACCAAGTTCCATAAGGGAATTTACAGGAAGGAATAATAATTTCTAAATGTGTGCTAGATGTTTTTTTAAAAACTCTCCAGTGATTGAAAAGCAAAAAAAAAAAATTCTAGATAGTGAGGAGAGGCTAACTTAATTTTATATATACTTTAACACAGAGAACTTTAAAAATAGAAAATTCTATTTTATTTTTATAAAAAATCATTCTTAATCTTTTTCAAACTAGGTCAGTAAATACAGACTTTTTCTTATTTTTTTATAGCAATGGAGTAGAAAAGTCTTGCATTCTGCAAACAATTAAGGTAGTGGAAAGCCAATCCCATATTCAGGATTCTGTGAACAAAACAATTGAGAATATGCAAATCATGCAATAAAATTAAAAAATGATGAAATCATGGTTTAAAATCACAGCAGAGGACATAAACTTAGGGAGATACAAATTCCTCAGTCTAGCATTTTTGATTTTTCCAATAGGGACTCCATATACATTTCCAGCTCTAGACCCACGCCTACTCACTACTGTTTCTGGGCCTGGGTTGCTGTTCCCTAATCCTATCTCTGCAATCAGCCTATTTGCTTTGGCTTATCATTCAGTCCCTATGGCATTTTTGGGAACATTTGGCAAACTAACAAAAAAACTAAAAATGTTTGTGATTAGGAGATTAGGAAATACCTGGATTCAAATTATGACTCTACCCTAGCAGTGTGTCTTCACAAAATGAAGTGTATTTACTAACTTTGAGTTTCTTCATTTGCAAAATTGGAATAATGAATATCTACCTTATTGAGTATACAGAATTAAATTAAATTGATCTATTGACTAGTAAAACTTTTAGCACCCTATCAAATACTCAATAAATGGCACGGTTATTATGTTTTTCCTGTACTCATTTCCATTTCCTCTTTCTTTTGCCCACTTTTTAATTTCTCACCTAGTTTAAAAGGTGAAGAAAGAGGTCACTTCTCCATATCATTGAGCAAAAATCGATATTTCCTTGTTTTGAAAAAAATCCAAGAAAACCTTTTAACATTTGAACTTGTACATTTCTGCCACTGTCGTTATACTAATCACACTCCCTACCAATGCTTTGGACACCTGCAGCTTTTAAAAAAAATAGCCCTGATTTTACTCCCTCCCCAAGACAAAAGCTATCTACTTGAATTAAAGTTTTCCATTAATCTTTCTACATTAAAAAAAAAAAAAGAGCAACAGGAAATAAAAATGCACAGAAAGAGCTTGGGAAATTCAAAGAACAAAATGTAAAGAGCATTGTCTAGGAAATAGACCATTTTTAATCCATTGAATGAAAATTCATTTTTTATAGGTGGTCATAAGGAGTATGTTATGGAAGGACAATGAAGTAAAAGAGAAATTTCAGATAGGATTTCCCCATTGCAACTCTACTGTTTATTTTTATTAACCTGCATTTAAATATTTGATTTAGCTCCATAAAATCTTTAAATGAGATAACAACACCAGCAGATGTTAATGCTCTACTTTGTAATTCACAGTAGCATTCAGTTCCGTAACCACATATAATTAAACATATATTCAACAAGCATTTACTTATCTTTTACTCAGCTGGGATAGAAACCTTTTATTAAAATCTGATGTGTCAAAGAGTAAAAGAAATCCAGAAAACAGAAGAAGTAAAATCAAATGAATGATATTTTTTAAGAGAAAAACAAAGATCATATTAGTGCTTTAAGACTTCAATAAAAGTAAAAAGGAACTAATTATAAAACAGGCCAGATTTTAGAGATGGAAAAATAAAAATAGCTACAGAAAATAATCTTGATGGGAAGTGATCCACAAAGGAAAAAAAAATGAAGAAGATAATGTCTTTTTTTGAAGAGAGGCAACCAACATTAAAGAAGAAACCAGACCAGCAGGATTCCAGCTAACTGAGGTGACAGCAGAGCATAGATATAATTTCTTTCTTCTGACTTCACTGTTTAAAGGTGGAGAGGGAGGAAGAGGGAGGGGTAGAAAAAGAAAGAGATAGGGGTAGGAAGGGAAAGAAAGGAGCGTATGTGTGAGAGAGAGAGAGACAGAGAGAAGGAGGGAGGGAGAGAGAGCTGTCAATAATCAAGTGGAACCACTGTGGTAGATACTAGAGAAGGGCTATGAAGTGCTAGGACATTGTCACTGCTACCAAGTAGATGACATCTTTCTGGGAACTTGACATGTATGCAGATAATACAATCCAAGGGAGAGTCTAAGAGTTCTCATGAAAGGTCTATGGTAGGTCAGAGGCAGAAAGGGTCATGTCCACTTAGAGTCACCAGAGAAGGCTTCAAAGAGGAGCTAAGGTATGAGATGGTATGAAAAATGATGTAATCCTGCCATTTGCAAAAACATGGAACTAAAGTGTATTATACTTAGTAAATAAGTCAGACATTGAGAGGCAAACACCAATCTGTGGTACATAAAGACACAAAACAAAATAGTGAGCTAAACAGAACAAAAAATAAACTTTAAACTATATGAAAAATAGTGGACAGTGGATTGGCTAAATTGGGTAAAAGGGTCAACTGCATGGTGATGCATAGAAGCTAGTATTCTAGGCACATTTTAATGTGATGCTGATTTAAAAGGCTGTATGTCTGAAACCTATATTATGTTGTAAGTCAGTATTGCTTCAATAAAAATAAAAGATATGAGCTGGGCCCCAAGGAATGGTGGGATTAGAGATAACCCAGGTGAGAGCTGGTATATAATAAGGAACATAAAGAGATGAGTTTCAAGAAAGTGGTGAATATGCCATATTATCCAGAGAGAATTTTCTGGATTTCAACAGAGATGAAAAGTCAAGCTGTGCTTGGATCATATGCCATGAAGTTCTGATTAAAATGTCCGGCTAGCCATATACAGCAAAACCAGTTATCATGAACTATATCTTTTTTCATGAGCATTTTTTCTGATTCATGTTGTTTATGCTGGGATGGAGGAGCATTTGATATTCAAAGAGACCAGATCTCAAAAAAAGCCATCTCGCAAATGAAACCTAACTGAGGCACAAACATCACATACATTTAAAACGCTAAATGAACCTGTCCTCCCAAGAGAGAATTAAGCTTCCTTTTTAATGCTCCATTTCAGGTTGGCCAAAAGATCAAAGAAGCTGCTGGGAAAAGCAATCTGAAGAGGGTGACCCTGGAGCTAGGAGGGAAGAGTCCTTGCATTGTGTTTGCTGATGCCGACTGTGAGTAAGGCCTCTCTGTTAACTTTTCACCCTTCACCCTTTCTGTGCCTGGTACCATGTACTAAACTTAGAGTTTACAGAAGAGTTTGCTTCTAGTGTCAATGTGTAAGGCATTAATCGGAGTCCAAAATTACTCTTGAAAATCTTTTAAATTCTCTTAAAATGTTAACACTTACAGAAGTTTAACAAAGACACTACAGCATCCTGGTTTGGAATAGATGATGATTTATTCTGCTGGACTGGACAAAGTAATTGTTTTACACTTGGAGATCATAATGCATTTTCAAAATCCTATACCTTTAAAAAATAACACTGCTAAGCAAGCTGAGATAATTTCAAACATGTTGAACCAAGACCAGCTGTGGAGTCAAAAGTTTGACATTTCCTGTCTCCCTTCAGTGGGTGAAATACTCGTTAAATGAAACAGCTAGAAGAAAATGAAGCCTGCTATTTAAGAAATCTCTCTTTTCTTTCCCTAACAAGTGCACTAGAATTTACATGCGTTAAATCTATACTTATGATGTGATTTCACTAATAGCTGAGGTTCATTATGATTTTATAACCAAGCAGAATCTCAAAATGATTTCCAAAATAGGAGTCAATTAGCGTTAATAGTCAGGCATCCATCTAAATCTTCAATAGTTGCATTATCAGTATGAGGCTATATACATAAATGATTCATGGAATTGACCTGTGTTGTTATTGTAAATTTAACTAAAGTGTTTTTATGTACATACCTTATTATATGTTCTGCAAACATGGGCTTGCTGATTTTGACAAACCTGTCTGCAAACTGTTTCTGCTACAACTTAGGTATATGCAATTCGTTCACAAAATAGTAGCAATATCCACTGCTATAATGTTGAATTAAATCTTCAGTATTGAGAAAATTAAAACACAAAGAAAATTTTCCACTGGTTGTTTAGGATCTACTAGTGAAGCAACCAGTTGCATCTTTTTAAGACACATGCTATCATCTCAAAGAAATAAGCAACCATAATCTACAGGTAGCATACATGAAACAATTCAGATAACTTTTAAAACGTTATTCCTTTAACTTTTAATCTGATTGATAAGAGGTGGAATATATTGAATAGATGTCTGATAGCATAACTTGTTTTTTCTATGCCACTATGTTGCTTTTGAGATTTAAGTATAAAAATATATAATCATTAGAAAATATCCCTTTTTAACATGAATGTCTTCTTTGCAGTGGACAACGCTGTCGAATTTGCACACATTGGGTTATTCTATCACCAGGGCCAATGTTGTATAGCTGCCTCCCGGCTTTTTGTGGAAGAATCAATCTATGATGAGTTTGTTCGAAGGAGTGTTGAACGTGCTAAAAAGTATGTTCTTGGAAATCCTCTGACTCCAGGAGTCAATCAAGGCCCTCAGGTGAGTAAACAATAAGACATTCCCAAGGGACAAGAATAAAGAATTCTCTCTAGGCCTAGTATTATTGAGTAAGATTACTTCCATCTACCTATTTTCCTAGGCAACAACACTATATTAGATTAGCGATTAGAAACAGCAAAATAGAACAATGAATCTAATACCCAACAGTAAATAAAGTATCCAGTTTTAGTGTTGCTCAGTTTTCACATCTAGAAACAATTTGAGAGCCATTTGAAATTAAAGATGTAAGGAAAAATAACTAATGCTGTAGATTTCTGGTTTTCTTCTGTCTGCATACCTCATGAATTCTGTATACAGTTCTTTACCCATTTGCAAGTCCCTCTGTAATCCTATTGTTTCTTTTTCCTCAGAATCAGTCCTCTAAAATCTCTCTAAAGTCTTGAGTTTCTCAACTATCTAATGGTAGTACGAGTGGTCCCAAGTATTTGGGTTTATGGCAAATGTCTCATTTTTGTAGTTACAGCCCAATTATTCCATTAGGGTTCCCAATTTCTTCACTTGACTTTAGAACCATTAGCAATAAGAGTATCTTTCTTTTATGCAGAGGTACCTTTCCCTCTTCTTTGCACATTTCATTGTCTTGAACTTCTGAGTCTCTGGTTCTCCATTTACTCCTGCCTTTTCAGATCTTAACCTAGAGTAGCAGTTTTCAACTGGGCCAATTTTGCCCTCCTACATGGGACATTTGACAACGGGGGGCGGGGGGGAGGGGAGACATTTTTAGTTGCTACAACTGTGAGAAAGAGGTGGCTCTACTAGCATCTAATGGGTAGAAATCAGAGATGTTGCCAAACACCTAACAGGAGGAGAGCCCTCCCCCAGCCCCGCCACAAAGAACTGTCTAGCCCCAAATTCCAAGGGGGACAATGTTGGAAAATCCTACTTTAGAGTTGAGACATTAAACTTAGGAATTTTTTTGTTTATTAATTTTTTTCGTTTTGTTTATTTTCTCTATTCTTTTATTTTATTCCATGCTATTGGTTTGAAACAAACACTATTCTTAACGTATTCACTAAGCAAAAAAATTTGATAAATAAAAATTTATTGAACATTTCTATCAACTACACTCTTGTATCACCTGACAATGCCAAAAGAAACAAGGAGAATATGCTACCTGACTTCATGGAATTTATAGTTTTTTTTATAGTCTAGATTTTTTTATCCTTTAATATGCTCATTTATTGCTATAAAAAAGAGCTTATGAAAAGAGATATTGATTCACTAAGTTTTAGCATATATATCACATTTATATAGAAAGTCTATGTGCTATGTATATAAATCACATAAATTTTTCTTTAGTAAAGTGCTTTTCTAATTTGATTTCATAGATCAAAATGTGCATGCCCTTAGACACTGGGAAAATCAGAATTTTAACTGGAAAAAGAAGTTAATTAACATAATGAATAGAGTTATGTCTTCTCCTAGTGCAGAAAAATGTACTTTTGAGTTAGAGTCTAGATTTTAAGTCTAAGCTTCCTGAGGCTGTTTTTTCATCTATAAAATGAGAGTGATGCAAACCTAGAGGGGTTATTGCGCAGTGAAATGAGATCATTTACGTAAAGCATCTACCTGAGTGCCTGGTTTATAATACCTGCTCAAATATCTGTTAAATACATGAAAATTGCATGCTTCCATTTATAGACATGGTGACAGTTATATACATCATCTATTCTCATCGCTCTTCTTCATCTATAGTTTCTAAGTAATTTAATGATTCAAAGTAATTTAATGATTCATTGTTGTTTCTCCATGTCATTTTAATACTCTGTCTCCTTTTTTAAGCCAACAACTCTAAAGAATTCAAAGAATTTGGCCTTTCAAACACATCAAAATATCTGATCTGAGACTGTTACAATAGCTTGCACTATTGGATTTCACAGACTAACTCATGAGCTAATGACATCACACAGTAAAGACCCTCGTATCATCATTGAGACCATTTTGATGACTGAAAGGGAGGTTAAGTTCAATTATGGCCCATCTAAAACTTTCTGAAAGTTTGTATTTATATGACAAAAAAGTCAAAATTAACCAAACCAAATAACCCTAAGCATTAACTGAAAATTTCTGTCACTAGTAAACTCTAGTCCAATGCTCTCAATCTTTCTTGAATATTTGAATCACCTGCTCTTGCTAATAAGTCAAATTCTGATGTAGTAGGTCTAGGGTGGAGCTGAGAATCACAGTTTGCTACCACATTGTACTAGAGTTACTAGCTGCAGTACTGCATTTTCAGTAGCTAGACACCAAAAAATGAAAGACTACTTCTTTAGAAATTAGTGCCAACTAAGGTTCCCCACAAACAAGCAATTCCTTTCCACCTCCATTTTTCAGTGTATAAGCCTGGGTCAGATGACCGCCAAATATCTGCTGTGGACATAGGCAGAAAAAAAGTTATGACTTAGGAAGTACATGTTAAAAGAAAAAAAGCAGTCATGATTTTTGAGTCATAGATTAATATCTTAAAAAAAGGCCAGATAAACTTTGTGTGGACTTGCATAGGTTCTTGGCTATTTTCTGACAAACTGAAATGTCTTTACCAGGCAGAACTTCCAAATACCACATCTTAGTCTGGTGAATCGAATGTTACGCAGTAATTTAAGTATTGTTTCATATTAAACCAATATCGCAACTTGCCTAATCTGCAAGAAATGAAAGACATTTTCTTTAGGGAACATTCAATTAAATAATGTGCATAGGAACATTGAGCAACATTCTGCCAAATATTTTGCCAAATTTTAGAAAGAGCTTTCTGGTTTCAAACAGCACTTCATATTATTAAATGTGAGAGCGAATTGTGTGAAGGTAGAATTTTATGTGACTTTTTTCCAGGCCTGGGACAGATTGGGAGTCAATGAAGATAAAGAATAAACTGTTTTAAATAATGAGAAGAGACAACTTACCAAGCAAGAGATTCTCACCTTGACTTCAGTATTTCTGATGCTTTTTCTTTAAAGCTGATTGCTGGCCACTTCTGAGACAACGCCATCTTTACCAGTGATTTGATAGCCATGAGTCACCTAATCGCTCAGCCTCCCATAGTGGGAATTGAGGCAATGAGCCAATAGGTAGCCAAGTTCCAATGTATGAAGAAGTCTGTACTCCTCGTGTTTCTACCAGAAATACAGCCTCATTATTTTTCTAACAAAAATAGTATTTCATAAGCCACTTTGATTCTGTAATTCTCATATTTTAATACAGGGTCCATTTAAGCAAACAGGATCACACCAGTTGGGACAGACTAGACATTGGAACCAAATCTATATACTGACTCACAGGGACCTGAACTAGAAAGGACAGCCAGACCTTGGTCCACATGGACCAGGTCAGAAGGGATGGGTTGGGAATGAGAGAACCCAACAGAGGACTAGGAGTCCCACAGCATCTGCTTTCCGATACCATGTCTAATTAAACCCAGCATCAAAGCTCTCTTTTTCTCTTTCACCCCCCCCTTTTTTTTTTTTCAGATAAGACAAAGTCCAGATAGATGTGTCTGGTCATTAGCAGGCATTTCTTTTCATGTAAATAAGCAACAGTTGTGTGAAAAGGTTTACGTGTGTTTGCAGTGCCAATACGCTTTTCTTGTGTAACTGTAAAATGAATACTAAATACACATATTTATCTTCAACGTTTCTTTTCAGAAAAGTCAGGAGAATATAATATATCCAAGGAATCTATCTGCGCCTGTCAGCTGTCTTGACTGAATATTTGATTTAATAACAATATCCTGACATTTTGAAGTTTTTATTAATAGGCAGAGTAATGTATTCTATTTACAAGCTACTAATTTTATTTTCCCTTTTCATGTGGTTCTTTTCAAATAGATTGATAAGGAACAATATGAAAAAATACTTGACCTCATTGAGAGCGGGAAGAAAGAAGGGGCCAAACTGGAATGTGGAGGAGGCCCTTGGGGGAATAAAGGCTACTTTATCCAGCCCACAGTTTTCTCTAATGTTAAAGATGAGATGCGCATTGCCAAGGAGGAGGTAAATGGTTTCATTCTATTCTGTCCCTTTCATTGCCATATTTTGTTTACAATGTGTCCCTGTAAAATTTTCAACTCCTTGAATATCTTTCTCGGTAAATGTAACTCTTCATTTTTTATAATTGATAAAGGTTTGTGATAGCAAGACTGAAATAGTAAGGAATTCATAGAGCTAGCCAAGAATTTCCAACCAAACACGTATCTGGATACTTAATAATTTCTAGGTGCTTTTTTCACAGATTTAAAGTAATAGAAAAGAAAATCACAAAATCACATTGTTATTATTCCTTCTTTGGAATTATTATACATGAAAATAATTGAAAAAGGATAAAATGGTATACAGTTCTTTAACACTTCTCATTTTTAGATCATTGTGCATTCAGTTATGAGAAATAATATAGAAAGATACCATGATTCTTTACCCAGTTTCTTTCAATGGTAACATCTTGCAAAACTATAGTAAAAATACCGCAAATATGTTGACATTGCTACAGTGAAGACAGAGAACATTCCATTAGCATAAGGGTCCCTCATTTTTTTTCTTTGGTAGCCAAATCCATTCCCCTTTTGCCCCACCCCATCCTCAACCCTTAACTTTCCCTTGACCATAAATCTATGCTCTACTTCTATAATTTTGTCATATCAGAAACATTACATAAGTGGATTCATAGTACAACTTTTTGAGATTGACTTTTTCTTTCGACCTAGACCTCTCCATATCATCTAGGTAGTTTGTTCCTTTTTCACTACTGATCAGTATTCCATAGCATGGATGTATTAGGTTTACTGAACCATTCACCTACTGAAAAACTTTTGGATTGTTTCCAGTTAGGGTCTACTATAAATAATGCTACTATAAACATTGGTGTATAGGTTTTTATGTGAACATAAATCTTCATTTCTCTGAGTTAAATGCCTGAGAGTACAATTGATGGAGCATATGGTAGCTGCAGTTTTTTAAGAAACTGACAAGCTATTTTCTAGAGTGATTGAACAATTCCGTATTCCATTAGCAATGTATGAGCAATTCAGTTTCTCCAAATCATTGCTAACATTTGGTGTTGTGGTTGTTTTCATTTTAGCAATTCTGATAGGTATATAGTTTAAATTTGCATTTCTTTAACAGTTAATGGTGTTGAATACTTTTTATATACTTGTTTGCCAGCTGATATCTTCCTTGATGGAATGTGTCTTCCTTTTTTTTCTCTTGTTCTAATTGTGTTCTTTGTTTTTTACTTGCTATCTTTTTTGTTTTCTTAAGGTCTTTTTGCCTGTGGTGTTCAATTTCTCCAACATTATTTGTTGAAAAAGTGATTTTTTTCCATTCTATTACCTTTGCAAATTTGGCAAAATTCAGCTGTGCATATTTATGTATATCCATTTCTGGGTTTCTTCCTCTGTGTCTTTATTTCTCTGCCAACACTCATAATTAGGGTGGCTATAGAATGTCATGCAACTGGTGGGAACTAGGTCCTCACACTTTATTGTTCTTTTTCAAAATTGTTTCACCTATACTAGTTCCTTTGCTTTTTCATGTTGCTTTTTAAATGTCTTTATCCAAATATACATTATAAATCTTGCTGGAATTTTGAGAATTGTATTAAGTAAATTTATCCATTTGGGGATAATTAATACATTTATTGTATTGAGTCTCCCAGTCATTAGCCTTATAAGGCAGGATTTGTTCATCAGTATTTTGCAGTTTTCAGTGTGCAAGTCCTGTACATATTTTATTGCACTTATATGGAAGAATTTTTTTTGAGTGATTGAAAATGCTATTTTTTGGAGTTTGGTATCCATACCTGTGTTGTTAGCATATACAATTTATTTTTTTCTTGCATTTTTTTCTTGTATTAAGTCTTCATTATTGAGTATGATAGTTCCTGTGAGATTTTCATCAATATCCTTAATCCAGTTTAAAAAGTGCTTTCAATTCCTAAATTGTTGAGTGTTTTTAATTAGGAAAGGAAGTTGGATTTTGTTAAATCTTTTTCTGCATCAATTGAGATGATTATATGGCATTTTTTTTCTTCATATATCAACGTCATATATTATATTGAATTCTGAATACTGAACCAAAGTTGCATCTCTAGAACGAACTTCACCTGGTGACAATGTATAATTTTTGTAGGTGCTGTTGAATATTATTAGCTAATCTTTTTTAGGAATATTTTCTGTAGCTTTCATTGCTCAGTGGTTTGAAGAATATTGATCTGTAGGCTTTTGTGGGGGATTTTTTAGAAGCATTTTTATTTTATTTCCATTTAGTTGTTTACACTGATTGTTTCCCCCAACCTGGGACTCAAACCCAGAGGTATGTGGCTTGCATCTTTCAGAGGCAATTGACTTAATGGCTGCTCCACCCGGGCATGCCTGCTGGTTTTTTTAATTGTTTTTACTACTAATAAATATCATTTAGTGATTGCTCATTGTATGCTACATATAGTGTTAGCATTTTATAGTCATTCTGAAATATAAATACATATGTCTAAAATATGATAAATGCAAATATTTTATTATATATTATGCATCAATTTATATTTATAAAATTTGTATTTATTTGTATAAAGAAACCTTCATATCATATATAAATATATGATATATAACGTATTATATATGTTTATAAAAATAAATATCAACTATTCAATATAAATGTTAAATATTTTCACAATGACCTCATGGAGTAACATTTTATATTTTTCTATTACATAGACTCTCTCTAATATTAGAAGAAATTCTCTAATCTTTCCTTCCCAGATATAGTCAAACTTTTTTTTATTAATTTCATATAATTGGGGTGGTAATAATTTTCTAGTGAAAATTCAGAACATCTGAAAGTCTATAATTCCTAAGTTGCATTTTAATGGGTGGTAACTGAATAAAATTAAACATAATATTCCAATCTAAGAGTTTTCCTAAAAGATTTGAAAGCTGTTATCAGTTCCGACGTGATGTATCTACCTACACACACAAACATATATATATATATGTATATATATATATATATACATATATATATATGATTAACCTTGTAAAATAGCATGTCAAGTTTTTTGAACCTTTTTGTATCATGAGTTTTTCTTTGAGTCACAGAGTCAGTTATGATCTAGAAATACTTTTGTTATAATTATAAATAACAGATGAGAAACCGAGGGTCCAACGAAGCAAAGTGATTAGGTTACATGGCTCATTAAAGGCAGCTTGGGAGTATAGCCTAATTCTCATGACTACCATTGTACTTGACCATTGTTGGTCTAATTTAGGCTCCATTTTCTGTTGAATTCTACCATAACCTAACACTATAAAATCCCATGGGATGTGTGGAGCCATTCTGTTAAAAAATATGGAAACACAACAAAAGAGCTTCATTTTTAAAAGAAAACCAATTTTTTTCTCCCCTTTATAAATGAGATGCAGGAGTTGATTTGGGGTTGTGATGACAAAAAAGTCTAGCAAAAATGGAAGAGTAACTTAGGCTAGAATAAGCACATTTTGATTTTTGTTTTCTGTCCTATGATTATTGCCATTGCTAATGAACTCAAATTTAGTAAAGGGTTGTAGAGGACTTAAGCTTTTGCAAAAATGAATCATTCTGTTTAGTATCCGTGAGTTGCATAAGACTTGACTGAAGAGTAGAATCTAAATAAGAATTTGTTGTTTTATCAAACTTGGCTGATTATGAAAAGATCTAAGCCCATACAGAATAGCTGATATTTCAACTGATGTCATATTGATACTTAAAAAGTAATTATTATGAATCATTGCCTTCCTGTTTATTGAATAGAAGTACCACTGCTCTCAGGTTTGCTGTATATAGTGACCTGAAGATGAGGATTACTAGAGAGAGAGAATTTAAAATGTTCTTAGTGGAAAAGAAACTCTGAAGTTAATCATTTCATTTATAAGAAGTTTTTGGAAACCTTACTTCAAAATCTAGAACATATTACTTTAAACTTGTACTCAATCTCATTCCAAATAAAATATAATAAAATACAGTTACGAGTCTTAACCTATCATTCCAGCAGCTACCACTTTGATTTATAGATATAAATATGAGATAAGAGGCAAAATATTAATTCTTCATAATTTATAGGAAAAAATAATCTGCAATACCATTTAAAATAATTTAGGACTGTCCTGGTGGAGTAGGAGTTGGGTCCTCCACCTCTGATGGCACAGTCCACATACATCTCAAGGATTTGAGTTTATGTCCTGGGCTGAGGAGAACAACCAAGATAAACAACTAAATAAAAATAAATAAAATGTTTCTTCCTCATCTGTCTTCCTGCCTATTTGCCTAATTGTCTTCATTCCTGCCTGCCATCCTTAAAAAAGAACTAATTCAGCTAACCAGTAAAGAAACACTTGAAGTCTTTGCTAATTGAAAATTGTCTCTGTCTTATACTCAGCACTGAAACTTCTCATGGCTATTTGGAAAATATTTGCATCTGAATCTCTTGAAACTTCGTATTTGAGATTATTTTCAGTATTTTCAATGGCTTTGAAGTTTTGCTTATTAAAGTTTTACAACTCTAACACAAAGAAAAAAATAATCATGATAATTTGGTTTTAACCAATTATCTTATTCATTTCTCTGATATAGATATTTGGACCTGTGCAACAAATCATGAAGTTTAAATCTTTGGATGATGTGATCAAGAGAGCAAACAATACCTTCTATGGTTTGTCAGCAGGAATCTTTACCAAAGACATTGATAAAGCCATAACAGTTTCCTCCGCTCTGCAGGCTGGGACAGTGTGGTAAGTCAAACCCACATAATATTGTCTGCAATGTAACCAACCACATTAACAAGATACTTTGAGCCTTTTCAGATTGTGACTTTTCATTTGGAAACACATGGCCTCCTGGAAAAGCAATTGCTGCCTAAGAGAGAGACAGAGAGGCAGAGAGACATACACACAGAAAGAGAGAGACAGACACAGAGAGAAAAAGCAAACACACACACAAAATTGGCTCTAAGAATTTTAGAAGAACAGGTTTTATAACTCTTTCCAGCCTCCTAAAATTGCTTATCAAAATGTTTGGCTAATACAATATGTATTAATAAGTAATTTCTAGCACTTGGCACTATCTTAAGGACAAAAGAAATAAAATTTGTGTAGTAAAGACGTTATGTAGATAGTAGGACTATTTTTCATTGCTTTTATGTATGCAAACACTTAATTCTTACATCAGCTTCTTATTCTAGGATTATCAGAGATGTATGAAGTCCTTAATCTGGAAGGACCTACCGAGTTTTGAGGAGCATATTACTCTCATTTTTGACTTGATTGATGTCTCTTATTTTAATTTGTGATATAAATACCAAGCCTGCGCATTTCTAACCATTGCACACTTTGGCCACCCCTGTCTCTGAACTGCTTTGTTGCTAATTTTTGTCCCATCAAACTCATTTTCCCCTTCAATCCTGGCAACAGCCCAAGATTATTTTCCTTCCCAATCATGTCACGTGTAGCTAAAACTACTGTAGTTAAAACTTCACTTACTGTTGAAAAGTATTTACCTTTAAGAGACAGTCAAGAGATTCTTGGCCCTCTTTATAGTTCTGGAATGCTTGTTCTTAACTAAAGAGAGTCATCATTTAATTAATGTGCACTCTAGACTAGGCACTGCTTCTTTACTTTCATTGTCTCATTTTACCATATAACAACTCTATAACCGTTATTCAAAATTATCGATAAAAGCCCTGAAGCTTAGTGAGATTAAGTAATTGACTGAGGCCACACAACAGATGACAACTAAGATTCAGACCTATTTCAAATTCTAAGGCAGTGATTCTGAACCCTGGCTGTATATTAGAGTCATCTGAGGAAGCTTTTAACATATATAAACTCATGGGGTGAAGGGAAGTTGTACCTCAGACTCACGAATTATAGTCACGAGTTGTGACATTTCCTTCAATAGCCGACTGCATATAGTAGGATTGTCTCAATAGGTTATGCCACCTTGGTGTGCAGTAGGCTTGTGTAATTACTACACAACAAAATTGCCTAATGACATATTTCTCAGAACGTATTTCTGTCCTTAAGCCATACCCAACTGTCAATCACTCTCTGAGACTTGAGTCTGGCTATAGATTTAACATTTAAGGAGTGTTTTCAAGCCCTCCTGTGACTCTATTGTACAACCCGGAAAACTACTCAAAAACCTGATTCTATAATGGAATACTTTCTTTCAGAGATTCTTTAAAAACAGAACAAATTATTTTAGATAATCAGTAATGTTAGCGATTAATGTAGAATTTTCTTATGATAAGATTGATAAAATTCGGCATTGCTTTAACATGTATGTTTATTCTCTCCATTGTGTACTATAAACAGAGTCTATGTATAATTTTATATATGTCACTCTCACTTACAGAGGAGAAAACATATGCTTAGAAGAGCTACATAACATTTCTCAATATCACTCCAGCACAAACAAGGGTCTGTGGGAAGAGCACCATTTTTCTTCATATCTTAAGAAAGAATCATAGAAAAATCAGTTGACAAGCCTGATCGATTTGAACCTAGAATTGTCTCAACTTAATATTTCTCATTTCTCCATTTACTTATATTAAAATTGTTTCATTTCTAGTGCAAGCAAAACTCATTTTCTGTACTTTTTGACACAATTTTCAGGTTTTGGACTTTGAAATAACAGTACTACATGCTTATTTCATTAAAAAAACTTGTTATGAAATCATTGCATCTAGTGGTGTGGGAATCCCTAATTAGGAATTTTTATACCACAGGGAGAGTCAGTCTTGCCTTTGGGTCCTTGTGCTCCCAGGGAGATAACTTACCATGAGACAATCAAAGTATATCACAGATTCAACGAACTCAGATAAGATAAATAGTGAAATTTATAAACAAAGTGAAAGGGTTCGAGAGCAGGTTTTTCCCAAAGAAAGGCGTATTATTAAAGAAATAGTATATCCCCACAGAGGAGGTTGGACAGGACCCTGGCAGCACAAGTGTAGTCCTTCCTGGGGTTAATATTCCCTATTTGTCCTCCCTTAGGCCTTCATGTAGTCCTTATAGTTAATCAAGAGATAGTCTCCGTCCTTGTCCTTGTTTCACCATCTCATGTCTAACTGACTTATTGCTCGGGAAGCTCCTAGAACTTGAAAGAGGTTTTTGACCTTAAGAGGGTTTAACTGCCTCAGTGCTTGTATCTAGCAGGTATTCTGTAATAAGAGAGCCTTTGTTTGCTAGGACCTTGCACCCAGTGCTCGTGTATAACTAGTTCCCTAACAATACTATTAAAGAGAATGTGAGCCAGTCTTAATTTCTCTACATCCTCTAATATAATCAAGTAGCACCTTCTCCAAGATATAGTTGGTGCTTAATGTTTTCTGGGTATCTACTGCCTTTTCAAGAATTGCTGTTTTTTTTCACCCATAATTTCAAATTAGGGATCTGAATTTATAGTTGAAAGAACAACTAAGCAAATCTGAGGCAAGTTGTCTTTTGAAAGCGTAAGTTTATTTAAGGAACAGTCCTAAAGAACAGAAACTTGGATAAGAGCTCTGTGGTCCTCATGAAGTAGTAAATATTTTGAGAAACTGTATGAATATTATTATAACCAAATTCTTCCAAGCATATACAGTATATGGGAAAGTTACACTATTGTTCACCTATCCTAGCCATGAAAAGAGAGGAACACATTTAATTTTCATTTTTACAGCGAAGAAGGGAAGGAGGAAGAATAATTTTACTTTATTTTATGAAGAAGGAAACAGGTAGGAATGAAGGCAAGTAGGGGGAAAGTAGAGGGAGAGAGAGAAAAAAAGAGAGACAGAGGGAGAGGAGGAGGAGGTAGTGGAGGAGGAGGAAGAATAATTTTCATTTATTTATTTATTCATTTTGGTTGGCCCCCCACATACTCCCTGCCCTGTGCTGCCCAGGAACTCAGGCTTTATGTGGACTGTGCTGCTGTAGCCACAGTTTTAACACCTGAGCTATCAAGTTATGCCCCAAGAAGCCTTTTACGGAAGGATGGGGAGGAGAAAGCACTGTTTATTTATGTGTTTACTTATTTTAGTTGTTCCCTCTGGCTCTGGGTCTTGAAGCCAGGTCCTTGGTATTATATGGTCCTTTTATATGGTCCAGACCCCAGCCCCAGGTTAAATCTTGAACCATGAGGACACACCTGAAAGTACTTTAATAGTACTCTGTGTTTTCTTTTAATAATATTTTTTCTTCTATATATAATGGGAATTATATAGGAATTAGATTTTACTATTCAGTTTGACCACTAGGAAATTCAAAGTTAAACAAATTGCTAATGCCTTGCATAACTGTATTCTAACATTTCTCCCTTATTTTAACTTCTCATCAGAAAATTTCTTTAGTTCTAATCATTCATGTTTTTGCAATTATATTTGTTCATATAAGCATATTTAAACAGCTATAAAATATGTCAAAGAATAAACACATTAATAGTGAAATCCAACTCTTGCCAAGATTTCTGTTTAATTTATTAAACCAATTCAATGAAAAATGTTAACTAAATTATACGATACATATCACAATTGAAAAAGAAAAACTGATTCTAGTCTGCCTAGCACAGACCCTCAAGAGAATTGCAAAGATTATTTAATGAAAGGTAGTTAAGAATATCCATTCAACAAACTTCAGTCTCTAATAATATCCTTTTTCCTATGGCAAAGTGCCTATTCTATCTTTTTATAATTCACACTACAACTTCTCAGAGTCATGACATATTACCAGAATGCGAAATGGCTAACATTACCCACAGAGTTGTAATATCCTATTTTTTCTAGGAGATGCATAAATGTGTGTATGCGTGTATACATATACATATATTTCTATTTTAAAGTGTTGATTTTGATCATTATGAGAGCTCTCTGAATTTCTAAAATTCTAAATGCAGGAGTTATTTCATGGGTCTAGTATGGTTTATTTACTTCTTTTGTTTTCAGGGTCAATTGCTACAGTGTTTTATCTGCCCACTGCCCATTTGGTGGATTCAAGATGTCTGGAAATGGACGAGAATTGTAAGAATAGTTTATTCTTCTTTTTGTTTTACTTTTATTGATGCAACATTGCATTATATAGCATTTTATAGGTTTAAGGTATGCATTTTCATGAATCAACATCTGTATATAATACATTAACTTCATTACCAGGAGTTCTATTCTATTCTTCATCATATAATTGACTCCTTGTACCCAATTGGCATCCCCTCCCTCATCCTTTCTGGTTACCACTGATTTAGACATAATCTGAAATTTTATTTTTGTCTTATTTATTTCATTTTTGTGGTTTCTCTATATTCCACATATGGGTGAAATCAAACATTGTCCTTCCTCATCTGACTGATTTCACTTAGCATCCTCTCCTCTAGTTCTATCCACATTGTTGTAAATGGCAAGATTTTATCTTTCCTTTTATAGATGAATAGTACTACATTATATATACGCAGTATCTTCTTTATCCAGTCATCTGTCCATGAGCACTTAGGCTCTTTCCATTTCTTGACTATTGTAAATATTGCCTGCTCAGCTATCTAAGAATGTTGAAAATAAAATAACCAAAAGGGATGAAATAACTAAAGTAGACCAAGCATGTCATTTTGCTGAATACAAATACAAAAATGTTATCAAACTTCAAGGTGGAAGCATGTAAGAATCAAATTGAAGAGGGATACAAAACAGGAATCAAACCACCATTAATATCCAAAAAACCTAAAATGTGGGCATAATTTGGCCTTCCAAATACAAAGGAAAAGATATAATATTTCTTTTTTCTTCAAAAACTCCACCTGAGGATGCCTCTGTTAAATGTCTACCTGAAAGCAAGTTCGGTGTACCTAACAAGTTGTTTGCTGCAAGACATTCAAGAAGAATTATTGAGATGATAAACTCAAATGACTCCTGAGAGTGCAATTACAATTTGTCCCCTAAGATAGAAAGTAAGGTTGATCTCTATGGAACAGAGTCCTCAATGAACAAAAACTAGTGGTATGCGAACCTAGATGTGATGGTCATGCTGACACATGTGCCTCAACTTGGATCTGCATCTCAAGCCAAGGGGCCGGCACTGGAGTGAGCTAAATGGCAGAACTTCTTTTCTTTGTGTTATGCAACCTTTTTTTTCACTTAGGTTAATTGAGACTTACATAGGTCAATAGGTCAACTGAGACTTTACTTACATGTTATTTCAAACTTAATTTGCTGTCAGCACCTCACAAGACATTTCTTTCCTTCAGTCTCTTTCAGAAAAAGGGAGAATTAAATTATAAACTGCTGGGCTTATCGAGACTGCTAATAGGAATATTTTTTTGCTTGACTATATTTGTCAAGTCAGTTGTGAAAGCATTTTCTCTGTTCCTAATGAGTGTCAGATTCAGTTCTGTGTACAGAGTTTAAAAAAAAAAAACAAACACTTGTTACTAGTACTTGTTACTACAATATTCACCCTGGCTGAGAAGCATGAACATTTCCTGAAAGTTGCTGGAAAGATAGTCTCAAGCTTTTCACCATACCTACTAAATCAGAATAAGCATTTGAATAAGGTACTAGATGATCTGTACAGTGAAAGTTTTAGAAACACAGAATTTGTAAGTCACGGAGAAATGTAAATAAATGTTTTTGTATTATATCACGGAGGCAATATATGAATAAAATACTAAGGATCAGGGTTTAATTCAGCTGGAGTATGACAGTAATCATACTTAGTACTCTCCTGAGAGTGTCAAGTGTCAATGAAATCCAAAATACAATAGAAAGCCTACCAGTAAAAATCATGGGTTAATTTATCTAACTTTGTGAGATAAAATACTTATTAAGTTATTATCCTTTAATGGATTTCAGACAACTGAGGCTAAACCCTTTAATTACTTTGAGGAACATGCTCATTGAAGCTTTTAGAAGGTGCTTTCAGAAGCTTAATGGCCCAAGAAAATAATCAGTATAAGAGGATTAGGTTACCCAGGAGAGAAAGGTGTCTTCTACATAACAGTCTACATCACTAGAAAGGGAGGTGGGGGTGAAAAAGGATCAAGCTCTTTTTCCTCTGTAAACCAACATGAGTGCATGAGTACTGTGATTTTAAGAATATTCCTATGTATATATATCTTAGTCCTCTCATCAAAACAATGCAGAGAATAAGCAATCCAAGCCTGTTAGTTATAATTTCTGTGAAAATCAACTGAGTGTACATGATCATTCAACATATAATAATTGCTTTAAAAATTTCCCTAGAAAAGGATGTAGAAAAGGATGTAAAACCAGATCTCTTATGGGTGGCTAGCTACTATATGAAGTGCTTCTGTACATAGCAATTGTTTTCCATTACCTCTAGCCAGATAAGCAAGAACAGGCAAGCCCAAATCATGGACTATAGTTTATTGGTTCAACTATGCTAAATTCTGTGGCATTTTCCTCTCTTCTTTATAGGGGAGAATATGGCCTTCATGAATACACAGAGGTCAAGACAGTGACAATGAAAATTTCTCAGAAGAACTCATAAACTACGTGAATGGAAAGAAGAATCTTCAGTAACTAAGCATCTCTTACAATCACTAATATATCGTTTTGAGTTTGCAATACAAAATTGTTCTTTTATCGACTTTTCAAACAAACTAATCATATTAGTATTAATACTACACATAGAAAACTTGACATGTAGCTTATTCTGAAAGAATCATTTATCTTCTGATGTGAAACTCCCAAGTCCTATCTTTAATAAATCAATGAATATAGATGCATGATCTCTTTGGCTCCATAGTAGTCATGTGTTTTTCTTTTTAGTTACTTGTCTAAGATAGTCTTTTTATGGATGAGGACCAGTTGTCATTTAGCGTCTTTCCTTTTAAGGACCCCTTGAAATACTTCACATTACCCTTTAACTGTTGAGTAGATGTGTTCTGTTCCTAGTAGTGAACTCTCTGGAGTTTGTTGAAAAGTTTCTTAGAATGTCATGTCTGCTTGTCAAATGAAGAAATGCCTGAAATACTAGCTGTACTCTAAACATAAAGTTTAATAAAAACAAACTTGCATGATTCTAGTGCAGTTTGAATTTTTTAAGTAGAAGTTTTGATTATAGTGACTTACTCTCCCTGTTTCTCAAAAACAGTGTTAAATTGAACATAAAAATGTATTTAAAAATAAAAGGTTATCCACTTGGCCTAAAATGAGTAAAGAAATTATTTCCAAGGGAATTAATTAAGTCAATAGCAAACATTCCATATACTACTGGTCCTTAAGTAAGCATTTACTCAGTTCTTAGAAAGTTCTGTGCACTGTGTAAGGACAAATAGATAGGTAGTGGTCCATTATCTCAAGGTGCTTTATTTTAGTTGAAAACAAAGAGACCATTCAAAAGAAAAAGAAAAGGATACACAGTGGAAATGAGAGTTTTAAGAACCCCAAATGAGAGTTTTAAGGCATCCCATGTGCCAAAGGACCATGTGGTGATGACCTCTCAGTGGGGCAATTGGTAGTAGCCTCTTGAAGAACATTGATTAGATATAAATTTAAATGATGAGTAGATTTGCAGTGAATAAAGAGGAAAGAGGTTCTATAACAGTCTCTCAGAATACTTTCCACCGGAAAATTCTACAAAAAAAATTTCCCTCAAAGTATTTAATTGCACATCTTTATATTCTAGGTTGTAAGAAGTCCTCCATCCTCTTTAGTTTTCATTAAGACAGTTTTTCCCCAAATTTATTTAACCAGAGAATTTGCTCGCTCTCCCTCATTTAACACCAATTAGCACTAAGAAACCCACGTTGGAAGATGATGGTCTGTGCAATAAGGAAACAGAGTATTCTGAGGAGAGATCCAGAGATCAAAGAGGAAAAGATGAAACAATATCCTCCATGTAAAGCTAAATGGACCATGCCTACATATTTATGCCCTTACACAAAAACTTCTGTAGGTACTTCCATTCTTCAGATATGCTCCCATATAAAAGTCACTTAGGTCCAAGTGAATAATTCAATATGTTTTTTGTGTTACTGTATATATAGCAAAATGTTCTTAGATTAACAGCTTAAAATTTCAGCCTACAATCCCTAGAATCACCTTTTATGATTTATGTTTTATATAAATGATTAAGTATATCATTTTTACATTAAAAGAACCCTCAGTGATGCTGTTGTCAGATTATAATAGCTGCTAGCTGCCACAGTAAAGTATATCAATGCATAAACAAGTAAAATTCCTTAACTTCTTAGATATGAAATCATTTCAACTCCAAATGCAAGAGTTTCTCAAAATTGCATGGTCCTCAATGATGTGAAATCTAGACTATCTTGTGGGATTTAGGATACAATTATCATTTTGAAAACTGGAGGAATCAAGGGAGAACTGAAGGATCTTTGGACAATGAGAAGGGAAAATTTCCAAATACAGGATAGGGTTGTGTTTTCCCAAAACCAAACAGTGTCTACATTTTTTAAATATGTGTTTAAAACCATTCAGAAATAAATTAATAGGTAGACAAGTTAATATTATAATGGCATCCCACCAGAACATTTTTTAATGTATAACAAAGAGGACTGGATGCAGAACAAGACAAAAACCAGAAGCAAGTTTAAATATTTGAAAATTAAATCTTCACTGTATAAATAAGACATTACAGTATTAAACAAAAAATATCTGTTTTATATTGGCTCATTCTAAGTCTCAAGACATTATTTGTATTTCTTTTTCTCCAAGTCATAAAGTCATACTGGAGACAATTCTTAAGACCTTGAAAAATTAACTCATGTTCAATGGTAAATACAACATTCTATTATGAGGAATTTGGTTCTATAGTAATATATATGATCTCATTGCCCAAAATATATACATAGAAGAAAATATTTTCATGTCCAGGTATACCAAACTAAGTTAAAAAAAAATGGAAGTAACTTCAGACAGAGGTAATATCAAGGTTCAGATACAGATTCTCAAACATCTAGTATCCTTTCTGTTTTTCCATTTCTCAGAATGCAAGGCTGAACTTATTTTGAAACTGTCAGAAAAACAGGGTGAAAATATTTTTTTCTAAATTCTTGTGGTTAATGAAAATAAAATAGAGAATTTTACCCATGTCTTCACATAATTCAGAAAAGAATGATGAACCTCACGACTGCTTTCTCTGGACAATGCATATAATTTTCCAACCATCTAATTTCAGTTGGAACTTTAGAAGTATATGCATACCATCAACTAATCTCTTTGAGTATTTCAGAGCATATAAAGAATCAGGTTATGTTTTTACACAAAACATAAGTTCCCAATTAGAATATAATTTGCTGATTTACCTTGAAAATTTTTAATGTTCTCTGGAGATGCGTTTGAGTCCTCTATCTTGATGTTGACACAAAATATAGAAAGAGAGCTGGAGATGATGACTGACAGGCAGGCATAAAAGCTTACTCTTTTCGTGCATTGCAACAAATCATCCTGAGTCAAGATATAAATGAGGGAGATACAGCTCAATTCTTTGGCGTTCTGTGGAAGATACACTCTCTTTGAAAACAAGGTCAGAGATTATGGGTGGTGGTTTGAGATTGCTCTGAATCACGTCTCTCTTTAAAACTTAAGTTTTATTGAAGGAACATTGCATCATAATATCATATAGGTTTAAGGTGTAAATCATCATAAATCGGCATCTGTATACAATGCATTAAAGCCACCATCAACAGTCCAATTCTATTCTTTACTCTGGATCATGTATCTTAACTGGCCTTTAGGTTCTGGGTGTAGAGTCTACCTCCAGAGAAAGACAGTCACCTCCCTAAATATCCTTAAATCTTTAGGTTAATTCTGAAATTCCTAGAAGTCAATTTTATTGCCTAATATCCCTGCCAAGTGCATAGCAATGCTTTTTGCACATTTACTTTAGTGTCATGTGCCAACTAGTTTCAAAAGCAGTTAGTTTGTTTTTTTAAATGAACCTCTTGGAGTTTTGTAGAAATGTTCACATTGGTGCCATCCTCTAGACTTTTCAGATTTTAATGTTTACTTTTTGTCAAGTCACTTACTTAAAACTTAATTTGGCCTAGAAATATATAGCAAATATAAACACACAAAACGTTTAGGCTGGCAACTCATCTTTTAACTTTTTATTCTAAAACGAGTTCAGACTTTTGGAGCTGCTGCTATATCAGCATAGAGAATTCCTCTGTATCTTTTATTCACTACTTTTTAATGTTTTCCTATACCAACTTTACCACTTCCATTTTCGTTATAGATGTATTTTTTTTCCTTACAACAAATTTTAGACAATAATTCCTGGACATCAATTCACTCCACTCAAAATATTTTAGTAACTTCCTCTAAGAAAAAAGTATAATTCTTTCACAAAATCACTATATAGTTATCTAATTTAGTAAATTTAACATGGATAAAATACTGGTATCTAATACACAATTTACATCAATATTCTCTAGTTGCATCACTAATGTCTTTTGTAGTATTTCTCCATCGTCCTAACCCAGCATCATGCATTGCAGTTACTTATTAGGACTTCCTTTATTCTTACGACTCCCAAATAATGGCAATGTAACTCATAAGCACACCTAACATTTTGACAGGTTGGTTAGTGTTTTCTCAACCTGGAGATAAATCTAGGGAAGAGAGAAATCAAGGAGTTACCGAGTTAACAAGAATCAGAGAAAAGGTAGTTGAATGGCTTTAAAGAATCAGTACTTAGTCTCAAGCGTTGATTAATCTCCATCTTCCATAATAAACTGACAAGAGAGTCTATAGAGGTTAAAAAAAAAAAAATACCTTCTCCTTTGGACTATTTTGAGAAAAAAAAACTCTGTTTTCTTGAGGCTATTAGTGCCTGATCCTTATATGTATTACTGCAATATTGTCCTTTTTATTTTAATTTCTACTTTACTTATTTGAATATTTTCCTTAATAACTGTTGCTTTGATTCTGAAGACATCTAGGAGAACAGCTTATTTTAATTACTTAGAAACTGATTAACCACATGGATACATTTTAAAAGAATTTCCTTTCAAAGTACAATTGTGGTAAAAAGATCTTGAACTTTGGAGTCAAAAAGATACACATTTTGGTTCCACCACTCACTAGAGCAATCATCTTAGGTCTGTATTAAACATTTTTTAATTACCACTCATTCAATAGATAATGGTAACTATTGATATTTTGGAAATAATTTGTGATTATGATATTCTACATAATCACACAGACCCTTGGAACTAAACAATCCTGCTTGAAATTCCTGCTCTGCATTGACTTTGGGATTTGTGACATCACCCAACTTTTCTAAGTTACAGTTTCTTTATCTGTTAAGAGGAAGTATAAATGATATTTATTCAATTAGCTTATTTTATTATATGAAATAATGTTTTTAAAATGCTTAGCAGGTTTCCTATACTATAACAAGTGCCCAATGCATTTACTGATCTAGTATGTCATTAGACATCAAAGAAAGATATCTTTTTCTTGACCTTGACTTAGAGTCTTTTACGTGATCCTTTCCTGTTTTCTAATATCCTAGCTGTCAGACAAATTTCAGTTAGGAATCCATAATTGTGATCTTCCCATTCCTTCAATGATTAAAAAAAATGCTTTCAGTTAAAGGTTAAAATTCATCTTCAAAGAAAGAAAAGAGTGGAGAAGAATGTGAGCAAAAAAACAAAACAAAAATCTTGGCTTAGAAATTTACATACATTTAATACCAACATAAGGTTTGTTCTAATTTATGAGCTCAGCTCCTTTCACGCCTGAGTTGCCAGTTATCGTGATTAATTTTTAAACTAATATTCAGGAACAACAGGACTAAGTGGACAACAAACAGAAAAATCTAAGTTCAAATACAGCAGAGGAGCCTACAATGATGTTGGTAAAATTGCCCTGTGATTTATTCAGAAATTTAACCCACATAGATTTAATGGGAAGGATTACTGGACTTTGTGTTCAATGTTTGGTCACCCCAAATTCACATAACCACAAAATATCAGAACTAAAATAGTTTCTAATGTTCTAGTCCAATAACTTCCTTTCACAGAGGGATGGAGAAATCAAGCTACACTTGAAATTTCATTAAATTACCAGTGAGAGAGCTTGACTAATACCCACTCTGTTTTAATTCCTGTGTTATTAACTTTGTCTTATATGACATCATAGATGTTTAAATGATATTTGATTATGTAACATCTTTCGTATTATTATATTTCATTCCACTTATCTAAGAAAGGAATAGTTATATAGCACCTATTGTTACATTTTGTTTGTATTTTGCTTGTGAAAATTTATTCTTTTTGTCTAAAACAGGGAAAAGGCTCAAAATGAAGTTTTTATAATGCAAATTCATTTCCATCACTTGCTGAGTGCCTTGATTTAGTTATAAAAGCAAAAATCTACTATACTCATTTATTTAACAGTTATCAAAATTCTAATGTGTACAAAATACTGTGGACTACAAAAGAAATAATGAGTATTGAGTCCTTGCTCTGTGCAAACACAGGTCTAGGTGACCGACACAGGATATAAAAATAAAAGCTCTTGCTCTCACAGCACTTAAATCAAATAGAGGAGATGAGACGTATATACAGAATCATGAAAACAGAAGCTAGAATACACTGTATTCTATATATTAATATTCTTATAGAATAGATTAATACTCTATGACATAAGGCTAATAACATCAAAACCTGCAATTGTTTGGAGGGAAAATATGGTTTCTCCTAGAAGTCACTTCGATGGAATAGACATCAGTATAGCCAGTCTTTCAGATTAGAATTGAACAAATAAATGCAGATGATGCAGGAAGGATGCTCTGACTTGTAAATAAAAGTACAAAAGTCCCAGGTTTATATGTGGCAGATAAAAACTGAATAGGCAATTTGGGGCCAGATCACGGAATCTGACTTCCAAGTTATAACATAAGAACTTAATTGGACAGGTACAGAGAAATCCTTAAAGAACGACAAATTGAGTTCAATTTTTTTCAATTAGGTTTTCAATTTTTAAATAAGTATAGATTTATATGAAAGTTTAAGAAATAATCGAAAGACCGTGTGCCCTTTAATTTGGTGGTGATAATGATGATAGCTGGCAAAACTCTAGTACAATATCACAATCAGAATATTACTGTTGTTAGTCAAGATGCGGAACATTCCCATCTTCACGTGGATCCCTCATGTTAATCTTTTATTGTCAGATTCACCTTCCTCACATCTTCACATCTTCTTTAACTTGCAACAATTTGGATTCCATTTCTATAATTTTGACATTTCAAAATCATATAGCACACAACCTTTTTGAATTGCTTTTTTTTGCACAGCTCTGGGATTTCATCCAATTTATTGTATGCATCAAATGATGCTACATGTAAAATACGTAGTGCATTTTATCATTTGTAATGGGAATTGTCTTGACAGGTCCAAAGACATATCTTTCAAGAGAAGTATTTTTTTTCTTTTAATAACTTTTGAATAGAGATGAAAAGCTTGATTGTGTTCCAACCAAGTATGAATATAGAATGATAATGAAAAGTTGGGTGACTAGGAGGAAGATCTGTTGGCAGAAACATGAAATGCTCTATTTCCCTACTTCTGGAGGTAAAATTGAATCTCCTCTGAAGTTCGGAGTTAGAAATGAAAAAACAAAAAGGAGAACATTTCCATCATGTGTTGAAATGCAGCAAAGTCTTGAAGAGTAAACTGCGTGTACCTTATTTGGCCTTTTTTATTATCTAAGTCCAGATATCTTAGGTAAGTAATTACATTCTTATTGAACTCTGATGTCAAAAAGATCTACAAACTGGTGGTCTTGGTGGCAGGTAGTCCTTTGATACATAGCGCTAAAAAAGTCTTTCCATGTCTCTTTAACACCAAATGCAGTGTCCTCATGTGAGAGAATGTGCCTCATGCTCTTAGAGAAGCAGAAAAGAATCTATAGAGATTTTCAACCCCATGTTTCTTCATTTATCTCCATTCACGAATGCTCCCCAGAAAGCCTTAGGTAGAAACCATATTGCTTCTTCCTCAGGTTCTTTTTACAACCTCACCCTGCCAAAATAACTGGTCCCTTCCGATTTCTCCCTCACCCGGAAGTTAAGTGTTCCTTACCTGAAACTGGATCTTTCTCCATTTTCCCGAATCAGGTTAAGACCACACAGCATTCAGCAGCACTGCAGACCCTCCATTTCAGGGTGAAAGGCCCAGCTCCTAGAGCACACCCCACAACACCACAGAATACCACAGAACAATACAGAACCCCATGAAATACCACAAAACATCGTGAACACCACAGAATACTATGGAATATCATGGAATAACATGGAATACCACAGAAAACCACAAAATACCATGAAATACCTCAAAACAATATGGAATTTCATGGACTACCACAGAACACATGGAACAATATAAAATACCATAGAATACTACAAAGCAACATGGAGTACCAAAAACAGTATAGAGTACCGTGGAATTCCACAGAACACCACAAAATAAACATGGAACACTATGAAATACCAGAAAACACCATGGAATACCATAGAATAGCAATACCCCTTTCTGAATTGTTTGTTCACACTAGGCACTCCTCACGGTGTACTCAACAAGTTATTTCATATTGTCTTCTCAATAATCATATGACATCAGTACTCCTTTCCTCATCTTGTAAGTGAGGAAACTGAGGTTCAGAAAATTAAATAAATGACAATATTACATATCTAGCAAGTAGCAGGACAAAGATTGAAAGTCAGGCTCTCTGATTGCATAATCCCCCTCATTCTTAACTAGTAAGACAGAGTAACTGAACATCAGGTCCAGATAAGCAATCACAAACCACAGAATATTATTAGAAAAACTGGATTTTTTTTGCATTAATGTCGCATGAAAAGTCATTGAATTTTTTTCATGTTTCAAATATATTTTATCTTCTTTTTAAGTTTAATGCAAACATCTCAGATAAATCTGTTATATTCTCATTGACATCTGTTGGCAGAATGATCCAGAAACTATTGATCTAGGTGGTAGGCATCCTCTGAACACAGATGCTGAAAGAGTCCTTTCTTGTCTCTTCAGTGCCCATTTTTGCAAAGTGGAGAGGGAAGCTATCATTTCTCTCATTTACTGGTTATATAAGCCAAAAATTTTCCCAATTATTCCTCTTCCTAGCATTATTCTAAACAATGGTCTTCATCTATCTTTCTGGTGTCCAAGATGTCATTAAGCCAAGTGTAATGACATACTTCTAAAATGTTCCAAGACTCTCAAGTTACTCTCAGTTGATTTCCAAAGACAAAACAATTTTATTAGGTCTCAGCTCTTCCAACAACAAAGGGAGTGCCAGTTTTTAGGCAAATCACATCTTGAAATGGGTGGATGAGGAAGTCTTTAGATTTAGGAATTTTTTAATAGTTAAATTACGACAAGGAAAATCAGGGTAAGATTTGGAGATAGAAGAAATGAAATCCCTGGGAAATTACAGGCACAGTTATGGAAGGAGTAAAAGAACTCTATTTTATTATTTTATTATAGTTCATTTTTGAGTTAATTCTTTATGACTTAAGTCATTGGTCACCTCAATTTAAAAGCCTATTTACCACCCCTTTCTCTCCACCACTTTTTAGCGTTTCAGGAGCCCATTTGTAGTCAACTAATATAGCTGCATGTTCCATAGCACACTCAATCAGGTATTGTTCTCAGCTATAATCCTCTGCTTACATGCCCACAAACTAGACTGAGAAATGACAACTGAGATTTAATGTTAGGCTTTTATTTTACATTCCTAGATTCAGTGCAGTACTTGGCAATCATTAGGAGTTGAAATAAAACTTACAGAATAAATGTTTACTCCTCTGACAGCCTGTCTTTTGCAAGCTCTTGTTACATTTCCAAAAATATATTTTATTTGTAAAATATTTATGTTAGCTTTGCCATGACTCTATTTTGCATTTTCTCTTCTCAGTCCTACAAATCGGTGATAACGGGGTAGGTATGAATTCTGGTGGTCAGAGAATTGAGGGTAAGAGAACCAGAGCCACTCATCAGTGCACAGACTGCAGGTGGAATATAGACTAAGTAAGTCAGAAATATACTCTTCTTAACACTGGCAGGCACATCAATTGTTACAAGAAATATTATATTCTGCACAGGAGAGAGCTAACGTTAGCATTACAGACTTGCTTCAAAGAGCCAACTCTTAACTCTGAAGTGAATAATTATACTCCTTTGGAATAGAATAACCATTCCAGGTTTCACTTGAATCTCATCAGTGAAATCTGAAATCTTCAGATGGTTATGAGAATTCATCTTTATAAGTAACTAACATGGTTTTCAGTCCATAGTTCTTGACTCATAAAAGCTAGTTGTAGAATCATTAGCTCAATCATTCATGGCGCTAATATTCATGACAAGTGTATTTAATATGGCACTTTCATGCACATTATTGTATGTGATTCTTACAATGTCTGATGAGGTGAACTTGGAAAGTATTATTATCCCACTGGATATATAAGTCTTAATTTCTAAGAGATTTACTGACTTGCTCAAGTTCATGAATATAAGATGCAATGATACAAAGATTATGCTGAAATCTCCTGATTTTATTACTCTAGGCTCTTAGACATTGTTCTCCCATGAGTAAGTTTTCGTTCTCTCAAGGTACTTTTAAAATTCAGAGCAACCTGGAGAATTAGTTATGGCAAAGAATTGTAGTTCTTTTTTGGGGGAAGGGAGGAAGAGAAACTGAAGGGAGGAAGGCGGGAAAACAGTGCATGTATACAAAAGCAGGATCATATTTCTCCTTCGCAGAGCCCACAAATGTCAAGGGAGAACTGAATTGGGTTAATGCTGAATGGCAAAGAAATGCAGGGAAGGAAAACAGGGATCACTGCTACTGGAATAGCCATCCTATGGCATCACTCTCGAAGGAGTGCTCTGTTTGACCTCCAAGTCTAGCCTCCTAACTCATTCATATGTGTTCTCTTACTATTTGTAAAGCTGCATTAGAGTGCAGAACAGGGTGGGTAGAGACAGGGTAAAAATGGAAGGAGCAGCATATGTGGTAGCAGAGAAATCAATCATGCAAATAAACTCAATCAGTCCAAAAGAGACTTAATCTATAGAATCAAACTATTTGCTACAAGAAGGAAGAGGGACAGGGACCAGCAAACTGAATCGAAGGGGTCAATTAGACGATGAAAATTCTGAACTGGCATGGTAAATTTGATGTACAGCTGTTGATTCACAATGAGGTACACTGTAAATACCTTTATAATGCTACAATGCAATGTTCCTTGATTAAAATTAATTCAAAAAAAGAAGAAGCAGGTGAAAGAGCACCATCTACATCTCAGGAGTGTTCTCTCATTGGTGACTGAGAGTCTGATCTTAAATCCTTCTTGTCTAAAAGCTAGACAAAAAAATGGACAAAAGTAGGCCTGAATGGTGATACTACAAAAACGTCTAGATCTTTCATCTGAACAAATACTGGAAGCGATGCATGCAGCATTCTGAGAAGTAAAAGCCACAAACTTTGCAAATCTCAGACCTTCACATAGAACTGAAAATGAAAGGTCTGTCGTAGCCTCTATCCAGGCAGAAAGGGCTGGGGGTAGATGAAAATGTTTAGCTACAACCTGCCCTTGGGATAATTGCAAGTTCCAAACAACATCAAACAAAAAGGCAGTCTCGACTTTATTGGCCTGAAGTGTTATTAGGTCGTCAAGAATCCTGTGATCTCAAACTGCAAGAATAGGCAGAAAATGACTGAGCAGAGGATATTAAAGGATAGCAGGATATCATTGTCACATTATTTTTTTCTCCAGTCATTTTGAGTCACATTCTGGAGGGGGGAAACTAAGTATGATTTTCTGATAAGGCAGATGGTGCAATTTAAAGAAAGAGAGTGGTTGTTCAGGTCTTATAAAAGTTCCATCTGATCTTGTTTTATAGGCTTTTTTAGAAGCAAAGAAATGTAGGCAGCTATGACATTCTACCCAGCAGGTAAAAGTAAAGCACAGAAGTTATATTTTTTGTAAGTCATCCATATTTCAATTAACTTCCCAGGGCTTTTTTGGTGTGACAGATTGTTGGTCATAGATTTAGGGAGGAAGTCAGAATAAAATTATTGCAAAGTTAAAATTCTCCCTCTAGAAACATTCAAAGTCTTTGTATACCTGCCATAAGATTATAAATGGGAAGGGATCCGGTACATATTTTAACCCAGACCAGTCATTATATAAAGATACCAAGATGCTAAGGTAGATGGCTGCTTCACACACTAATTAGTGGTAATCTCGTGACTAGAATCCTTGATTACTGATTTGTATGCTGAGACACTTCCAGTATTATGCTACCCATCATTTTTCTAAACATGAAATATTTTCATCTTCAGGTTAAAAATGACTTGAGAGTTTCTGGTACACATGTTGGCGTTAGTTTCATTTTACTAGCTTTGCATGGACTTGCGGAACCAGTTTTACTCCATTTTCACTCCATGTGGTTTGAGAAAATTGGAATTCATACACTTCCCCTAACGTCAGGGGTGACCATTAATCCAGATCTGATAAAAGAGAATTACTATCTTCCTGATCTTAGAGACTGGCATCCAGTTAACACACGGCCCTAGCTAAGTCAATCAGACTGTTATCCAAGTCTATTGCTGGGATTATAAAAAATGATTACTAATACATATGGTACATAGAATAAATAAGACTTACAGGATCTAACTGGCATATGGCTTTATGTCTATCTCTCACTGCCCCTGAAGTATATTTAGTGGGACAAGGTCTTCGGATCCTCCTTGAGAACTCCATGAATTTCTTTTCACTCTCAGGGAGTGAAAAGTTCTTTATATGTTTAAGATTTTTATAATGTTTAGATGTTTAGAAGATTGTAGAAAGCTGAGTCTCATTAATTAGTCAAAGGTCCACTTTTCTTAGAAGATGCAACTGATTGTCCTCTAACTTGGAGCTCCTAGGAAAAGAAAACTTCCAGACTGTGAAAGATAAAAGGGTCTTTTTCTTGTTACTTCTCTCTTTTCCAAACTTAGACATTTATTTCCTCCTACCATAACTTGCTAAGCAGAGTACTTGTCATTTAAGGTCAAATCTGAGATCTCTTTGGGATTTGGTTTTGTGCTCTGCTTCTTTCTCTTGTGACTTTCTTTTCTCAGCATTTTCATGAGTTTTTTGGAGACCTCCAAATCTGAGGTTCTTCTATTATCTATGCCTTCAACCAGATGAATATATCTTCATTATTCCTGGAATTTTATTCTTGTCAGAGCCATAAAATGTCTATAATTCTTTCTTTTGGGCAAAATCTAAGCATAGTCTATTTTGGGCTGAACTGTGTACCCCTTCCCACTCTTAGGTTGAAGTCCTAACTCCCAACACCTCAGAATTTCATTGCTTACAGAAAGGGCCATTGAAGAGGTAATTAAGTTAAAAAGAGGCCAGTAGCTTGGGTCAATGTAACTATGTCCTTATAAGAAGAGATTAAGACACTGACAAACACAAAGGAAAGACTTTATGAAGACACAGCAAGAAGGTGATGACCATCTTCGAAACAAGAAGAAATCAGCCTATGGACATTCTGACGATGGACTCCCAGCCTCCAGAATTCTGAGAAAATAAGTTTCTGTTAGTATTAAGTTAGTATTCTGTGGTATTTTTTATTGTCTTATTATTTTTTTGTTTACATTGTTAGATGCTTTTGAGGATAGTAAATTTGCACCTTAGTCTGTGTGGCAGACCCGGCAACTGAAGCAAACTAACACAGTCCAAGGAAACACTCCTACTTTACTCTTGCTGTCAAATTTTGGAAGTGCCAGTCTAACAGAATTAATTCTTAATTTTACTTCTGGAGAAGATGGTCAAATTTTCTCTCATCCTGTAGATTTCTTAGGCAAGATCACAGAAAGCTCTCAGAGTGAGTCCTCTAGGCCCCCACTCATACCTTCTCACAAACAGTTTTCTTCAAGCTATCTCTGCTGATTCCTCCTTAATATCACACAAGTCAATCCTTTTAATAAGGGTGACAGCTTTCCAGCATTATATAAATAATTTTTTGGTTAATTCTACAAATTTCACATATGATTTAACACTTCCTTTATAATGGAATAGGTACTGAACCTCGGTGAAACTTTTATCTGGATAGAAAATGATGTCCTCTGCGATAAATGCTATACAGCTTCTTTCATGTTACTTTTTAAACAGATAAACAGCATAATGATTTGATAAATGTATATAATGCAAAATGATCACATACATCTAGATCATATTCACCACCATACATAGTTATAAATTTAAATACATAATTATAACAACTAGGCAGAAATAAAGTCAACTCACAAAGAAAAGTAAAACTAATAGATGGAAAAAGCCAGTCTTGATATTATCATTTGGGCTCCTGAATTAAGTCATGCCTGAATTGGTTCTAACTTTAGACATTTCAGTTAAGTGAGCCAGCATTGTCAGTGCTTGCCTCCTCATTTATTAGGTTTCAATTACAAAAAAACACATATTTTGGTAAGGGGGTTTATTTTCAAGTGTTTTATTATTAGTTCACATCTATCTTTCTGTCATAAAAGCAGCAGAAGTGATTATAGTCACTGGGGAGCTGGGTGTGGTGGTTGAGTCTAGAGTCTTCATTACTCAGAGAGCTGAGAAGAAACATTCCTTGAAGCTCATAGGCCTTGTGGGTGTGACAGTTTGACTAAAAAGAGATAAATGGAGACTGAATCAATCTGAAAGAAGAGCAAATGACTAGAACCACAGTCTCTGATCTTTGACCACAGCAAACTCCCAGATGATTAATTCAATCCTTCACTTAATTATGATCAAATGAGTCTTTATTCCCTGTAAGCGCTGTCAACGTCTTTTATATAAAAACTTGATTCTCCATTCTCCATTCCTGTGATCTATTCTGTTAAGTAAGGCTCTCATGAAAACTCTCTTAGTGCCCATTGACAGATGAATAAAGAAGTTGCCACATATATATGTATATATATATATATACATATATATATATATACATATATATATGAAATACTGCTCAACTGTAAAAGTAGGAATTTCTAATGAAATTTTGCCATTTTGACAACATATATGGAATTTGAGGGGAGTATACTACGTGAAATGAGTCAGAAACAAAAAGACAAACACCATATAATTTCACTCATGTGGAATACAAACAAAGCAATTGAACAAACAAACAAAACAGAAATAAATCCTTCATTTTTGACAATAGAAAAAGACTTATTGGAGAGGAAAGGGATGGGAGTGGAAGAAACGGGTAGAGCTGGCTGTTTGGATGGTGGTGGATGGAAACCAGATTTTTGGTGGAGGGCCTGGTGCTATATTAGCCTGTCTATGTAGCTGTGCTCTAAAACTTATACAGTGTTTAAATAATGTTACTTCAATTAAAAAAAAAAGACAACAAAACTCTCCTTTGAGATTCACTATATTTAGATGTATGTACATTTGTTTATACAAGCAATTTTATAAGAACTTTTCTTTGTTAGTTTGACTGACATGCTCTTTATAATAATGACTGACATCCTGTACAGGCAGGATGAGTTTTTGTACTATTTTACGAATTTAAGAATAAACTAGTATCAAATATTTTTAAGTGTTTATTATGTGGCAGGAACTATGCAAAACACTTGATTTTGCATGTCTTACCTCTTTCATTCTTACCACCACCTCTGAAATACACAGTATTTGTATTTCCACTTTACAAGTGAGAAAAAAGGCTTAGTGGTATTATGTAAAGTCAAAAACTGTGGTTGATTCTGCACTCAAACTCAGGTCAATGTCTTAAGGATGAAGTCAAACTGCTTTTATTTTTGCATTTCTTTTTCTTCTCCTGTGGCTTTGTCTCATGAGCATTTCCCTAACCACCCCGAATTAGTCAGCATAGGCCCAGTGTGCCGTAATAACAGATAAACCTCCAAGTTTCAGTGGCTTCGCTGGTGAAGGCTTATTACTCTCACAAACATCTCAACAATGACTGCATCCTTCTGTATCTTCGGGCTTTGCCACTTGTCATGCTCACCTTACAGGAAGAGATAGGTGGAAGACACACACTAGGTTTTAACCGCCACTGTCCAGAAGCAACACATAACACACATAATCTGGTGTGCAGAATCCTAGGAAATTTTAGCAGCTTTATAACCCTTCCCACCATCACAGGAAAAATAATTCTATTTCAAAGTCAGATCAAAGAAGTACATTCTCCCAAACATTATATAAGCTTTGTCATTTTTTTCCACCCTTCCCTTCCTATAGCAGTGCTCACTGTCTAACATAACAGATTATAAAAAAAGAAGAAGGCTCTTGGTGATTCTAATTTGGAGTTCACCAGGTGTTCCTTTCTTCTTGTTGTGAATGCCTGCTTTCTGAAGATGTGACATGTGCGATTAACCTGTGGGGTTATGCCATCTTTTACCAAATATGCCCTCTGAATCTATAAACAACTACCGCAACATCCTGCATCTTAGATACACATCAAAACAACAAAATTCTACAAATCTTCTAGAGAATTTTAGGAGAAACTTGGAGCTATTTAACTGGACAATAATCAAAATAGAACACTGCAAAAAGCCCAAGGGTAAAAGAAATATAGACATTATCAAATAGCTGTATCTTTTAGGAAGAAAATACAAGATGTTAGAAATTGCTTTATTGGAGTGAGGTGGAGGAAGAAGATAAACTGTTACTCTGAAAACTGCGTGTACATATTAATCATGAGAAATCTATTGGGATATATATCCCCTTCACTAGTTTCTGGTTTTACCTTCTCAATGATAATCTATTTATTTAGTGTGTGTGTGTGTGCATATGTGTATTCTATACAATTTAAATTATCCTGGCAACATCACAAGAGAGCTAAGTGAAAGCCCAAGGAGGGTAAGTTATTTCTTCAAGGTCACAAGTCTTATAAATTGTGAAACTGTGATTCAGACCCTGATTTGAGTTCAAAGAAAGCTTCCTTTACTAGATTTTAAAGGGGTGCACAAGACCTTTTCCAAAATCACTTCAAGTATTACAGTTAGATATGACTGACTCTGCTCCATCTGGATCACCCAATGTTTGATAGAAGTTAGAAAGAGAATGGGGATCTCATAGAATCAGACAGCAAAATGGAAGCTACTGGGAGTTGGGGAAAATGGGAAGATGTTGGTTAACAGGTACAGACTATCAGTTGTAAAGTGATTATGTTCTTCAGATCTAGTGCACAGCACGGTGACTATAGCTAATAATACCGTGTGTTTGAAACTTGCTGAGAGAGAACCTTAGTGTTCTTACCACATCAAATTATAAAAGTAAGTATGTGAGATGATGGATGTGTTAATTGATTTGATTGTGGTATTAATTTCACAATGGCTATATAAACCGCCACATTATATTCCTTAAACACACAATTTTTATTTGTTAATTATACCTCATAAAGCTAAAATCATGAGGCGACAGGATCCTTGTGGCTTTTCTCTCCTCTTATCAGAGTCTTGAATAAGAACCCCAAAAGTTTAGTCCATGGGGTAGTGGTGGTTTGTCAAGATTAAATAGCGAAGTATCAGCTGGCAATGTCAGTACTAGAAAATTCATGTACTATTATTATTATTAAAGGCACAAGTTACATGCAGTAGAATGCACTGGTCTTACACATTCAGTTTAATTCATTTCAATAACTGTAGACAGAATGTAGAAATACTTAAAACAAGATACATAACATGTCCATCACCCCTTCCAGAAGAAAGGAAACTTCCCTTCCAGGAGATCCAGATCCTCACTCTGAAGCAATTACTTTTTGCCAAAGGTTAACACTGCCTGCTTTGGACTTTGCAGGAAATATAGAATACATACTCATTTGTGTCTGATCTTTTTTCACACGGTATCGTGTGTGTGGGTGTGAAATGAAAATATCTACACCCACTATAATTACCAATGAAGAATTTAAACAATGATATCAAATATCAAAGAGGAACAATTTGAATTATATATGTTAATGATTGACTTTTAAAGTGAAACAACCATCTTGGAGTACTCCTTGGAAGATTCTATAGTTCAACATACATTTGACGATACCATTACATTCATAGATAAAAAAATTCTGGCACATCAATGCAGTTGAATGCTATTCATAAAAGTAAAATCAAAATAGAAAATACTGCTGAAGTATGCACTAAAGATGAATCTTAAAACACATGTATTTTCTTAGCTTTTTCGGTTATGTATATGCTTACTTTTGTGAAGTTTCTGGTCAATTCTTTGTACCAACTTGTTGGGAAGTTGGTATTTCAATTGCTTCTCCATAAAATTTCTTTATATGTTTCATACCCAAGCTTTTTTTTTTTTCAGAGATACACATTGAAAAGATTGTTTTCTCCCCAATCTATGGCTTATCTATCCATTTTCATAATTGTGTTCTTGTTTAGCAAAAATCTTTGTGGTTAGTGTACTTAGTGTTCAGCTTAAATAATATTTGCTTCAGATTCTCTTATTTCTGAACATCTATTATTCTGGTTTTAATCGTTAGATTCAATATCCAACTCAAATTGCAAAATAAGTCAGATGGCATCTAGAGAAACAAAACAAATTAAGTAAAAGAAAAATAAACTTATGGCTTTAAAACCAAGTCAGCGGTTACAGGAAAGGAAAGGGGAAGGGCGGTGGATAAATAAAGTAAAAAGAAAAAAAATAGAAACCTGAAGGTTACTGAGGACGAAGCCATCCAGGTATTTCCTTTGCCCTTACATGTCTTCACTTTACCAACTCAACTCATTAATTTCTTCACTCATGGTTTTGTTAACTTGCTCATTTGTTAATCCATCTTTTTCTCTCATTATTTGCCCTCTTCTTAATGTTCTTCTGTCTACTGCCTCCTTAGTCAAACTTCCACACCCACAGAGACTCACGCATGAGCTCAAAAGAAACTTCCTGCCCCGCCCTTTGAGTAATGAGGACTCCAGGCCCACACTACCACACCCAGCTGCTGTGACCACTACTAGTTTTATGACAAAATCATGGCATAAAACCAACCGACAATAAAACACTTGAAAAGAATCTTCTCATCAAGAGAGTGGTTTTGATTCAATTGAACCTTTGAAGATGAGTAAGTAGAATGAAAAGTCTACAGACTCTAAAGCCAGGTAGCCATAGATTCAAATCCTAACTCCACCAGTTCTCATCATGGGACCTTGGTCAAGTGAAATTAAAAGTTGTCACATATAATGTGGGCATAAGGTTGGTGCTCAACCCAAAGGTTGAGAAGGTTAAACAGGGTCATGGAAAACACATAGCACACTTAGCAAGGCACGTGCCTGTCACCATTTTAGTTGGTGGGGATGCAGCAAAGAACAGAAGAAAACCTTTGCTCTTACCTAGTATAGTCTCTGAAGATGGTGGTAGAGATAAATAAATACGCAATATTTTAGTTTTAAGTGCTGAGAAAAGATGTAAAGCAGGGTAAGTATCTGAGAGTATCTGTGGAGCAATTGGGACACTCTGAGGACATGCATGAGGAAGATAAGAATGATTGCTGGTACAATGTACACAGCTCCAAACAGATCTCACCAGATAAACTCCCAAACTGACAGTCCTATTGTGGAAAAGGAGAAGATTTCATAATCTCTACCATAAAATAAAGTCAATTTTGTGTCAATTCTTCCTATTCTCTATTTTTTTCTATAGGAAAGAGACTTCCCAAAATCTCTGAAGGTGTCTACTAGACAATTTTGTTTAAAATCAAACTCAGTCTTTCATCTAAATATGTTAGCTTGAGGAACCCAGGACATTTTCATGGGAGAAGGGGCAAAGGCCACGCAGATGTCATATTTATATACCTTATTCCCACTCTTGGAACTCAAAAGTCCTACTATGGTAACAAACCTGAGCTAGGATGTTCGTAGGGCCATCTTTTTAGGTCAGTTGAGAAGGTAACAGTTTCTAGCCTTCCCAAGCTTGTCGTCACTGAGTCAGGAAATTCAACTTGAACTGCTGCCCTGGGAAGACCTACTTTTGCCACTAAGGCAAGAAGCTCTCAAACCATCAATGTCCAGGATAATGAGAGACATTTGGCACCAGTTTTTATGGTACCTTAAGTTTCTCCCATCCCAGCTGTGAGGCTTTCTATACCAAGAAAATGTCTCTTCTTTACCTTTTTTTTTTGTTATTTATTGAGAAAACTCAATACTGTTTGCAATTGTGACTGTATCAGTTTTCATTCTCAGCAATAGTTTATCAGGTTTCCCTTGCTCCACATCCTCTTCATATTTACTATTTTTTCTAAAAATTGCATTGAAGAAACATTGCATCTTAACATTATATAGGCACATGGTATGCTTCATTGTAAATCAACATCTGTATATAATACATAAAATTTACTACCAACAGTTCAGTTCTTCCTTCACAATATAATTGACTCCTTTTATCCAATTTGAGGTAACAAGATATGCCTCCCAATCACCTCCTCTTTTCCTTCTGCTGGGGAGAACATCCCTGTGAAGGATGTTCAGCTTTTCAGTTCCTTTTAGTGAGTCCCTAGGCCCCAGTCTTCATAGCAGCACAATTACTAGTAGCCTGTGCCCTTCAGTAGATGACAGGATAAAGACGCTGTGCTTAATATACTCAATGGAATTCTATGTAGCTAAAAAGAAAAACAAGCAAACAAACAAAAACAGATGAAATTGTGCCCTTTGCAACAAACTTGTTGGAACTAGAGTGAATCACGTTAAGCAAAATAAGTGAGAAAGAAAAAGAGAAGTACAGGATTTCACTCATATAAGGATGAAAATGAAACAAGCAAACAAACACAAATCCCAACAAAATTCATAGGACACAAGACTATGGTTACCAGGGGTGTGGGAGGTGAGAAGAAGGAAGGAGGGGACACGGTGCTGAAGAAGGGCATTGAACTCTGGTGGTGGGTGTGGTGTGAGATACACAGAATGAGGTGCAATTTCAATATCCTCAACTATATATGGCAATGTCATCAAAAGAAACAACAAAATTAGCATAAAAATGTATCTCCCAGGAGACTTTATGACTCATGTCTTAGGATCCTCTAGCTGTGAGAACCACTGTCCTTAACTAAGCACTTCACACTATCTTGTGATGTCTTTAGAAAATCCCTAGAATAAATATATTTATAACATTTTCGTGACTTGTCTAAGTCACAACTGGCAAGTGCAAGACAGAACTCAACCTATGTCTATCTAGCTTTAAAACAGGTATTTTGAGCACTATACTACAAACATTCAGAATGAATGTCAGAATAAATGTCCTGAGTTTTAATTCCAAATATATGGTTGATATACATATATGTCAATATAAATATAGGATATATTTATCTTATGGATTTTTTGAAAATCATTTTAAAACATCCTTCAACTAGCATTTACTGAGGCTCCTCTAACTCAGGTCTTGGTCTGGAGTCTACAAGCATGGCTATGGTAAATGTGACCTAGAATTTGCTCCCAAGTTGCTCATGGGCTAGGAGAGTGCAGGGTGGGAGGTGGAGGGAAAAGTGAAGGAGCAACGAGTGAATTAGAGAATAAAACACAAAGTAGCACACTTACACAACTTAGATTCAGCAGTAACACTAACCCCTAAAGCAAAGTTTTGCAACCATGGTGCTATTGACATTGTGGGCTGAACACTTCTGTGCTATAAGGGTGCTTTGCTTAGGTGCACCAAGGATTCTTTAGCAACATCTCTGAATTCTACCCACTAGATGCCAGTAGCTCTCTCTTTCCTCTGTTGTGATCAACAAAACACATTTTCAGACATTACCAAGTGTCCCCTGGGAATGGGAAGAGAGCCCCATTGAAAATCACTGCCTTAGAAGTATGCCATGGCAGAGATAAGCAATGAAACAAATAAAATCACAGGTTGTTAATGCTACCTGATTTTTAAATAAGGGTTTATTATGCACCAAGAACTTTAGATACTTGGTCTTATTTTATTCCCATAATAACCTTACAATGTGTTACAAAGTATGATGGTATCCATTTTATTGACTAGGTCTGAAGCACAGATTTCTTAGACAGTTGACCCAGAGCTGTACAGAAGTGACTAGCAAGCTAGGATTTGAATCCTGATGTGTCCTCTTAATTAATGCAGAGTCTTTCTAGGCCTACTCATTTACTTTACATATTCGCAGACTAAATATAAAACAATTAACATATGAAAATGAACATTTATAAATTTACTTGCAGTATAATCCTTTTATGAAAAGTCTATCTTATCCACCTGGAACCCAATTAATGTAGTTTACTTAGTATGATTCAGTTATGGGGGTCTTGTCCATATACAGAGAGAAAATATTTAATTCTAAAGATAAGCCTGATATTAGTTTATCTTTTGTGAGTCCAACTGCTAACTGTTGAAGATGAAAAAAATTCCCTAAAGACAATAAAAAATTATTGTCTAAGATTAAATAATCCAGCTTCTGTTGGAAATAGCAGTAAAAAAAATCAGATCTGTGAACCTCTTGCCCCTTAAAAAAAATGCCTGCAAGTTATCTTAGGATCACTAGGAAGTTTTCATTTAAATTGCCAAATCTGTCATTCAAGCAATGCAAATTAACGTTACATTAGTTACAGTTTTTACGTAGTTCTCCAAAAAAATTAAATAATTTTAAGTATTTCTTTTATAGAAAGCAAATAGGATTTTAAATCCAAACAGGGATTCTACCTTCTGGGCTTAGATAATAAATATAGAATAGTGGTCATTTTATATTCATGCTTTCACTCCAGTAGTAGACCATTAGGATTTGTTCTTTGGTATTCTTTTTCTCTTTTTTCTATGATCTATTAGTATATTATTCCAAGTCCATTAAGTCCAGAAACATCAGCACAGGAATCTGAATTGTCAATGAAGTTTTACTGAATTAATAGAGCTAATTTTGAACAACTGTGAAATCAGAACTGAGGGGAAAGAGCCACCAGCAGCCTTGTGACTCAGCATAACCAACTCATTACCTCCTATTAGCCTGCTGCATAGACGGGGTCAGGGAGAATGAGCCATGGGGCTGACATCTGACAGCCCAGTGTATACCAGTGGACACACTGACACCAGCTGCATGTCAGCTGGTGAGACCCATGTCAGCTGGACTTTCAATAAGCTCATTTAAAAACAGAAGTCATTTGTAGGTAGAACATTGTTCATATGCCTGGCTTAATTTTGCCTTGGTGGCATTTTGGCAGAGACAAAGAGAACTAGATCTACTAGTTAATGAAATAAACCTCCCAGAAAGCGAGGAGATTGGCCTGCTTAAAATGCAAGGCAAGTTATATCCATGCCCCTTTTTATTAGTTTATTTTTGTTTTATTTAGTTCATTTGTTTGTTTGGCTTTATGATATATCACATATAAGTGAAATCAGTGAGTTTTGTCTTAGTTACTTTTAAATTACATAGGGCACAAGTCTTGGAAAACAAAGTGCTGATAAATGTACGATTGTTACCTTCAATTACTACATAGAGCAAATATAAAAGACAATCTGAATGGAAGAGAACTAACTACATATGTTTCAGTTTTCCACAACTAAGACTTTTCACTAATCCTGATAAGTTTTCTCCCATTCACCACAAATGTTTTACCCATTTTAAAATAATATGTTGTTTAAAATAAGTTAAGTGCTCACATCTACATAGGAAATGGGCAAGTTCTTCTTTATTCCAACCTTTTATAACTAATCTACTTCCTGCTCCATTCTAAATTAGACAAATCCTAATCATCTTTTTAGGTCCATATGCCACTGAATTGTTTTTCCCTCAACCAACCTGCCAATTATAATTAACTTCCCATGTAGATTCTCTCTTAAAAACTACACCACAGTGGAGACCCAGTGCATAATTCATGCATAAATAATGAATAAAGAAGTAGAAATCAGAGTGACACTGTGTTACCCTAGGGAAGCAGAGAGTATCCTCCGCTCATGGTAAGCCCTGGTTGTATTTTATTTCTCTTCTAAAATTGTCTGTGATATTCCTTCTTGCATATTTATAACGAAATCTTTCTTCTTGAGCCAGCTGGAATGAGTTCCTTATACAGAAATGTACAAAGTCATAGCCAGAGAATGGGACACTCTGACATAATTGTCAAAGTAAATATGATAACAAGGTTAACAGTCTATCAGGAAACATCAGAGGAAAGTAGTCCCCTTGGTATTTTTAATCTTTTCTTCATCCAATCTAAAATGGAAACCCTCAACCACGTCGACATCCCAATTTAACCCTTTAATAAACTGGCCTCTCACTTCAGCTGGTTGAGACATAAAATCCTGTGGAAATAAACCAATCGAAGGTGACTGAAAAGGTTAGGTCTTTTTTATTCCTTGAGAAGACTCATCCCCCAAAAGTCTAATAGATGAACTTCCAAGATGTGTTTTACCTACTTGGAGAAGAAACAGGTTAAAACGATCTCCTCCCTCCTGCTCTTAGATCATTTCTGAACTTTCATGCTCTGCTATGTATTTTAAGAGTCCAGGGACCATACATGTTCCATTTTCAGAGTTACTTGCCCATGGGTTTCTGTTTTTCTTTTTTTTAACAGGAAGTACTGACAGAACTTCTAAGATTGGAGTGGGGAGAAGACATCTACTTCCTGTTCCAGATTCTGTTGGCATTTGCAGCAACAACAGCTCACATCATGGTTTAGTACATCTGGCATCAGAGCAGAGAGTCCCAGCACCTGCTGATTACAGCACCTCAGCAGTGTCAGCACAAGTATTGGTGGGTATCTCTATGATTCTGGGCTCTGGTGATATCATTGCCTCCATTCATTCCTTCAGGTAGATAGATTATTGCTCATTCCAGCAGCTACTAACCATAACCTTAACCTGAATTTAATCAATTTCCTATATTTGAGTCCTCAGTTTGGAAATGGAATTGACAATACGTTCTCTCAGAGAAGCACACAAATAGAAAAATGCAATTCAATATAAAATTTTTCAATATAAATTTTTGAAAAAATTTTGGAGAGGGTAATATTTTTTGAATCTGGATATTCTAGAAAGGGAAGGCAAAAACTTATATATAGTATATATAACTCATAGTTATGATGGGAACATAAACTGATACAACTCTTTGGAATTTACATCTTCTAAACATGTGCATAAGCTTTGATTACAGTTTTAGAAATCTGGCCTTAGGTAATAATAACATAGAAGCAAAACAACAGCAGCAAATTGGAAACAAACTCTATATCCTACCTGTCTACTTGCCTTCATTCCTGCCTGTCTCTTTTCTTGAAAATAAATGTTCTAGATATGCTAGAGCAATATGAAAAAATATTTATTGTATAATCTTATTTTAAGGAAATCATTATTAGATTCATCATAATTAGAATAATTATGACAACATTATGAAAATATGGAATCTAAACTAGAAGAAAATAATACCAAAATTGTAACAGTATTAATTCCATCCCCTATTTCTCAAATTACGTAAAACATTTTTTTGTAAATTACTTTGCCTTCCGTCCTTAAATTTATATCAAAATTTAGATGCACCTAAAAATTTTTCTGTCAACCATATATTCAATTGTAGAAATCAAACAGAATACATATTTTGGAAATCGTGATGCTTAATCCAGGAACAAATTTTACTTCCAACTTTTATTCAAAGTAAATATGAATTTCAGAGACCCTATTCCTTTTGATACATTATATTTCTACAAGTTCTATTCACATGGTTAACATAAGCAGATGTTGCAACAGCCTTTGAAAAAAAAATAGAGGACAGAGAAAAGAAACAGAATTAAAAGCACAATAAAATAAGGTTCAAGGGAGACTAAAAACATTATTAAGCTTCCCAGTCAGTTAACACCACCACTATGAGAGTGAGGCCGTCTTGACCCTTCCAGCTTAGGCTGTCTTGGTCAATCTTTGAAATCATGACTACATTTGAAGTCATGCTGCAGTATCTCTCTGAAGAAGAGTACTTGCAGTACTCTATAATATTATTTTATGACCTTGATGATAGAGATCATTTGGTACAGCCTCAACAGAACTGGCAACTCTGAGATTCTTACCATGAGCTCAGCAGTCCAGGAAACTGCATACTGCCTCTAAATCCATCTCTTCTTCAAAGGGGATGGGGATCATCTTTTCTAGTGACCTAATTTTATATAGGATTCTTCTTAGTCTGATAGGGGTAACTGGATGTTAGTGTGCATAAATAAAATCAGGAAATTTGCTTAAAATATAGTTTCAGCCCCACCCCCATCAGTGATTAGATGGAATGATAAGAGATAAAATATTTGAATACTTAATAAGCATTTTTAACCATGATTTCTATTTCTGCTAGTGAATCTAATGAAGATATAGGGCCTATTTGCTGAGAAATTCTGTCTTACATACTTCTCATTATAGTCTCAGGCTATACATTGGTCTTAAAAAAACCCTTCATTTTTAGACCTTCCCTAAACTCACTCACAGTTGATTGAACTCGACTGGATTTCTTCAAACCTTTCTGCCCTGTGGCTTCTTCCTAGCCCATTAACTAGCATCCCAGTGGCTTCATCATTAAAGTTTTGAGAATTTGTACTGACTCCATCCATGCCTTTGTGAGAAATTTTGGTTTCTCTGTTAATAAGTATATGACAATCGTTTGTTTACCAATATGCCAGAACACCCCCAAGTCCACATTAATTACAGTAAACTTGACATCTCACCTCTTTGAGTGGATTTATTTGAATTCCAGATGCCATTCCTAACCTGATGCCTTGAGACTTGAAAAAAGAAAAATGTTAGACCTACATACACCATCCTTGAGCCATGAGTTGCCTTTTTATCTCCTGAGTTGCTATATTAATTTATTAATAAAAACGTCTGACCACCTGTAATCAGTGCTGGTACAACTTGCTACTGCATTTTCCAGACTCTCAGATGCTCCTTCTTCTCACCACCTGCTTTTCTGAATCTTATTCATATATATCCTTGGGTGAACTCTGAAATCAAGCATCACCATATATTACCAAAATCATCATTATCATCATCACTGGTCATCAACATCAAATAAAGATTTATTGAACACAAGCTGAATGAAAGATTTGTTTTAAGTACTGAAGATTTAATTTCATTTTTATAATCTTACAAGGTCTATATATAATCACTAATTTACAAGTAGGGAAATTTCATTGAGTCTTTTTCCCCTTTCATTTCTTCTTCGTAATCTGCAATCAAAATCTCCTCAAAGAAACTTCCATATAGTTGCAGCCTTAAGTCTTTTCATTGATTCTTGTCGATATACAATCTTCTGCTTGTGCATATAGTAAATACTTATAAAATGTGTAATACTGTTGAGGACATATGTTATAAAAAGTGCTACTCTCAGAAACATAGAATATTATAATAATAGTAAGTTATATACATTCAATATTACTCCCTGTAATAGATCCCTAGTGGGTGGGATGTCTTAGTGTGTCACCTACATAAGAGTCGAAGAGAGTTTCTTACTGGCTGAGCTCAGGTCACATGCCCACCCACTTCATAAGAGTAGAGACATGGAACATGTGACCTCGTTAAGGGAAAATTAACATCCCACTTAGTCTACAAACAGAAGTCAATCTTCCCAATAGCACTGTGAGTGTTAATTTTATGTGTCAACTTTACTAGACCAAGAATGTTCTGGTGTTTATTTCTGAATGAGTTTAATCTTTAAACTGTGGATTGAGTAAAGTAGATTGTCCCCCTAGTGTGTGTGGGCCTCACCCAATCACTGAAGGACTGAATAGAACAAAAGGCTTAACTCTCAGCAAGAGAAAATACGTCTGCCTGACTGCCTTGAGTTGGGACATTAGTTTCTCCTGTCTTCAGAATAGAATGAAACATTAACTATTCCTGAATCTTAATACTGTCAGATTCACACACACACACACACACACACACACACACACACCATTGGTTCCGTTCTGTTAAGTTTTTCTGGAGAACCATGATTTATACAGGCAGGGAGCTTGAATACCAGGCAGAAAAAGTGGCAAATGTCCACTGCACTAGAATTTTCAATAATTTTGAACATGTTCTTAACTATGTTCTTTTTCTTCTCAATTATATAGGTTACTGATCAGTTATAAATAGACTAGGGTTTACCAGTATTTTCTTTTAAAGTCCACTTTAAAATATTAATTATATTTTATATTATTATTTATACCTTTATAATTTCCCAATTTGTAATTTTTTAATAAAATATTACTTAAATGTCATGGTTTTCCTTTGATTGTTTGATCCTTACTACCCAAGTATTGTCTAGGTCAAACTAAAATGCTGGATTAAATGTATTTAGGACTCGCCATGCTCATTTTCCACCAAGCGAAATTCCACAATCTACATGCTAAAGTCAAAGGCTTCTGGTGTCCAGTGTATTTTCTCAATTGGGAGTTAATTCATGCTTCTGTCTCCTTCTATAAACCAAGGCTGACAGAAACTGCTAGAGGGTAGGGTGGGGTGTGGAAGGACTTTCTTTGCTTTCTCTCTCTATTTCTACTTGTTTACCTGCAAAGCTTTCATTACACAAATGAAAACATGCTAAGAAATGGGCATCTTAAAGAGCATGAAGATCAAAGCCAAAGTTTTCTAACAATAAGAATAAAGGGCAGGTGTGAGCAGTCACAGATTTGAAGACTTTATAATAGAAAAGTTGTCTCTCATACAAAGCCTGTCATTTCAATAGCCCAGCATAAGGGGATGTAGCATTTAATCAGAAAGCACTGATTCATATATTGAAGCAATTATGACAGTGGTTTCTTTCAATAAAGATAAAATAAATCATTAAACAACTGCTGATCAAATTACTTACTTCCCAGAGACAGACGACGAGAGCGGCTCAGGATGGCAGTCTTTCTCTAAAACGGGGTAAAGCCCTGCCTCTTCATCCCAGAAACTGTATTTATGCACCGTCTCCACTGATCTCTTTACTGCAGTGATCAGTCTTAAAGTCTTAAAGAAAGAGAAATGCTAAACTTTCAGGATACTAGAAAGGCCACACTCTTTCCCTCTCACAGCAAACCTCTAAAAGTAACAGAAAACATCTTCAAACATTCTGTCTTGCTGAAAAAATAAAAATGAGAAGGAGCATAAAGATAAATCGTGAAAAATCTTGGAAACATAAAAGGTCAACAGGTTGGATTTACAAAGAGAAATGCGAGAAAGTTGCAACAAATAAAGCTGGGACCTCTCCACTGGAAGTTCTTTCTTGGGATCTAACAGGAAATTTGTTTTTGTTTTTGTTTTTTTTTTTTCAGAATCTCAAGAAAAATCAGTTGAGAAATCAAGGGAAAATGTAAAAACGATGTAATTTCTCTGCCAGGCTAATGATTGACTTGGAGGTATTACTGCCCCCAATGAATTCATTGATACCTAGTTAAGAGCAAGATATTTGAAGCCTGAAAGTTAAGGTCCATTTCTAGGCACCTGGAAGGCAGCCCGGTAGGGAGTGGTGGTGAAACAATAAGACTCTGCTGCAGCTCTTTTGTTATAAATGGATGCTCCTGATCTAGTCTTCTGCTAGCAGTGAGTTAGCCTTACAAATAATATAAATATAAATACGTTTCTGTCACTGTACAATGATCTATCCTGTAATAATCTAAACTCAGAAGTGGCGAAAGCCAGGACCGCATGCAGACGCGTGGGAACAGGCAGAGGGTCACTCTTCCGTGCAGCAGTGTCTGAGGAGACAGGATGCCACCAGGTGGCAGCAGTGAGTCTCTGCACTTCGTCAGGATCTCCGAAGGCCAAAGAAAACATCGGAGGGCTCACTGAGAAGTCTCTCACATTACATTTCCCAGGTTAGACCAAGCAGATAGACATGAGCTGAGGCAGACAAAGGACAGGCATGAATAGGTGACAAAAGGGTGACGGTCGTGCGGTCTCCAAAGAACTATGCCGGCAAGAGGCAGAAAGAAAACTACAGGGACTAAGGAATGTGGAAGGAGAATTTTGAGGAAGGAGGTACTTTGAAAATATTGACAGTTACTCATGAGGTGGTCTTGAAAAGGATCTATCCTGGCCCCTGAGATAAGAAGAGTGGATGTAGACCGATCCCAGAACTCAGACTACACGCTTCAAACTCCGCCTCCTGGAGCCGTGGAGGCTGCGGTTTGGACCCTCCTGAATGCACTTTCCTAGTGTCTGTTAAATCATTGCTTGTCTTCACTTCTCTTGTTGGGCGACTGAATTCTTTCTAATGCCAAGACAAGAACAGAAGTATACTCATTCATACTAACACTTAGATACCTTGTAAACTAGTAAGATATTACAACTCAGCTGTTTTTCTGATCATTCATCTTTTCACTTGATTTCATTGAGCAAGAATATTGTAGTTAGTGGTTTCTCTGTTTTCAAAGTAGAAAACATGCTACTAACCAGAACAGTAGGTGATGTAGAATAGACCTTCCACAAGTACAGGTTAAATAAATTCATGGATGCCAAAATTCACAGAGGAACAGAAAATGCTTACTTATCTTGGACTGGTGACTTTAAATAAAAAATAGTCAAACTCAATCAAATTTCCCATAAAGAAAATGTCATAGAAGGTTAAATTCTCTGTCATAACACTGCTGTACAGTCTTTGATACAGTTGTTATCTTGTTAAACTTCAACCATTTGAAGTGTGAAGAATTCACTTTTAATAAGACAATGCTAATTTAATATAGGAATGATGTTAGCAAAAGTTAATAGGAGATGCCAAGATTATTCATCAGGTATAAACACAATAGATCCAGGTTAATAGTTTTGTTTTTTTCAGTGTAAACTTGCCTCTTATGGGGATATGAACTTGGGATCTAGTTATGCAAAATCCGTGTGGTTTTGTGTGTTACTTACCAGAGTGGTGACCAGGCTTAGGAGTGTCTATCAAAATCAAGTCCTATGTTATCACTGCTACCAACTTTTATGGTAGAAAAGCTTTCCTTGACTGTAAGGCAAGAGTCTGCCAGAGGTTTTGCACCCTGTTTAGGTGACCAAGGGTGGGCCAGCATAGCATTCCTTGCCTGCAGCTGTAACCTCTGATAAGAGCTATTGGTCGAAACCCCATGTACACATGCAGCAATACCCTACAGCTGTACCAGGGAGATAAACCTCTATCCCAGGATGTGAGATACCCACCTTGGCTTCTCAGCTTTGAGTAAGGATCCCCCTGAGCCAGCACCGGTGCTTGGAATAAAGTGCTGTTTCTCTACCTTCGAGGGCTCAGAAAGTTCCATCAAGGGAATGCACATGCTTGTGGACGACCTGTGCTGCCTGCCTCAAGCAGGCAAGATGAATTCTTAACTATATGTGTATGTGAGGGGTGGGGATTTCTCCCTTCGTGGGTGTGTCCAGGTTACCTGGAGAAAAAAAAAAAAAAAAAACGGAGGCGTATCTAGGGGTGTGTTCTAGACTCAGGTTGCTAAGGTGGGATCCTTGCTCTGGGGTCTTTACTCTTAGCAGTTTCAGGTTTTGCCAGCAGTTTTCTAGTCATACATCTGCATGCTGCCCTATAGATTTTAAGCTTCTCTGTCCCCTATGCTGCCCTACAGATTTTAAGCTTCACTGTCCCCGTGTCACTATGGAGTTCTATGTTCTATGTGTCCCGGGACCTGCAGGCAGCACATCACAGACTTGAACTGAACCACCCTTCACAAAGCTTCAAGAGAAGTACTATATTCTCCAGACTTTACAAAGGAAGACACCAAGGCTATCAGATACTCTGACTTTCCCCGGATCACCCAGTCAATAGCATGGCAGATGCCATATGGACTTGGAACCCCAGAGTCCACTGTCTTCACCAGGATCCATAGCACCTCCCTTCATGTTGTGTGGACAGTCCAGAGGTGGGGCAGTGGCAGGACTTTGCCTCCACCCTTGAAGAGTTCAAAGTCTAACAGAATAAATAGACGCGAAATAAGTAGCTGTAATAATAAGAGAAAGGAAGAAGTATGAAGGAGGCGGGAGGAGGAGGAAGGGGGTGAGGGGAGGAAAGGAGAAAAAGGGAGAGAGGAGGTGGAGGAGGGAGGGCAGAAGGGAGGAGCTGAGGAAGGAATCTCTCTGTATCAATCTAGTGTAACCTCACAGCTGAGAGCAGACTCTGAACTCAGACCAGTCCAGCCCCAGGGCCATTCCCCTTATCTCTGCAGCCTCTCTGTCTTCACAGCCTTATGGCAAGAACAGGACCCCTCACACAAGCTTAAAGTCAGGCAGAGCAGAGCTTGTGTTAGTATTATTACAATCAGAGAAGAGTAGATTACTAAAACAGCCTGAAGAGATCTGGAAAGATCTCAGGACAATTTTAGATTCCAGCTGAGACCTGAAACAAGTTATTTGAAAAACAAAAGCAACAAATGTGGATGTTGCCAAAAAAGCACCTTCTAGACAACAGAAACAATCAGGAAAGGAAACAATAAATAGCAAACCATTTCAGTTCAGTGTGGACTGATTAGAGACAAAGTTCAGAAGGATTTCTGAGGAACTGCAACTTGAAACCTAAGAAATAACAAGATTCTACCCTGGGGGTGTATTTACATGCCTCAGACCACAGGAACCATCCATTGGTTTTCCTTATTCTTTTTTTTTTCTTTTTCTTTAATCTTTTAAATTTACAACTTGAATTGTAAGCATATACAACCTCAGTGTCCCCAAAGTCTGTATACTTCTTTCTCCTTTACTTCAGCCTGGATTGCCTATCATAGTTAAATAACAGAATATCCAACCAAATTCATTTTAACCATGTATAGGGGTTAGAATATTCCCAAGTCCCTCAGAATTGGTCTCTTATAGATGCCCCACTCTGACATAAAGAACCAAGGACAGTGGAGAATAGCCCCACAGGCAAAGGAGAAGTTCAATTCTTCTAAACCTTTAGCCCCTCCCTCAATCAAAGAAGCCATCTGCCACTCCCTCAGCCTCCACCCTTCTAATCCAGAAACAGTCTTTTTTCCTTTATTCCCCTAGAAGAACATAGTTTGGGAAGATCTTAATCCAAGAAATAGTTTACCTGTAAAAAGTTCTATCTAAGAAAACTATCTCCTAGCCACAGGTGATCCCCCTGCTCTCTCCCCCAGATCCCCTTTCCATGCCACAGCTCAGGATATAAATATTCCATCTGCCCCAGCTATCTCAGAATTTACTGCCATGTAAATTCTCCACATGTATGTTATTAAATTTGGATTTTTCTCTTATTATCGTACCTAATGTTTCTTTATTTTATTAATGTGTAAAGAAACTCAGAGAAATGGGGAACTTCCTTTGACCCCTTCTCACCAAACCCCCCACACCCCAGCCAAATCTTTTTGGCTTTATTAAACAATTCATGTACAGTGTCCCATATGGCCAGCAGAAAGGTTCTGCAAGTAGTTGTACAAATGGAAGATTTTTATAGTCAAAAAGAGAAGGGCCAAGCTTTTTAGCAAAAGAAAAGAGATTATTTCAGGCAAAGCCACAGTCCCTAAAGGAAGAGATTATTTCAGGCAAAGCCACAGTCCCTAAAGGAAAGACTTGGGGGTCTGCTCCTGCAGATGACCTCACTAGGGCCAGTCAGGAAACTCCAGATTGGTTAGCTTAAATTTCTTCTTTGGGAGATGTTAAAACTGCTGTTAGTTTAGTTATTAAGTTTTGGTGGGCTCCAGTACAAAAGACTCCATTTAGGGCCAATTGTTTTTATTTTCTTTTTTTTTAAACATATGGTTATAAATAAATACACTTAATTAAATATATAATATTAGACAATAAAATATAGAATAAAAGTGAAACAACCTATGATAGCATGGAGGGGTGGGCATGGTAAATAAAGGAAAGCAAAAATTAAACTGATGTGTTTTATAACGGGGATTTAGAGGGATTTGTTTGCTGTATGAATTCACAATTAGGTGAAACAATTCTCCTCAAAATGAAACTTTGTAAGCAACGCAATCGCACCAGGAGGCAGTAACCTAAAGTATCATAGGGTAATAGTTTCAATTACTGCATTAATTAGCGGTAACAGCGTATGAAACTTTATTTTAAAAGTTTGAGCGCCCCCTTGTGGCAGTCTATTTTGAAAGCCCAACTCAAATCCCAGGTTTTTCGTGCAGGTAATATACCTCTATCTTTGTGAGCCAAGACAGAAATTGCATGATTTCAAAGAAGAGAAAATCTCTGGCAAATGGTTTCAGAACGTACAAAAGATGTCTGTTTATTTGAAGAATGTGAAGTAGCAGAATGTGCACTGACTACAGCTCTTGGACAGGGAGAGCAGTTAGCTGACAGATGAAGAGTGTGTGTGTGTGTGTGTGTGTGTGTGTGTGTGTGTGTGTGTGTGTGAGAGAGAGAGAGAGAGAGAGAGAGAGAGAGAGAGAATTTGTGCTAATTACTAATATTCAAAATATATTGGTATGTGATATAAAAAAATTCTAAGTTTCCAGCTTCTCTTTAAAAATCAGTAGATCAAGGGACCCTGAATCTGCAATAATTAGCTAGAACTAAGTAGTTCACAGCCCCTAAATCAGGAGAGTTTCCCACATTTCACTATAGTTCCACTAGTCAATTTCACGCATTATGATATTGTTTTAACCACGGTTGGATCTAGGTTTGTGATCCCTGTTGCAACAGGAAGCACACTGCAAAAAGTATTCAATGTCATTTTAAAAATACAAAACAAGGAATAAAAGTCTTTTCTGACTTTCAGCTTTGTCATTTCAAGGTAAGGTCACCTTGCACAAAAACAACCCACACCATTAAGGTTCTGCATTCTGATTTTTCATTTTTTAAACTACATGTTCCCCTCCAGTTCCATTCAGATAGTTGCAAAAGGCACAATTTCATCTTTTAAATAGCATAGAATTCCATTGTTATGTATACCATAGCTTCTTTATCTAGTTATCTGTTGATGGGCATTTAAGTTGTTTCCAACTTAGTTATTGTGAATTGTGCTGCTATGAACATGCATATGCGAATGCCTTTTTCTAATCAGAGATTTTGGATCCTATGGGAATATGCCCAGAAGTGAGACAGCTGGATCATGTGGTAGACCCATCTTTATTTGTCTGAGGAATCTCCATACTGTTTTCCAAAGAGGTTGCACCAATTTACATCCCCACCACCAGTGTAGAAGGCTTCCTTTTTCCCCAAACCCTATCCAACACCCGCTATTCCCAGGCTTTTCAATATAGGCCATTCTCACTGGAGTGAGATGATAATTCATTGTAGTTTTTCTTTGCATTTATCTGATGATGAGTGGAGAGCATTTTTCAGATGTCTCTACGTCATCTCTGTATCTTCTTTAGATATGTGCCTATTAAGTTCTTTTGCCCATTTTTTTGAGTGAGTCATTTTTGCTTTTCTATTGCTGAGGTGTGTGAACTCTATATATTTTGGAGAGTAGGCTCTTATCTGATGTACGTTCTCCAATTCCACGGGTTGTCTTTTTGTTTTAGTGGTGGTTTCTCTTGCTGTGCAGAAGCTTTTCAGCTTGATGTAGTCCCAACTGCTTAGTTTTGCTTTGTTTTCTTTTGCAGTCATACAGCACCACTTTTTAGGTAATGTTTATTTCTGCAGAACAAATTGCAAAACAGCTTCCAACTTTCTAGTTCATGGCAATTTAAACACTGTTTATGAGGTAACTCCTACTCCTACAAAAGATCTTAATAATAATAATAATAATAAACTAACAATAATAGTAATAAAAAAAACAACAAAAACTCAAAGAAGTGTCTCTGGTTGTCCCTTTCTCATCAGTATTGTCTCAACTTCCAGGTGACCCTCCCAACCATGCCACCACATTTGTCATGTTTTATCATTTTAAAGCCATTATCAGTATCAAAATCCGTTGTTTTCTTTTTTTAATCTTTCATTTATTTGGTTTACTTGTTTTTATAATGGTTTACATTTTGTGTCCTCCTTGTGGAAAGAGAACTATTGTGTTTAAATTTCAGTTCCAGAGTCTTGCTCAATAAGAACTCAAATTTAAAGTTAATATTTAATCCTTAAATAATCTATGTCAATAACAATGGAATGGTTAAACTAATTACACTGTGCTAATATGAAAGAAGGTTTGGTAGCCCTTAACATGTTCTGAAGTATCTTTTATGGGTTGAAAAACGTTAAACAAAACAGTAGGATGAAAACTAAATATATGTTATGATCCAAAATATTTTATTACATCTGTGTGTATGTGTATGAATCTGAAAAAAAAAAAAAAAAAAGCCACAAAATGGTAACAGTGGAATTATGGGATTCTTCTACTTTTTAGTTGTACAAAAATTTCTAAGTTGCCATAATGAACATAGACCACTATTAGAAGTATGTAAATAGTCATGAGAATTAGTATAAAAACTTTTTAGTGATGTGTCTAAAGATTATTAGGTAATCTCTAAGTTCCCACAAGAGGGCAAGAATTGAATGCATACATTTTTCCCTTATTCATAATACTGAGCCACCAAGACCCATCCTCCCATCCTAAAAAAATGCAACTGGATGATCCAAGACCAAGTATAAAAGGAGATTTACTGTAAGAGAACTTTGAGAAAAAGAAAATGTCATATAGGGGTCTGAGAATTAACACCATTATATATTTGTTTTCTTCTTTCAGGAAGTAGATGAGAATAAAGTTTTGTTTTTTTAAAATTGGGCTTAGGTCTCAATGTCCCTTTCAAAAGTTTAAGTGCCTCTCTTAATTGAGAGGTGAAATACCTGTCAATCCCATTTTAAAGTCCATTCTTTTGGCATATAATGCTTACAAATGAATTATGGACTCATTTTTACCTTTTCAAAGGAAATGAGGACAAAAACAGTTTTTATGGATGTTCTCCAGGCCTCACTTTTTAAGGGAGGCATCAGAATGTTTTAGGAGTTCCCTCTGTTGAAACAATCACAGTTTTCCAAACAAGAACTTGATTTTCTATTGCAGCCTAAATTCCTTTGTTTGTATCCCATTTACTAAGCATGTGATGCCAATTCTGAGGTGCAAGGTAATTTGCCATCAAAAATACTAATTTTGGCAGGGAGTTGGAAAAGGTGAGGATTATGTCTATATTTTGTTCAACACTGTATTGATGGAGAATAGGAGAAAGCAAATCTCTTTTCCAATTTCTATCTGTGTCATTGTAAAGAAAAGGATAATCTTTCACTGAAGGGGAAGGGATAATTAATTTTGTTCAATCCTAAAACACTTTGTAAGTTCTAGTTTCTACTATTCTGAAAGATTCTGGAAGCCAAAGAGATAAATAGGGCAGGTGGAGAAAACAGTAAAAGAAAATCAAGATTCTAGGGATAGATAACATTTGATGAATATCTGACACATCGTGGTTTTTTGATCCATGTTTATCAAATGAATGAAGGAATACTGAACACATCATGGTCTCTGGTTCCAGGGCCCAGTCTCCCACAATCTACACATACCTTTTTGGGAAAGGATGGGTAAAGCAAAGTGAAATACTCTTAAGTGCCAGCCAGTTGACTATGTTAAAGACAAGATTCCAGTCCACAAAAAGCACTGAACTATCAGGCAAGGAAACTGATACACAGCCTCTTCTGATTGAATCATCCACCGAGAAACGAAGACAGCAAAGACTGCATCTTTAAGGCAAGTGGGAATGAACCCCACCATATGATATGATTTGGGTCACTAATACATTTCTAGTTTGGCCAGATGTGTTCTAGCCTGGGTACTTTTGGGAATCCCTCAGGATAATATACCATAGTTTAGCAATCGGAGTTTTTCTAGTGGAAAGGCTATTCTGCAAATACTCTCTATATTCACTTGTAAAACAGCTTCGAGAGTGGCAATCCCATGTTTCACATGCTTGTCCATGGAAAAGTCAGAAGGTTTATGGACACTGACAGGGTTAAAATTTCTAAAAATGCTTAACTTAAATCAAGTACGTAATATAAAAAACCAAATCAATTTTTAGTTTACTAAAATGTCGAAGCTTAGTATAGCATGTTCAGCTGTTTTTAACACAAGCCTTTGTTTGAAAAGTTCTTGGCCTTTAGGAGATGACGTCCTTGGGGAGCAGTATGCCATCTCTCACCCTTTTCCTTATGATCAAGAGCAAGACAGTGTTATCCACATTGCAACTTTGGCAGCCCACCACTCTAATCTTATTACTACATAGCACAAAAATGTTTCATGTAGAAATAGCCACTTTTTATTTACTTATCTGCATTATCATCTAATTAGATAATAAACTCATTATGTCAACAGATAATTCCATCTCTTACATCATAGTAAAATCTTTCACGCAGATAACAGAAGTTTTTGTTTCACAAGGCAACTGCTGTAAGTTAAATTGATTCAATTTAATTAACAAGCATTTACTTAGTGCCTACCTGTGCACAGCACTATACTAGGCATAGAGAGAGGAGGAGATACCTGCTCATAATGAACTTACAGTCTCAATAGGAAAGATGATCCAGGTATACAAGAAACAACGGAGAACCATTACAAATCACAAGATAATTAATATAAATGATAGACCCTTAATTAAAGACATGAAAGTCCAAGGAAACTTATCAAGGGAATGATATGATTGAGAATGGAGGTTCATCTGGAAAAACTTAACCAAAGGAAGTAAGTCTTGAATTTGCTGTGATGGAAGTTTGGAGCATATGAGGCAGGGGAACAGAGTGATCATTTTATGGCCAAAAAAAGATGGAAAAGGAGGATAAACTCAAAGAAATAGTAACGAAAATCAGCAAGTCAATTGGAGAGAATGGCAGGCAAATTGGCTTAGCTGTGGAAAAGGACAGTGTAAGTTAGAAGAGGTAATTAAAGTCACACAAAGCAAACTGAGGGCATGGAGTATTACTATTCAAAGTTGATTCCAACTTTAAATAAATTATAATATTTAAGCATGTCTATGAGTAAAGCTCCCCAGAAATGTGTGTATTTTCCTAACCTTCACAAAAACACCGAGAAAAAAATGATCAAGTATAGACTCTAAACTCAGGAGATATTATCATTGGAGGTCAAATGATCCAACTGATTAAACAGTCATCATTTATGGTGTCATTTTTTTTAATTAAGAATTGGGTTGTTGAAAATCCATGTACCTCCTCAAGGTAAGAGACTTCAAACCAGTGCTGAACAGGCCCGTAATTTCACTTAGGATTTTTGATCTAAAAGACCAGTGCTTTTCATATGGCATCCATCAGTAAATTGAAAGGTTTTAGCTATATAGTTGTGGGGTCATGGATGGAGAGACAGAAATGAAAAGAAGGAAAATATAATGTTGGTTTCAAAAAGCACATTCAAGCTTCATTACAATGAATACTTTATGAAGGTATTTCTCATCTTAAAAAAAGAGGGTGAATATTTCTGTTCATAGGCCATGAAAATGACTACAGAAGAAATAAAAATAGGAAATTCCATAGGAGCATGAGATTTTTTAATTAACCAGTCAAGTAAAGCAGTGACCTGTACTGATGCATCACCACTTTTCAAGGCAACTTCCCAGGGAAATGGGTTAGGGTGGAAAGTAGTGGTAGAGGAACAAATCCTTAATTTGGAATGAGGTGAAGATTCTTCTTGCTACTCTAGGACAGGTGAAATCTTGAATCCAGCAGGGTTAGAACAAGAAATAGAAACACCACATCTGTCCTCTGCATCTTCACCTAAGTAACTGCTTTTAAACAGCAAAGCGAGGAGAACTTCTGGGTCCCCATCATGTCTATGAACGTCACTGGCCACCAGCAGCTGCAGCTGTTAACAAAAGAGAAAAAGAGAGTGAGCGATGAAGAAGCATATAACAATTTAATTTTCAGTGTACATGAGGTTCTGAATGAGGTGGCTGGCAATCTGTTTCTTTCCAAATGTGTTCCACAAATTGCCATAATATTTAGCATTTTTATGTTAAAATATTTCTATATTTCTTATTTTACAAAATCCTTACCAATTCTAAATAATGGAGAATGGAAGTCCAGCTTTTTTGGTAACATTTGTTTATTATTGATTATGCAATTAATATAAACATGTATTCCTTTCATATTTTTCTAATAAAAGACTTCTCATTAAGTGACTATTCAGCAAGTTTTTATTGAGTAACTGTTAAGTTCTGTAGTGAGACCCAAGGAAATAATGATGGATAAGAAACAATGTCTGCCTTTACAAAGGCAGATCTTCTTTAAGTACATATATTTAAGTACCAATAATGGGAAAATATCAGATAAATCATAGAATATAGTATTATATAATTATTTAAAACAATAAAGGTAACTATAGGCATTAATTAGAATTTAGATCTTAAAAATCAGAACTTTTCACTGACCATTCTAAACACTAATTTTATAATGTTACAGCCACAGTAGATAAAAGCATGGCAAATATGTGGGACACACATGATCTATACTCTATATCATCTGCAAAGCTAAAGATTACCAATTAATTCCTGCAAATTTAAACTCCATTCTACACTCATCTCAACACAATACCCCAGTTAACAACTATGGGATGAACAGTGTTACGGTGGAGATAAAAACATATTACTATTCTTGGTATCAGTGATAGAAAAGTTTGTCTGGGATGTGTAGGTAAATACCTAAGACTGAACTTTTGTTCCCTCCCAACCATGACAAGGAATTGGGTGGTGGGGTGAGGGGATCAATCTGCAAGGAGAGAAGGAATGGGTGAGGAGACAATAGTGATAAAACACTGGAAGTTGGAAAGAAGACAAATTAATAGGAAATATAATTTGCACAATGAAATCTCCAAAGCCTCAGGAAATGGCAGCAATGGAAGTGAGAAACCAATACTCAGAGGATGCCTTGGCTGTTTATTAAGAAGCAGTTAAAGTCCCAGATCTCTGCTTGCTGCCGATGGGTGATGCCCCTGCCCTTTTTGGATGAAGACTGGACTTTTTTTCCCCAGAAAAATCAAACAGATACACATGGGCTAGAAGACTACAGGGAGTATCATGAAGAAAAGAGGGACTTTAGTGAATATTTATAGTTGAAAACTGAGAACTGTGCCCTTTTTCCTATTCAGGTAGGGTTTTGCTAGGCAAATCCTTCAACTCAATGTAGAAATTTGGAAGAGAATTTTCTGGAAAAATCAGATTATCTCAAGAGGGAGATACTAAAGATCCCGATATGGGGGTTCTTCAAAAAAACAGCAGAGTCCTACAGTGAAGATGGAGCCCCATCACAGACTTAGATCTTCCAAAATGGATACCTGTGTCCCGCCCTTGCGTGAGTAGTGCACCAATCATCATGAAACACCTGAAAAGAGACTCATCACAACCAACAGAAATAAAGGACAAAGCCACTTGTGGAAAAGAGAGATGATGAAATGCAAAGAAACACTGTCATATAAAAAGAAAACAAGCCATCACAACCATTAAACAAGACTGGGATGCGGTTGAAAAATTAGAATAAAAACAGCTTTAGGCACTTAAAATTGTGATCGTGTAAGTAGAAAAACACAGCAGAAATGTTCAAAATTAAAATTAAGGAAACATATATAAGTAAAGCAAAGAGACAGAGAAGTATAATTATGAAAAGAAAAAAATATTAGAGAACAAGTCTAGGAAGTTCAATATCCAAATAATAGGAATTAGACAAACAAACAAACAGAAAAAAATATATTTGGGAAGAAATCATTTAGAAACATATTTTTTTCTGTAAGTGAAGAATATCAGTGTCCTAGTGAAAGAGTCCATTGATGAGCACACAGAAATGAAAACAGATTCACTTCAAGACACAGCATTATATAGGTAAGGTAGACAACTAACAATATGTCACACTTGTAGAAAATTAAGAATCAGAATGGCTTTAGGCTTCCTAGTAGCCACTCAGGAATTAAGAAGGTGATAATAAAAATCTCTGAGGGAATATTCTTCTAAAGGAAAATTGTCAATCTAATTAGATGGGTACTTTCTGTACCTATTTAAACTATCAATCAAAAAAAAAAAGGGGGGGGGTAAAAGGAAAAGGATTTCAGGCATATAAGGTCTCAAAATTTTTACCTCTTATATACCCTTTCTTCCCCAAAATATATGAACAAATCAAGAAAGGAATTCTGGGCAAAATGGAAGAAGGATAGATAGTCTCCCAAACAGCATGAAGATAAATCGGAGGCTCACAGCTGCACATCCGACACAAAAGGGGAATCAGTGCAGACTGGAGAAGTTCAGAAGATTCTGGGAAAGTTTTCTAGGTAAATGAATTAATAGAAATGTGTCTGAATATGTTGAAGTATAATTCAATAGCAGGGACAATGACAGAAAAATAAGAAAATATTTAAAAAGAGAATAATTATCCCAAGACAATTTAAAAGTATGAACAAGTTGTCAGAATTTATTACAAATTTCAGTCATGAATATGCTAGATGAGCATATACTTGCACATTGACCTAATCAAAATAATAATATCTCTCTACTGGGAGAACAGAGAGAGAAATTAGGGCAGGAATATGAAAAACAGCTAGCTCCTTATTTCCATTATAGTTAGTAATTTCAGTCAAGAACAACAAGAAAACGTAAGTTTTGGAGATAAATACACAAATAACCATCTAAAAGAGTTGAAAGTATTTGTCTTTAGATAGTTGAGTAGTTGAGTATATAGCATGGGGACAGTGGTGCAGTAGAAGGAAGGAGATGCTGTTTTCCATAACAAACTATGTACACCTGTAGCATTGATAACATTTTTTAAAAATATAAAAAGTAGATTGATTGCTATGTGTCACTGCAATCATTTAATTCAGCACCTAGTAGTTGACCTTATAGTGGTGCATGTTGGATATTAAAAAACAAAAAATGAGAAGTACGAATAAGGCAATAAAAGGTATCTTGAACATTTGTTGTTTAAGAACTAGCCGGTTATCTCTTTTCCATTCTCTGAAGCAGATATCTCCTCCCCAATATAAGCATGTGCTTCAGGGAAACACACCAAACCCAACTTCCAGAGGAAGTCCTGACCGGCTTCAGCCTCTCACATCCTATCCCTCAGACACAGTGATAGGATCAGAAATAAATACATGATATAGTTGGGGCTGATTTGAGAGGAGAAGAGATGGAATTTCCAGGAAAAATGTTCTTTCCTTGCTCTTGTAAGGGAGCTACTCAAAATCACATTTTCAGCAAGAATCTATAGTGAATATCCAAAAGACAAGGAGAAAGGAATAAAAACATACCACTATCAAATCACAAAGGGAGATATGAAGACAGGAACAAATGAAAACAGCATACAGTTCCTTGAGACACAAAAATTAGAGCTATCATATGATCTAGCAATTCCATTTTTTGGATATACATCCAAAGAAAACAAAACCGTTATCTCAAAGAAATAACTGTACTCTCATGTTCACTTCAACGTTACTCACAGTAGTTGAGATATGGAAACAATATGTGTCTGTTATCAGATGGATCAAGAAAATGTGATAACGCATGTGTACACACACATGTATTATCCAATTGTACAAAAGAAGGAAATTCTGTCATTTGTGACAACATGAATGGAGCTTGAGAAAATTATACTCATGAAATAAGGCAGATCAAGAAAGGCAAATATTGCATGATATCATTTACATGTGGAAACTAAAAAAGGTCAAGTTCAGAAGTAAAGTGTAAGGGTCTGGAGGATGAGAGAAACAGGAAGCAGTTGGTAAGAAGGGTACAAACTTTCAGTTATAAGACGAATAAGATCTGAGGATCTAGCACATTAACACAGTTGCAGTAGTCAAAAATTGCATTGTATAACTGACATCTGCTAAAAGTAGAACACCACAAAGTATCACAGACAAAAAGGTGAACATGTGTTCATCAACTCTATGGAGGAATCTTCTCACAAAGCTTACATACATAAAATCATCCCGGTGCACGCTGTAAATATGTTACAATGTTGTTGGTCAATTACAGCTCAATAAAACTGAATACAATGGAAAAAAAGAAACAAGTAGCTCGATTATGAGAAAACGCAAAGATTTTTCTTCTTTTAAAAGATCGCGTTCTCTCATCCTCTAGGTAGTAGACTCAGCCAGCATGCACTGGAAGGTGCTGCCTCCATCGCTGCTGCTCTAATGGCAGCCCACAGCAAAGGCGGGCAGTGCAGACGGAGCCCAGAGAACTGGGGCCAACCTTGAGGGCTTCTGAACTTAGGGCCTAATGTGGAAAAAGCCCTACTAATATAAAGAGTTCAATAGCAGGAAGGAGGGAAAAGTTGAAAAAGATATTCACTGAACTTCTCAAGCAGCACTTTTCCAGGTGGAACACAAAGCATCTTAGTAATTTTGGCAAATATGTACATGCCTTGTTCTGATATTTTAAAATATAAGAAAGTTAAAAGAGAGAACAATGAATTAGAAAAGGCTCTCTGGAAATCAGTGTTAATGAGCTCAGAGGACCCTCCAGGCATCGTCCTAGTATCTCTTTGTATGCGTCAATATGACAAAAATGAACGCGAGAGATTCATTTGTATCTGCTATGTTTATGACTATACGGGCTTCTTTTTTTCATCTTCTATTAATTTTCAAACTCACCTTTCTATTGCTACTACTAAGTTGACATTTCTCAATTTTTTTTTTTTTCTTTCTCTTTCTTTTCTCCTACTGAATATAATCAACTTTCTTGGACAGAATGCCTGAGAGGGTCTAAAAACTAGACAGGAAGAACTGTGGAATGACTTCCTTAAGTCAATAAAGCAACTCTGTTTCAAATGTCCCATTTAGAGGGAAAAAAAAAGAAAAAGTACACATGGGGGAGGGGGAAACACAAATATAAATATCTCTAACCTGCTCGTGCAGCTGCCATTTTCTTGTTTCGCATTTTGTTCTCCAAAGCTTGCTGTACAATTAAGGGGGAAAAAAGACAAGAACAACATGAGATTTCCTGATATTTTCTACTACTTGACAATAATAAAGACAAGATTTCTATGAGAAACATTGTATCCTACCTGTTTCATCTTCTTTTTTAGGTCCAAATTTGCAGCCTTCTGGCCCTTTGCAGTAGCATTGAGATAATAGATGGTCAAACTAAATTAAAACAAAAAAATTGTGCAAGTTTTGGTTTCTCAAGATTATTCTTGAATTTAAATAAATTAAACTATAGAATGTTGACACTGGACTGTAAGATTCTATGTACTCTAAGCTTCTTACTTCATAGATAAAAGACTGGGTAGAAAGAGGTACAAAATACTCCAAATGACAGTGACGGGGGCACTGGGTTAAATTGGGACCCGAGGCTCCTATTCCTAGAGCTCTAGTACCTCACCTCACTGATGAATTTTAGCCTCTTCTTGGAAAAGTATTATCAATTTAAATTACATTTTAAGGTGACATGCTAAATTGATGCCAAAGGCATCCAAGAGAATGGAAAAATCTCTTGAATCTTAGGGGATGCTTTAGGAAAAGAAGGAAACTGACTTTCTACCTTATATTCCCTCCTTTGGATTTTACAACTAAGAATATAATCCTCATAGTTTATTAACATGAATTCTTTTTCTATAAGATGCATTGTTTTGTTCCTTCAAAAAGGAAATATTTCATAAAGGAATATTCTTGGCTTTTAAGTGACATTCATATGTCTAAAAAGAGAAAATTTTAACCAAACATTTATGCAATATGTTCATCTTCACTTAAGCAAAAGAAACAAAGAAAATGATGCAGTGAAAAAAAAAAGGCAACTGGCATTGCTTTGTTACAAATAATTGGATACAGAACACATTTCCTCTACTTACCAGCATGCCAGATTATATTCTTGATGAACCATCTGGTGCTAGCAATATAATTATTGATATGGTTTAGCTGGGTTTGTTTATCTCTTCTATGAATGACAGGATTTTAAATGTAATTACATACATAAAAGCATCTGGTGTAGTATCTGGCATGAAGTAGATGCTCAATAAATATGTGAGTCAGTGAGAGAAAGAGAGAGAGTGTGTGTGTGTGATAAGAATTTTCTTAGAAAAGTGCCTGGATTTCTGGATTTGGAAAATGAACTCAAAGATCTCACAAGCCACTTACATTTCCAGAATTCTCTATTTATCCAAAAAACATTTTCTGCACTGCATTGCAACTTAGACAAGTATTCCACATAAATAATTTTCTAGTTTCTAAAGGAATGAAATGGCTTGCAGAGAACTAACTTGAACTCTACTCATTACTCCAACACCATCCACGGTGATTTAATATGATCCACTGGGGAAATTAAAAATGACTTCAAGTTGTAGCATTTTCTAATTAAAAGTAATAAAAAGCATGCCAATTGTATGAATCCCATAAAATGAGAAAAATCTCAGGATGTGAAAATTCATACCAGCCATAAACTGCAACTTGAGTTTTAAAATCAGAACCTCAGAACTACAATTAACCTGGCAGGACATCTCTCTGACCCTTACATGCTACTGACTTCTAAACAGTCTATATTAGGGGTCAGCAAACTGGCCTCTGGGACCAGCCTGACTTCCAACCTCTTTTGTCTGGCCCAAGAACGAGGAATAGTTTTTATATAGTAGCCTCAATTTTCCCTCTTGGCCCCTGTAACCTAAAATGACCACTATGTGCCCAGTTAAGAAAAAGTGTGATGATCCTGGGTCTAGAGCATCCCCGACAAGTAGCCTCCCATCCTTCTGAACATCCCTACTCATCCTGAACTCAATGTCTGATGCTGCAAATAAGCGGACGGAATAATAATTTGGAAATAAGATGATATGGATTTGAATTGCTTATTAGTCATTTGATTTGGGGCAGGTCTTCCATGTGCCCCCAATAATATGATTAATGAGGTCAATTTCTTAAGGTCACCGTGGAAATTAAATGAGCTCTATATGAACAGTGCCTGGGCAAAGCGATGGTAGCTGCTCTGCCATACTCCTGAGATAGCTTATTAAATCTTTAATTAATGGCATTAGAGCCATGTTGCCCCTTTGCTTAAAAGTAACTGTGTCTCAATAAATTAAGAATACAGTAACAAAATCTGACATTCAGTTCTTTTTTTTTTTAATAAGATGTCATTCATACACTAAAGGACCTTGTTTCTTAAAGGCTGCAAGATACTTAACAGGCTCTCAGAAGCTGTCTTCATGAAAACCTGAAGGGAAATCACCTCAAGAGCCATCTGATGAAGCAAGTGCACCCAACAGATCATTGTCCAAAACATGTGCACCAGAGATTTGCTCTCAGATTCTTAATTTTGGCTATTATATAATAGTAGGGTGTTTTACTGTTTAATTAACCCTGTGGATGATTAGTACTTCTTCAAAGAAGGTGTTGTGGTGTCAAGGGGTGGGTGTTGGATTTGCTGTCAAAGCCCTACTTCTATTACTTTCATCTACGGAACATCACTTCAACCCTCTGAGTTGATTTCTTAGTTTATAAAACTGAACAAGGCAGCACCTGCCCTCATGGGTATGGTTCACGACCAGGATGACCTTTGCATCAATGACAGTAACAATGTGGCTCAGAGTTCAGTTCATTTATTCAAATCACTGAGAGTTCTCTCCCCGAGCTTTCCTAGTTAGACCTCTATTCAAACAAATCTAACCCTATGCATCAGATTTTTTTCTAAAGTGTCCCTGAGTTTTCATACTTTCTGTTTAGGAGGGACATTGGGGATTGAAAAGAATGGCTAGGGAACTTTTCATAGCTCTTCCACAGCAAGCATGCATTTTTACTTAGAATGTCAGTTCATTGTGGGGGCGAAACTCAGAAGGCAATAAAAGTAATACAGGGACAAAAGTCCTCTCCCCAGTTCCCCTTATGACATCACCTTGGGCTTTGAGGGGATAGACTAAGTGATCTTTTCAAGACCCTTCTGGTCCTGATTTTATTACCATGGCCGTAGTTACTGATGGCTTTCGAGGAACCAGGATAGCATGATTTTTAAGATCCCTTAATCCCTTATCCCTAAAATACAGCCTTTAGGGCTCCCAAGGGGAATATTAACTTAGAGGCTCATCATTTTTGTGTGTTCACAGACATCTGCTTTATGGAATAAGGGGTGGGGTTGGAAAGTGAGGGCAGCTCGCATGCTGATTAGATTTAGCAGTTAGCTTTTATGTTTACTTTGCTTTAGCTGTTTACTGATCATTATTTTGGTTACTTGGGAACAAATCTTATAATCCTGGGCAAGCAAAAACAGATGCAGATGGCTATGAATTACATGCAATAGAATCAGAATATGGCTCATGAATTTTAGCCTCTCACCACCATGTAATCAGCACTGAATTTGGTTAGGTTACAGCACACTCCTTGGGGAGAGTGAGTGAGCTGAAATGCTGAAACTTAAATGGAGCCAGGGAGAACATTACAAAAATTTCTGCTATGAGAAGGGAAGACATACACCATAACCAAAACCACAGCAATGACCAGTCCAGGATTAGAAAGCTGTCTCAAGATCTTTGCCATCCAGCTAGGGAAATCATGCTCAAGCGTTTCTCCAATGACCTCGAACATCCTGTTTTTGCCACTGATCAAAACAAAGAGAGAGAGAGAAAGAGAGAGAGTGAGATTATTTAAACCATATGGAAAAACCACAGTTAAGGCAAGAAAACTAGAAATTTTTCTCAAGTATTGCCGAATTACTCTTTCAGGTTCAGAATCTGAAGTTTAGCTTTTGAGACTCTGACTTCATGGTCAATGTATGGAAAAGCTAGGAGAAATATGATCCCAACATAAACACATAGTCAAAGCAATTAGAAAATTAACCACAACATTAGGAAAAGATTTTCTATAGCTGGCTTTCTAAGATTTGATTGAAATACATGTTATAAATAGCACAGAAGACTAGCCCTCAGTCAGTAGTCCTTATGGGAGAACACCTTTGGGCTGTGTGCACTCTAATCTTTAATTAGCCTTAGAAATAAGAATAAGGATTAGCTTAACAGCATAAAACCCACAAACAATCCAGTATCTCTTTCTAGGCAATAGCTTCTATTTCATTTTCTACCAAATCTCTTTCATCAGAGTTATAAATATGAGAGCACATTGGAGAATGAGTCCTGTCTCTTTCAGGATTTCTTCAGGACTGGCCCTAATGAGAACAGGCTCAATTCCGCTGTTAGAATGGAAAAGGAGAAGAGAAGGACAACAAGTCTAAAAAGCAAAGGCCCTTAATGTTTGTCCTCAACACATTAAAGCAAGATTTGGTCCCCATATCTAGAGAAATGAAAGCAGAATGTCTGTCTTAACTTAGTACACAATATTCACAATTATAAAATAACATTTCTCATGACACTTTTTTTTCAGTATATATATATATGTATATATACACACATATACTTATATATTCAATTATGAAAATATAGAATTTTCAAAAAAGATACTAGATTATCATCAAGTTTCATGAATTATCAGAATAAAGATCTATATAACATTTAATAAAATATTTTGGTTTCACTTGTTTTTTTGATCTTTAAATATACTCAACTACCACATGGACATGACCCACAAAGTCTCCAACAATTTTTCCTCCTGAGCTAACAAATAATATATTTTAATATTCAGAGAGTGGCTCCAAATATCTTGTCAGAAGTTGCTGGACTACAGATCTATAAGTTTTACTTCACAAATTATTAATCTACACACTATTTAACAAGATATCTTATAGCGGGAGGGGTAAAGCTTACAGAGCATTTAAGATGATATCACCCTCTTCCACTAAGATTTCTTCTTCCTCATCTTCCCACCTGACCATGTTTCCCCCAGCCTTAAGGAATACAGCCGGAGTAAGAACATAGTCTAAGAGAAGACAAGACAATCCATCCTCCTGTCTCCAGCCTTTCAGTTGTGGTTGATTAATGTGTTCACAGTGAAGGAACTTAAATTTTACAAAAGAATCCCATCCACAAAGTTCTCCTTAGCATCTTGTCTGTCCCAATATAAAGGTGTTAGCATGTCTAGGGATTCCTGGATGGCTTTTCCAAATCAGATTTTGTACCAGAAGTCCAGATCTCTTAATTATATACAAAATATAGAAGCATCTATAAATTCCCTTTTCTGGCAGGTTAACCAAAGAATTCCACAACACAATAATCCCAGACATCCTTATGGCCTTCTATGACTATACAAGTGAAATGCTACTGCACTTAACATACACTTTCCTGCGGGTATATATCTCCACTCGCCCTTGATTAGAATAATCTATGAACACATACCTGTCTTCCCACAGGACTAAAAGCTCTGCAGGATCCTACTTGGAACCCCAGTGGGTAACAAATTGGCAAACATTTATTTGAGGTAGGTTAATGGAGACACACAGTGATGGCTAGTTTACTCCTATGTCCCCTCTAGTGCTTAGTGCACACATAATAAGCAGTCATGATTCAGGGATCAATTTAAAGTATTTCCAACACTCTACTGCATTCTGAACTCCTAGAGATGAAAATATTCCCAACTCTAGAAGTCAGTTATACTATTAAGAAAAACAGAGTATACTTGCCAATGAGTAGTCATGGTAATGTCTCAAGATAATATAATCTGTACATACTCTATGACTTCAGTTCTTTAAAAAATCAGAGAGAGAGAGAGAGAGAGAGAGAGAGAGAGAGAGAGAGAGAGAGAGAGAGAAGCACAATACAGAAGATCAAAAATGTTAAGTTTTTATTTAGTGACTGAGATTATGAGTAGTATTTGTTTTCATGATGAAGTATTTTACAGTGGGCACACTCTGGTGCCTCAGACCCTAAAGTCGGCAGCTGGCATATAGAACACGTCAAGCCAGGGACTTGGTTCTTGGCCTGGAATCAGGGGCAGCAACAAAACATGAACAACTAAATAAATAAAATCTTCTTCCTTCTCTCTCTTCCAGACTGCCTGCCTGCCTGCCTGCCTTCCTCTAAAAATGTTTCAAAATAATGCACACCGTAAACCCATCTAGTATTAGGATGAATTATTACTCCAACAGGATTTTTTTAAGTTTTGACAATTTCCAGATTTCTCAGGATAAACATATATTGCCTTTGTAATATATTTCCCATCGGAAAGCATAAAACTGTAATTACCATTATGTTATCAGGGAAGCATATGATAACCTGGAGAACTATCAGTTGCTCAGAATTGTTAGCCAGGGAGAGGGGGCGAGGGGAGAAATATCTAATGTCAGCATATGGAGAACAATTAGAAGAATTAAGTTTTCAAGTTATAAAATTGTTTAAGGTAAATCCATACTAGTCCACTGGAATAATTTTCTGATTCCTTCACCATGCCTTGTGAATCAGCAGAAGGTAGAATATCTCACCAGATACTTTGCAAAATGAGTCTTCTATAGTATTGTAGCCATCTTACCTTACACATCACTGTGTGTCTCCATTAAACTACCTCAAATGCACGTTTGCCAATTTGCTGCCCACCGAGGTGCCAAGTAGGATCAGATAAGCTTCACTAGACAGGCTGGACAAACTGCCTCTAACTCCCTGTCCCTAGATAGCAAGCCTTGAGAGTTCTAGTGATACATGCTGTCTCACCTCGTTTCTAGGGCAGAACAACCCTTTTAAATGTCTACATTCAAAACAAAAAAGTATATTTTCTTTTGCCCCCAAATAAGGAAATTAACAGGAAAAAACAAATTCTCTAAGTAGATTAGAGCTCTCCCTTTCCTGAAACACTATAGAAAAATTCAAACTTCCTTGATATCAAAACAGTGATACATACGCCATCATTTTTCCTAAGCTGGCCAACTAGGAAACACTTGGTCAAAATCAGAGAATATGCCTCAGATACAGACTAAGTTTTTTTTCATTAAAATTACAGTAATTCAGTATGATATAAAGAGAGGCAGAGCAGTTAGGGTTCAAAAAGCTAAAAATGGTCAAACCTTGTATCTGTCTCACTTAATGATATTTTTAAAATGAATTCACCTGGGTTTTCACCACCCACTTCAAATGCTGACACTGTGGAATTTCCTTATAGATAACTTCCCTTGACACATTTTTCAGAGAAAGATCAACACCCAATTAAAAAATTAAAAGTACACTTAAAACGTATCCTGGATATTTAATAATATGGGTGATTTGCAATTAAGTAAAGTCTCTGAATGGCTTATCTGCTGAATCTTGTACTCAAAGATCTGTTAAGGATTTATTAAGACCATGTTCTCCTTCAAAAGTGCAGTTTCATAGTTAAGTCTCCAGATGTCACTGTCTACATTATTTATCTCAGCTCATTTAGCTGGGGGAAAAATGAACACAAATTTTCCATATCAGCTTCCTGAGTGTGATAGAACTCCAGTCATTTTTTTCCTATCAGCTGACTTAACATTTTCTTTCTTTTCTGGTAAAGCAGTAATAACTCAGACTATTATTTGAGTGAATGCTTCTTTTATACTTAAGTATGTGGCCAAAAAACCTTTGACTTTAATAACTTGGATCTGACAGCATGAAGGGGAAATTAAATGTGGTCATTATTGCATCATGTTTGTCATTCACGGCTGTTCACATTCACATCTCCTTCACAGAAGAGGGAAAATAACTCAAATTTATGCTGACCAATACTCAACATGCAGAGATTCTTGGGGGAATTGTTGGTAGATTCATTTCTAAGGCTCTTGTAGGGAACATAATATTAATTCCTCAGATCCTGAGAATTTGCTTTCTTGAGAGGAGTCATCAAAAGAAATCTATCATGAAGAGCTTTAGAAAGTACATTTCTAATTTAGATCAAAGAGACTTCTTGACTTCTATTACTGATTTGAGTGATTTATCCTTGTTATTTGGGGAGAAATACTTAAGGAACATCCTTAATTATTTTTATTAATCTGTAGCATTTGTGATGACTAATTGTGTGAATGTTATATTTATTACTGTGAAATAAAGATGCCATCTCCTGTGTAGCTTGTAAGAGAAACTATTTTTCTCTTATTTGTTTTAGTTTTTCTAATTTGGGGTTCATGTGAGAAGCAGCCAAATTTTCTGATAATTGGTTGGGATGGCTTAGCATGAGGAAAACTAGACTAGCATAATCCACTCTTACTCTTTGTTATCTCCTTATATGGAAATATCTCAGATTCACTGTCTCTATTTCACCCAGACAGAATTTGGAACTGTTAAATTATTTTCCTTTTCATGATTCCAAAAGGAAAAATAGATGGAACTTGCTTAAGAATCTCCATGTCCTATAATGAGACTGAATACCTGAAGTACTCATTTTTAAAGACCAAAATTCCATTGTTTGTTTGGAAAGTAAAAACAAAAACCATAGCTCAAATAATGAGTGACCATTTCCATCTCCACACCTGAAAGAAAACTATGCCCAAATGAAATGTCAAAGGCAAGAACCTGAAGGGGCCACAATCAAAAGATGGCGGAAGGGACACGATCATGTACAGGACAGGCATGGTGGACAAGAAGAGGATGAGCAATAGCATGCCCAGGTAGAAATTATTCGATCTGGAAGCTTTGAAGACCCTGGCCTCAGGAACGTTGCAACACATCACCGCCCAGCACTGGAAGTACATGGATGTGTGGAGTCGAAGAATATTGATGCCTGGGAGGCTGGGAGCAAAGAAGGATCCCATCCTAGAAAGAAAAACAACTTTGCTCAATTGAGTCTTACTGTCCATAACAAAGACATAGCACCTGTTTATGTTACATCATGCTTTTTTGCCAAAGGCAGAAAATGTATTACCACATTCAGCCACACAGATCTTTTATATGAATAATCTTGACTAATTTATTTCCATCTTCTATACATATTTTACCATCTCCCCCATTACTGTAGGTATTGTGTGTATTATTCTTTCATAGAAATTATGTTGGTCACTACTATATCTGTTATCAGTAAATTTAAACTAAAACAGAGCAAATCATCTATTAAAATTATCTACATTTCTCTTTTACTTCTAAAATAAACATAATTTCTCCTAGTATTTATAACATTGAATTTTTATTTTAACTTTTTAAAAGATAAATAACCCATAAAACCACTCAATTTACTCAAGTAAACCACACTTAGATTAATTTTCTTTGATCTTTTCTATTTCTGGCTGCTACAGTGCTTTAGAGAGATTGGAAATAACTTTTGTTTCTAATAATACACTATGCTTTGCTGATAATCCAAAGAGAGATTTATGTGCTTTTAATATAAGTGAAAATTGAACACATCCATTTAACTTAGATTATCCACTTACTTGCTTATTTTAGCTTGTTCTAAAAATCCATGGTTCTGTGCACCTGTTTTTTTTAAAGTATTTTAAATGCCACTTTTGAACAAGAACCACTTAGTGAGGCAACTTTTACTTGCTGATTTAGTTGGTTATTTCAACAAAATAAATTTTAATTACATTGATGAGAAAATGCAGTAGTACTATTAAAATCACATTCATAACAATTTATTATTCCAAAATATAAAAGAGGATATGCGTATACTTATTTTGGAAGATAAGCAGAGCCCTATCTTTCACATTGTCCAATGATAATAAAGGCCTCAGAGATTCTAGTTGATTTTCACATTTACTTTCTAGATATGTAGAGTAGTTGTCTTAAGCAATCCAGCACGAATCTGGTATATTGCTGAGTATTGGGGGTTTGAGAGAGTTGAAGAAATGAGTTTCTGTAGTTTCTACTGAAAATGAACTTGTGCAACCAAATATTAAACCGTTTCATTGAAAAGTGGAATCTTGCCACAATTTGGGTTCTCTTGTTAGGATTTCACACACCATTATGAGTACTATTTAATCACACTGAATTGACCAGAAGCTCCAGGGGAAATAAAAGTATTTTTTACTGCTATGAACTTTGGATGATAATGATATATCCAGACAGGTTCATCAAGTGTAATAAATGTATCACTGTGGTGGGGATGTCAGTCATGGGAGCTGTGCATGGGTGGACAGGGAGGACAAGTGACCTCTATGTACCTCCTACTAATTTTGCTGTGAACCTAAAACTTCTCTAATTTATAAAGTTTACTAATTTTTAAAGAGGACTAGACTAGAACAACAGTGTATCTTGGTTACAGGATAAAAAAGAGACGCTGGAGTCCCAAACCATGATGAAATGGATGAGTAACAAGTCCAGCTAAAAGGTCAAAATGGAAAAGCATGATATTATATTCCAAAATACTCATATTTGTAATGTAATATTTATTTTTGATGTGGCTGTTCCCCCACCCCCACCCCCCAAATCAGGCTTGAGAATGTGGCTTCTTTTTCATCAATAAAATCAAAACAAAAATAAAATGTCTCCCTGCTGAGTGGAAACTTTATGAGTCCTGTTGTGTTTAGTTTTCACCTCTCTCTCTGCGATTCTGCCAGGCAGTGTTCCAGGTGGGTCCTCTTCTGTCACCCTAGAATCCTAGCCTCCACGGTAAGGCAAACCCACAAGAGCAGAGCCCTCTACCAACCCACTTTGGATATGAAGATAAACAAAAAATATACTCTCCTAGAATCATGTATATTGTACCTAATACACATAAGCATTGTTTGTTTGCAGGCATAGAGGCATAGTCTGTGTGTATGTATCAACACAAATAATTTTCAAATTTTAAAAATAAACAGCACATCACATTGGCAATTTTAATAAATGACTCAAGAACTATAAATGGAAGAACAGGTTCGGGCACTGCGGTATCTGAATCTTAATGGTCACATGCTGTGACTTCCTCATCAGTTCAGCTCACTAAACCCTTTACACAGACTTGATCCCATCATCTGTCAGTTAAAGATCATTTAATATCTTAGCCTTATAAAACACTTTTCTTCCAAGGTGATCAAAGTAAATGAAAGCTTCTTTTCTTCAGCTTTCCTTATTATTCCAGCAACATGGTACATGTCAGGTAAATTATTCACATTTAATCAACTGAGAAAATGAGGTAGCAAAAGTGACAAGGATAGACAATGACAGTTAGAAAAATGTCCAAACTTATCTTCTCATGCCTTGTGTGCTCTCTGCCTCTCCAACCTGATATGAAAGAGTATAGATAGGATGTGCTTTCATAATCTAAAATATAATCAGAAAAACTTATGCTGTCCATTTAAAAAATAAGTGTGTAATAGAAAGGTCCACTGATTTTTTCAACCAACTCGTAACAAAACAAATTTACCTATAAATGTTTGGCATTAATAATAGCACAAATAACCTCAACTACTCAGAAACTCCTAAAGCAATCATTGTCTCCAGTCACAAACCAATGGAGTTGAATGCAACATACCCACACCTCTCTTATTATTTCTGTAGAAAATAGCCAAACACAGATACCAAGTCCTCATGCCTTATAAAATATTGGATTTCCATGCATGAGCACCCTTGTACAGGGTGGAGGCCAAACCTCCCCACCATACCACATCCCTACTCCCTCATCAACTTTCAATGCATAGAAAGTGAGAGCACAGTGATGTTTGATAATAGATCTGCTCATCAGATAACTGAATATGATTTTTAGAGACGCAAGGATTTTAATAAGAACGGTAGTGGGCTAACTAGTTGTAATATTACAAGTGAAAACAGGAAGCCATTACATCAGCTTCTCTGATAATAAATTTCTAGGACAATCTGTTATCTTAACTCTGAAAGAACAAGAAATAGACATGTGACATATCTCTGCACAAATGCTAGCCACCAGTCATGAGGGATGTATGGCATTCTGTATAAGAGCTAGAGTTTTTAAACTGATAAAAGGCAGTGGTTTCTTGTTATTTCAAAGGCCATTTTCCACTCTTGCCATTTTCTGCCATGACAGCTGAAACTCCTTTGGGAAATGAAAGATCCAGAATCTACTGAAGCTGCTCCGTTGACCAGCTCTGGTGGTAGTGTCATGATAAGCCACTTGACTTTCCTCTCTGGTTGGAAAATAGAAGCTGTATTTCACTCCTTAATGACTCTATGGACACATGAGCAATAATGTGCAAAATTTAGAAAGCAAGGGGGAAACATAGCTGACAACAGAAGGAATAATGTTTTTGTAGTCTTTTCTTTATATTGACTGGCCTAGTGAGACACAGGAATTCGACAAGCGCCCCACCTGCCTCCCTCCATGGCAAGACTCTAGGGCCTTTGATTGTGACTCTTTACATTAATGAAGCAAGATGATTTTAACATTGTCACAGGGTCCAGTCTCACAAAGGTTTAATAATTAAGTTCAACTATGTTTGAAGGATACAAGCAATATATGAAGTGTGCACAGCAAATTAACTCAATTGTTATACTTCTACACAGGAAAATGGTGGGGTTGGTGGCAAATATATCAGACACATGTCAGTGGGATAAAGAAGTTCAACTGTAACTGCTTGTGGTTTAGGGTGCTCTTAGTTAGGAGTGACAGATTTCTAAGACACATGGTCCCCAGATGAATCTATGTAGTGATTCAATTTTTTAACTAAAAAATGGTTTCTAGTCTATCAACTTATCTTAACCTGTCAGGGTTTGCAGTGAAAATGTTTCATTTAATAGAGATATGACAATCCTTTGCACATCAAGAGAAGTAATTTTGATGTTCAAATGGTCCTATAAAACAAGTTATAAAATAAAGATCATATTTTTAACTTGATCTTCCTATGACATATGTTTCATCTCTATAAACTATGGGATTTGGAAAGGGTTTTTTTACATAGCTGTAAGCGTATTTTAAAATCTCAGCAGTGGCAACCAAATAAAATCAGGTTCTCGGCTAGACTGTGCATTAGTTTATTTCATATGTAACATGTAGTAATGTGATCATTAATGTTTCACTGCTAGAGCCTGATGTCACAGAATTGAAAACCAAAAAGCTTTCAAATAAATAATCTACCAACCAGAACACAGACTCCCTTTATTTGATGAAAGGGAGTTCTACAAAACAGACCAAAGTCTTTGAAGACCAACATTTAAGACATATTTTTAAAAGGGCGAACTTTTCATAGCCATATATGTTGCAAAGGCAAATGCTGAGTTAGACACAGATTGTGGTCTCCTCTGATACAGTCTATAGTCTACAGTAATCATGATCTTGGAGGCTTTTCTATAAAAGATAAATTGTCTAATGGTTGGCTTACCAGATCATTCCTTGGTTGAAAATCAGAGCCAGAACATTGCCACTGATGTCAAATTCTGTGTATGAAGGCTGGAGGAGACACAGACATTCACTGGGTTAGTATCTCAAGTGGGAACTGAAAGGCAAGTGTTTCATGTCTCCCCATATATAGTTACACTTTCAAGTACATTCTTGTGGCAATAATAGCACAATCATCACTATGGTATAAATAATTAGTAATAAGTAAAATAATAAAGTGACCTTTCAATATAGTAAGATTCATTTTAAAATTAGCTGTCACTCAATGCTCTGAAAGTTGGGCAAGACAGACTTTTCAAACAATGCCTATGAAAGCAAAAACTAGTTCTACCTTTTAGAAAACAATTTGGCAATATGCATTAAAAGCTTCAATAACTTCATTCTCTTTGCCCTGTAAACCTGCTTCTAACAGTAATGTCAATAAATTTTAACAGGTAGAGATGAAATCATATAAATGTCCAATAGTGGTTTAAGTAAATATAATCTAGCTATATACTATGTACTATTTTGTAGCTAATTGTAATCTCTATAGGAGTAACATTTACATATATGAGAACACATAGACTCTAATGTTGAAAAACTGTGAAGTTTTATATAAAAAGAATGTAAAATTAGACTTTATTTCTATCAACTCTATATGAAACCAAGCATAGAGAATAGAGAATTTCCCTTTTGTTAACTGAGGCAGCATTGATTTACAATGCAATCGAAGCTTTAGAAGTATGGGTTCACTCACCAAATATATGATAACACACCACACTCAACACCTGGCTTTATTTTCTTCTTTAAATCTTGCATATTTTAAAATATTTTCAACAAAAATGTGAGTTGCCTTTCTGATAAATTAGATATAGAGAAATATAAGAGAAGTTTAAGAAATGGTTCAACTCAATTTCCAGTGTTTGTCTGCTAGGTAATAGCTCCCTGCTTAGGGCACCAGCACCAGACCGTGCCTTTGACACAGGGGCACGTCTACCCTCAGGTGACCTGTCTATAAGCTTACTGGTGACACATTAAGCATACTAGAGAGAAGGCTTCTATAAATATGATACATGATAATTGATAAAGACAATAAAATAGACTTCTGTTTAATTTGAAATAGAGAATAATCAGTAGACTAATTGGTAGCATGAGAAAAATAGAAGGGCAAAAATTATGAAGTGAGAGGATCAATAATACCATGACATCGAGAAGAGAGTGATAGGTCCTAGCATGGCCCCAGATCCTGATAAATACAGATGTGGTTTCAGACTGTATGTATTATCATAACTCCGCATACACACACACACACACACACACACACACACACACACACACACACACACACACTCTAAGAATGTCTCTGTTCTTGCAAACCCAAGAACTCAAAATAAATTTGCAAATCGGATCCAACAAAACTATCATAACCTTCAAAAGATTTTCCTCAAGAGTTCATGGATGCAGGCCTCAACATTATCACTTTTCCAAATGAAACTGAAAAATAAGGGTGATGTGTCCTGTAACAGGTTCAGGGAATAAACAGAAATCATGGTATAACAAGAACAGTTAAGCCACAAAAGAAAAGGTTAAGATGACACATGGTGAAATAATAAGTAGCTCTGTTATATTAGAAAGGACAAAAATGACCTGGGTGATCATGATATAAACCGTCTCAAGATACTGCTAAAGGCTGTACTAAGCATTTCACTAGTTTGTAAATTATCAGGAAACATAAAGTTCACAAAGAAGTTTGGTTTCAGTTTCTGTTTTAAAATCAATGATGAAAAAAATGTGTTTTGTGAAAAAAAAAAAAAAAATCACTTTTAATCTTACGAAACGTTAACTCTGAGTCTCTCTTTCACAGAGTGCTTTGTTCTGGATCACATCCCTTTCTCTGGGAGTTTTGTGAGATCACAGACTTCATTTGACAAATGCTTAGTCGTGTGGCCTGTGCCATCTGTGGCTTTGGTTTAGCTCTTCTCTGTGTCAGTTCAAAAATCAAACCTTCCACCTTGGCCTCTTTAAAAGAGTGTTATGATTTAGCTCACCAAAATTTGAGAAAAAAGCCCCAACCTTTTAGAGGTACATTTCCTTTATTCTCACAAGCATATAAAACTGAGATATTTTTATAACTAGGTGACTAGAAAAGCACAAAGCACTCACCAGGAACTCGTGGACTCACACTGTATTTGCAGCAAAGGCAGCTGGAAGAGTAAAATCTTTGATGTGTAAATTGACCTGATACTGAGAAAGGGTATAGGGCAGTCCCATTGTTCCAAGTGGTTTTGTGTGCACACTTAACTGGGTGGATTCATCCCTGAGTACTAGACTTTGTCCTGCCTTTTCTTACCAGGCTAAGCCAGGTCAGTCACTTATCTCTTCAGAGCATAATTTCCTTAAAGGTAAATTAATGAAATGAATTAGATCAGGGGTTGGCACCCCATGGCCTAGCTGAATTGGAACACCAACTGCTTTGCAAACATTTTTATTAGAATACAGCTACATTTACTCCTTTGTGTATTGCCTATGGCTGTTTAGAACTGAAACAGGAGAGCTAAGCAGTTACAACAGAGATGACAGGGCCTGAAAGAAAACCTCTTGTTTTTCTCTACTCTTTGAGTTTCCTGATAAATACTACTGCCACAGATGTGTGATTTCTTTCCCCACATTAACTAACTCCCTAGTTCTCCATGGACATAAACCTTATGTCCTAAAATTTAACTTAATTCTGACACTAATTATCAGGAGTTAGCAAAGACTTCACAGGTTAAAGGCTCAAAAGTTAGATTCCACAAAACTGCTCCCACTCCAGACACCAATCCCGAGTATAGACTGCCACCTTTGCTGACTATCAGTTGGAGTGTCCCATGATTCCCTCCTCAGTTTGGATAATTTGCTAGAATAGCTCACAGAATTAAAAAAAAAAAAGTTTATTTACTAGATGACTGGTTTATTATAAAAATAATACAACTCAGGAAGAGCCCAGTGGAAGAGATGCATAGGGCAAGGAATGGCAGGAAGGATACAGAACTTCTACATCCTTCCAGAGTGTACCCCTCTTCCAGCATTAAACTCAGAAACTCACCGTTTAAAAATGAAATAAATATAACATGGCAAAGCCCCCACATATGTATTATAGAATTCAGTGCTCATATTTTTAGAGACAGATATTTTTAACATGTGAGATTATATTAATGTTGAAATTTTTTAAAGAAATACTCTAATAATATAATATAAAATCAATTTTCAATATGTCTAATTGACTATAAAATATAAAAAAGAATAAGCTAAATGATGTATGGGAAAAAACAAGTTTTCTTGAAACCTTGAGATAATGAAACGACTGCAAAGGAGTAAGTGTATTAAATCAAGAGCTGCTCAACTTTTATTAAGATTGTAGGGCAATACCAGAGAAGCTCAGTTGGATTTGGACTGCGGTACACAATAGCCAAGGGATTAGAAATTATCTTGTTTTATTTCTGGACCTTTGTGGTAGAGTAAGAGTCAGTGATCTACCCAGAGGGAAAACATATGGTGCTCGGTGAACTAATGTCTGGGAAAACCTATGGTCTTTCTGCAAGTTTAGTTATTTGGGGAAGATCATCAGCCTATGGATTTTGTGACATGCAATCCAGATCTCAGTGAGAATTTTATCATTGCAATGACCTACTGAGCTTTCTTCACACAAATCTCATTTCCCAAAGCTGGAATATCTCTACTTAGAACAGCAGATTGGCTTGGTTTGTGGCTTTGGGACAATGGTCCTCAGATATGGTCCTCAGGCCAAAGCAGCATCATCACCTGAAAATTTGTTAGTAAATTCTTGGATTCTACCCCATGTCTATTGAATCAAAAGTATCATTTTATCATATGCCTCCAAGGGATTCTGATGCATGCTCAAATTTGAGAACCACTGATACAGAAGAAATCCTAGTCTCATCTACTAGGATGATTCAACACCTAAGTGTTTTGTACTTCAACTCTAGTTGAGAGCAGTCAATAAATACCCTGCTACCTATGTGACTCAATTCTGTATTCAAGTGGAACTTTAACTGTGGCATTTTCTCTCTCTTTTCCCATGTTCTCACCCCTTAGAGGATACTCAAGAATTCATCTTGACTGAACCATGCCATCTTCTTGGAATGCTAAATAGTATCTTATTCCCAGCTAGAGTACATCAGTTTATCTTCTAATTTTGTATCCCAACTTTTTCTGCTAGTTCTAGTCTACGAGTAACCTGTTTAAGCCTGGGACTCCACTGAATTGCAAATGTCATAGATAGGCTCATGAATGAATCATGATTTGGCAGAGTTCTTGGAATTTCTAGGGTTAAGCATACAATAAACATTCAACATGATGGAAATCTGGTTGATGATTTTGAAGTCAAGTAGACATGGATTTGAGTTCTAGCTCTACTGTTGGCCAGCTATATGTCTTTGAGAAAATTATTTAATATCCTCTATGCCTCAATTTACTGTAAAGCAGAAACAATAATACATACCATGGCATTGCTGCCATAATTCCATGGAACAATATAAAGTATTTTATAGACGTTCTGGCACATAATAAGTACTATATAAAGATATACTATGATTAGGAATCACCTCTGATAGTTTATCAATCATATAACTCTTTATGGATAAACGAGCACTGTTCATCAGATCTCAGGGAAATCTTCCACATTTTCTATTTGTATAAATTGAACCAGGACCATCTGAAAAATGCAATTTTAAACAAAACACTAACCTTTTAAGTTGATAGAATATACACTTCTCCCATGCCATGTATTCAATTCTAATTTTTCTTGGACATTCTCTACCTACTTCATTATATCTGTGTGACAAGGATGGTGTCAAAAATTAAAGAGAAAGTAAAGGCAGTCTGTGTTGAATTACTGCAAGAAACTGAAAGAGTTTACGAGAGGCCTGAAGGAAGTTATATTGAATCAGAGTAGTCAAAATTCCTCCACTGACAAAGCATTTCACTCTGTGTGACTAAGTGAAGGACTTAGAAACACTGAGAACTGTCTATGTTCAGAGAAGCCTAAGGAAAGGTTAATTTACATTACATGGTCTAATGGTCTGTTATGACCAGGATTTTTCCCACCTCAATTCTTCATAGATTTGTTGTGACTATACTTTGGCCATGATAAATTTTAACTGGAAGCAGTGTTACTTTTAACCTTGTTAAATATAAACAAGATAAAATTCAATATAGTTAACATACTAGCTTTGTCCACAAGGATGCTTCATTGCCCTATTTTATTTTCTGGCTACAGAAACTTAAACAACTCACCTCAGTTCACACTCTTAATTTTTTCACATGTAAAATAAGGATATTATGACTGATTATGTCAAAATTCCACTTAACCTTAACATTGTACGGCTCTCCAAGATCTATTTTGAATTACAGTTGTAAGAGAGGTTGTTTTAAAAGTGAATACATTTTTTAAAAGTTACCTTCTTTATGACTGAGCAATTCAACACAGATAAATTTATCATAAAGAAGTAATATGTACATACCACTATAATTCATCTAAGAAGATATCTTCTATGTGAATATAATTAAATGTAATCATAATACTTATAATAAAAATTAGATACAGCTTAAATAACAACAAATAAAATAATTAAACTATTACTCATTCATATATAGAATATCACATAGTCATTTAAAAACTATGTCACAAAACTATTGTCAACAACATAGGAAAATGTTCACTGTTAGGTGAAAAAAGCAGATAACTGGTCGGTCAACAAGGGCATAGGTATATTTATACACTGCAAACTTTTCATATCTACTTATACTGCAAGATTTCCATATTTATATATAATACTATATATATCTAAAGTTCTTATTATCTATATATAAATACTAATAGTAGCCAATTCACATAATCCAAATAAATAATGCCATGAGTAGTGGGATTACCTGTGATTTTTATTTTCATACTTAGCTTAGACTGCATTTTCCAGATTTTTGATAATAAACTTGTATTATTTTTGAAGTTCAGAAAAAAAAATGAAAAGCATATTTTGCCTGTAGAAATGGATGTATTTTCCTCCTTCACTCCTGAAAGGATTCTTAAAGTAAATTCTCAGCTCATCTCAGGTTCTCCTCTACTTCATAACAGCTACTTCTGGCATCATATTTTCAATTAGTAAATCCGGGAGAAGCAGAGTCATTCTCCCCGACTCTTCTAAAACAACCCGATTTTTAGCTTTCTACATATCTGTCTGCATTGTCCACAGTTTCCCACTTCTGGGCCTAACTTATACCCATTCTTCCCCAAGAATGACTTCTTCAAACTAAAGCTTTTGAAATTCTGAACATTCTTCAAGATGGCTCAAATGTCTAGTCGATCATGATGTCTTTGCATTTCTATTCCTCTATCTCTCTTATAACAATTGGTTTCTCCTATGTCATTTACATTTTCTTCTCTGTATAACTAATAAAAACTTTCAAGATTAAAGCATAATGAAGTTCATGCAGAACTAAAGAATGAGGAGTCCATCAGGATGACAGTGATTTCTCAGCTCCTACCAATTTCCTCCAACTGGAAACATGTGACTAGTACTGCCAGGCCTTCCAATGTGTCAAGGAAAGCAAGAAATATGCATTTTTCTTTATTGTAACACTCTGAGTTTTTAAATACTACTTACTTAAAAGCAAAAGCACTCTATATACCAAAGGAAAAAATACCTGTAAGCAAAATTTAGATTGTAGGCCTAAGTTTGTAGCCTCTCCTTATGATTACATTTTTACATCTGTGTGCTCTTATCCCATAGCACATAGGTTTGCTTGTAATGATTTGCATCTAGTAGGCTCTCAACTGTGCAAGATGTCCACTTGTGGGATAAATCATAATATGATTACTTTAACGATCCAGCATCCAAACTTAGTATTTTAAAATGTGTTTTGATATTGAGCTTCTCACTGAAGTGCCTTCCAAAAGTAACATGGAAGAAAATTCACTTTTTATAACCTAAAAGAGACAGTGTCTTTTCCTGTACTTTGTATTAACCCAAGAGCTCTGTCAGTATTCAATAAATAATAAATTACAATAATTTAATTACAGCTTTTATGCATCCACGTCATGGTATATTGACTTCATAGTTGAAGCAAAAGTTTTTCCCAGCAGGAAGAAAGCTGTAAGTGATAAAAGGCAAGCATAAGTCAAACAATGGTCTAAGAAAGAAATGACAATTTTTATGTCTGCTCAGAAGAGCTAAATAGGCCAGAAAAATAAAAATTAAACCAAGCCAAGCTGACTACCTCATCGTAGGCAATGGGAAAGTAATGCAACAGCATCCTGGATCTATAGCATTACCTCACTGTCGTTCACCAAACAACATTACTTAACTGCCTTGGCTCGTCCAAGAGGCATTTTCAGAGACAGTGACAAGGATGACTTAATAAAAGGAATGATCTCAAAGTCAGATAGCCAGGCAGAGGATCTGGCTTGTGGTCTTCAAAATAGTTCTGAATGTAGGACTTGTTCAGAGACTGGCGTGCATGAGACAGTAAGGAAGTCAGTAAAGGCTATTCTTTCACTGGTGAGGAGAGAAACATCACTGGTTCAAGATTTTTAAACCAGAACTGACTCTATGGACTCATCTCTAGAATCAGGCAGAGTTCTGTCAATAAACAATGCTGTTGGGATGGTGCTAGAATGTGGGAGTTCAACATTGAATCGGTCAGTCAATACATAATGTCTACCAAATGACTAACAAAGTTCTAAGCATAGAGGTCGAAGTCTCTTTTTCCATAGTGTTTTCTTTATAAAAGGAGACAGATAATAAGCATGTTTAAAAGTGGAAATGCCAAATGGTGACACAGTGCGTGTAGAAAATAAAACAAAGTGCAGATACAGCAAATGCCTGATGAGCTACCTTAGATGGTTGATCAGAGGAGAACTCTAAGGAGATGATATTTAGCTGAGTCCTTAATATGAAGAAGGAATCAGCGTCCATACAGGGAGGAACAGCTAGCACTAATACAAGGACATCTTTTGCTTGAGCATAAGAAAGAATCCCCATGCTAGTGGACTTTACAGAGCAAGAGCAAAAGTGGTAGGAGATGAACTCGGAGAGAAAAAAAAGAAACAAATCATTCAGGGCATTGAAGGTCTGAGGGAAGGGTTTGGAATTCATTCTTCGTATGCACAAAACTACTGGAGGATTGTAAGACAATTAGTACTTTCAGTTCCTTAAGTCTGTTTCTTAAAATGCCTCTTACTTTGAAAAAGAGGGCAGAGAAAACGCCTGGGGATGTTAGACTACAGAGTGATAGGCACTCTGCTGCCATTCTCAAACTTTGTCGGGGAGCAGGATTGAACCTATTTGAGATAATGATGGAGTCAACGCCAGTAGGTTTCAGAGAAACCTGTACTGTTGTTGTGGGAAAGGAATCTACCTTGACAGTATTCAGTTCCATCATTTGCCAGAACCCTATCAGCAAACTGGGTATTTCTTGAAACTTCTGAAATTTCTGCTTGTGTCTCTGCTGAGCTCTTACTAGACTTGAGCTTTAAGAAGCAAGCAATGTATTTAAGGAATCCATAATGTACTGCATAGTGATGGAAACAAGAGACCAGGAGTTTATTAGGTAGAATTCAGAGAAATTGATAGAATGGGTGGTCGATACCACCCATCTTCCCTGGTTCTAGGAAAGCCAGCAAACTTCATGGGAGGTGGCTGGCTATAGGCCCAAGGTTTACTGAGTTCAACATTGTAATTAACAGCTTGAGGTTCATTGTTGTAACCACACTGTGATAATATGACTAAAATGTTGCCAGCCACTATACTATACCTACTGGTTTTCATTTTTTGACATCTAAGAAAGTGACCCCAGTTCCTAAATTCTGAGGTGTCTTCCTCTTGCAGAGTGAGTGCAAAAAATGAACCACGAATTAATAATTCAATATGAGAATTTTGATTATTATACTCACATATACATATTCCAGATCCCAGCACCAGCAGTAGTTGCAGAACCTCACAAAACATGCCCGGACAAAGTCTCCGATGAGGATTGTGACATAGGTGGTGAGAACGTCAGAAACTGTCAGCCGCACAAATTCCTGTTGAGATATCATGAGCATTAATACTGAATTTCTCTCTTCAAATGAGCCTAGTGTTGACATCAACCGTTTCATATTTTAAATAATATTAGCTGGGAAACTCCAACTGATGGTAAATAAACTAGTTAGGCATATCTAGCAAGTAAAGAATGCTTCACTCTGATTTTCTTAGTCTAAAAATATTTTCCCACTGCAAATGATAGTATCAAAGCCTTATTATTGAAAATATTTACAAATATGATATAAAAAACTCAAAACGGGTTTTAAAAAATACACAAACACATGAAGTTTAAAACTTTAATCTGGCAAACAGGATCATTTACAAAGTCAAAAGACAAATTCTGGGTGTGCCCTGGTGACCTAGCAGATAAGGCCACTGCGTGTAGTTCACATACATCCCAAGAACCCATGTTCGAGACCCGGGACCAGTGAGAACAACTAAGATGAACAAAATAAAACACAGATAAACTGTTTCCTTAGCTTCTCTCTTCTTGCCCATCTGCCTACTCACTTTCATGTCTGCCTACACCCCTTCTTAAAGAAAAAAGAGAGAGAGAAATCTGGAAAAAGTACTTAGAGCATATGCCGCATATATGACACAGTTTTCCTAACACATCAACATTTTTCACAGATTGAAATGACAATAGATGAGACATCCATTAAGGAACTTCAGTCTGGCAAATGGAACAAATAACAAATTCCCAGAAGAAATTATATGGTCAATTAAAACATTGAAAAATACATAAATTAAAACGATAAGTTTTTGCCCCATTGAGTGATAAATATTTCAAACTCTGTGTTTTTTCATATTGTTGAGTGTGGTGAAAGAGACACTGTCATAAATGATGGGCAAGTTAAACTGACACAATGTTTGGGGGAAAACTTGTGAAGATTTAGGACACATTTTAAGATGCATGAGATTTGATGACGGAAATTCACTTCTAGAAATACACCCTACAGCATATTAACACAAGGGCACAAATACATATCTATAATTATAAAAGTATTTCTTCATTTAAATTAGAATAGGAAACAATTCAAATATGCTCAGGAGGAGATTAAGTATGACAGGATGGCCTTACAAGGGACTAGTGTGAGCTCTTAAAAATAAAGTTATCATCATTATGCATACAACTATGTGAACATATATTAGACACCAGTGAACTGTGTACTTTAAATGGCTGGTGTAAGGTGTGTAAATTATATTTCAATAAAGTTATTTTTAAAGTGCTATATGGTCTCACAGGATATAGGTTTTTGAAAAGTCCTTATGCAAAGGGTGTGTGTGTATGCTGTGGGGTAGAGGGGAAGCTCATGGAAAGCATGCCAACAGGCAATAACTCTAGAGTAGACATGTAATTATAAACTTTCATCATGATAGTTTACTTCTGCTCTTCTCTTTCTGTTCCTCCATAATAATCCATAGTCTAAGATTGAACACACTGAAAATCCAATAATATATATTTGCCAGAATTATTACTAGTGTTCTTTCCTAATACAAGAAGTCCTCTGATTTTAATTTCCAGCTACCTATTTAATTTCTTCTTTAAAATCAAATTATCTTTTAGGACAAAGGGCCGTTTGATTACCAGTCACTAGGTAAACTCCCAGCTTCATACTTCAGAGCAGTGCTTCTTAAACTCCAGAGACACACAACTCGCTTGCACAATTCTTTTCTTATCTAAGTACCATCTGAAAAATTATTTACCTAATGTTTCTTTTACCTTTAATATAGTTTATTGTGAATCAGTATCTACTACTATTCCACGTAGCTGTGTATCATCTATATATCATCTGCCACAAATATAAATTATAATACAAATGTAATAAAGGCAAATAAGTCATATATTAAAAACTATAAAATATAAATTAAAAAATTATCTTAGCATTAATTACCACCAAAAGTAGCACCTGTGACAAGGACTTATAAGTAGTATATTTTGTGAAGTATCAAAGAATAGAAGTGAGAATTGGGTCTTCCCAATGGAACAGGAAAGGAGAGAAAGCCTTTACTCAAGAGTGTTAGAAACTGTGAGTCTTGATCCCTCTCGATATCTGTTTAACAACCATATAGAATAAACCTCAGACTTGTCTACTCAAGAAACAGAAGAGGGAAGTTTTGATCCAACAGCACCAATGCTCATTAGTCAAGCATGGCCTTGTGTGGCATTAATGCCCCACTTAGTGACAGCAGAGAAAGGTTGGGTGAGGGTGAGACTGTGTACAGCTCAGGTGAGATACAGAGCCTTGTCTTGTGGTTGTTACTCTCCTCAAGTCACTCTTACCTGACTTCTTGACTCGGCTGACATAATTAGAGTCCATCACTATGGCATCACTCCCTCCCTGCCAGACAGAGGCAACCTTCTCAAAGACCTCTCAGATTTCATGGATTTCACTCAGATAGTATTGTGTTGCCATTGTAAATTTGTAACTTTTACATAATTTTTTAATTAATAGCTTTCTTCCCTTCAAAAGAATGTAATTTTCATCAGTGTCCCCTTTTGTAACTCTAGTATCTGACAAAATACATGGCACTTACCATGCACTCAATAAATATGAAATGAATAACAGTGATAATAAATTCCAGTAGTTATTTCTGACCTTACCTCTTCTCTTCTTTAATTTTATTTTCCCTTTCATTGTCCCAGATAATTTAAGTTGAATTCTAATTAATAGCATCAATTAGAAACTGGTTAGAGGATACTTTTTGGTTTCTACTGCCAGGTCAGGAAGACTTCCTCAGGCAAGAGAAAATTTCAATGATTCTGAAGTCCTCTACATTCCTCTAAGCATGCTCATCTCAATGGTTAAAATAGTTTTTTAAAACAAGTGTCCTAACTGTCACATAAAATACCAGAACATTATATTTATTAAAATAAAAAAATTTATTCACATACCATAGCAGGAATACACTGTTTTATAAGAATGGGAATTCCAAAAATGGCGGTCCAGCCTGTCTCAGGGACAGAGTCCAATTCCAATTCCAACAGTGCTAGTCGGAAGGAGCCTGTCTCCACACAGTCCCCCAGTTGAATAGCACTCTCACTCCTTGCCTGACAACTCATGATATTTATTTAAAATCTCTGGGAAGTTCTGATCAGTAATCCTAAGAGAATCATTAGCAGGTAAAGGAAAGACACATAGGCAAGGGACATCACAAAGTATGCGACAGTTGATACTCCATGGTAGGAGTTTGGAGAATATGTATTGACATGTATTATGTATTATGTTTCTGAGAGATAATTTAGTATTATGGACAAGGACACAGATGCTAAACAAACTGAAGATTAGCCTTTGATATTTTGAGCAAATAACCTTTGAAAACCATAGTCTCCTCATCTATAAAATGAGAATTATAACAATAACAACAATTTACCTTGGATAGCAATTCAAATCAGTAAATGTTTGGTACATTAGAAGTATTCAATAAATATAAGTCATTGTTGTTTTCTTTGGCTGTTGACTGTTGTGTCTCTTTTCCCAAATGTAGACTAGTGTATTCTTCAAATTGCTGTCTCCCAAGAATGACTCTAATGCCTATCTTTCAAATGACACTGTAGATGAGACTAAGTGGCTACATCTTGAGATTTCCCAGTAATATAAAGGAATCACCACATTACCTTATACGAAGATTCAAAAAGGCATGCTCCAGTGGCCTATGGGTTTAAACTAAGCATAGTCCACATACACCCCAGGCCCCTGCCAGACCCAGGGTCAGAGGAAACAACCAATGATGAATAACTGAATAAAATTAAGTGTTTATTCCTGCTTTCTTTCTCTGCCTGCCTGCCTACTGTAGGGCCTTTATTCCTGCCTGTACCTTTCCTTAAAAAATTAAAAAATTAAAAAATAATCAAAGAAAATTTTGCATCCTACAGCATTCTGGAGATAAAAATAAAGCAGAAGGCAACCTTGGAGAAGAGGAGGAACATCTGGAATGTTCTCACAGAACAATGAATCTCTGCATTCTCAAACATTACAAGCAAACAGTTGCCTTTACTACTTCTTATGGAGTTACTTTTTATTTAAAATGAATTAAAGATATATTTCTAGGCACATGGGCATAATACTGATCTGTTAAAGGCCAGAAGTTCCCACTACTAAGGGTTTTCCTGTTCCCAGGTTTTCTTACTTCCCATCACTTCCTCCTCCTTCATCAACATTCCATTCAGAACCACACTCCCTTCCCTCTCAGGGGCTCCTGCAGACTTTCCTACCTGGAACAGGATGGGGAAAATGAGACTTGAGCTCTATATCTCTACTTCAAAGACTGTAAACTGTTGGTTCACTGGCTGAATTTAGCCCATAGATAAGTTTGGCTTATCCCCAAAGAAGATGTTTTTAAGTATTTTCAGAATGTAAACATTTCATATAAAATCTAGATTTCTGATTTCTCCTGAAAAACTGTAATTTTTGGTCACCCTGGAAAGCTTAAGGCTCCTAAGGTGAAGAGAAGGGGAAAATCCAACTGCACAAAGCAGTAAAGAAGGATGACAAATTAAGGAAAATAATTACTGAACCACAGACAGATTTTTTTTAAGGGCAGGTGAAAAAGCAGCATGGCTCAGGGGCTTCCAGAAGAATAAACTTGTGATTTTTCTTTTCCTTTAAGTCAGTATGTGTGGGATTTCCACAGACTCTCCCGCATAATCGGAAATCATATTCTCTTACATTACATCCACATTCATATCTGATAAATTGCTTTCTCCTCCCCAGAAGTGAACAGACTAATCTTATTCGTCACAGTTAGTTTAATAGGTGCTTGCCTGTTAAAGGGTGGACTTCTTAGCCCTCATGTCAGCATTCATTCTACAATGTACACAGACTATCTCAAATTCTCGGGGTTTGAGAAATTGTCCTTATTTTACCATTTCTCTCAACTTTTGCTAAAGATTTAGAGAGCAGCCTAAATGTGTTCAAACAGATGTATTAAGCACCATGGTCATACTTCATTTCAAGGGCCTTGAAACATGGATATCTATGTTCTTCCTCTTATGTACAAATATCCTATCACTGTTGGAAGACATTACCACAAACTTAGTGACAACACAGCACAAATTAGTTTTGTTAAAGCTCTAGAGGTCAGATTTTAAAACCAAGGTGCAGGCAACAGAGAAGAATTTTTATCTCTGCCTTTTCTAGTTTCTAGATGCTCCCCTATAATCCTTGGCATCTGGCCCCTTCCACTAACTTTATAACACATTGCTTTCACTGTCACATCTACTTTTTCTTACTTTGAAGCTTTGTTTCCCCTTGTGATTTAATTAGGCTCACCCATATAATTCAGAATAATTTCCCAAACTAAAAGATGTTTCATTAAATCAAATCGGTGCAGTCCATTCTACTATCTCAGGTAACATAGTCACATGAACATGACTATCTTTGAGGGGTTACTATTCTATCTTTGAGGGGTTACCACACAGTGGATCAAAGCACTGCTCTACAAAATGCAGGTAGTTTTCATTTCTCATTTCATATCCAATATGTTCCTATAAACATGTATGAAATGTGCTTGCTTGAAAAGAGAGTATTCAATAATAATCAACTGGAGTGGGAGGGGTTTATCTGCTCCCTGAAAACTTAAAAAGAATAAAGTAAAATAAAAATCGCTGATTGTACCAAACTTGTAGATTCAGTCTTCGTGATATGAGTCTAGCATTATATTTTCCTTTTTTTAATAATTAAAACCACAGTTGATCAGCTTAAGTCCTATGAATACCTGATTATGTAGAAGATATCTAAAGTATCTGTATCTGTTTAAATCATATTAATTTTATAAGACTAATGCTAAGACTTCTAATTTTCCTTTTATCTTACAAAATTGAGTACACAGTAAAAAATTTTCAAATAATTTCACAAAGGCACTACTGCCAAAACTGAATTGTTTTAATAGAAGCAAGGACATATTATTAAATGTTTGTTCATTAATGATGAACCAAACTCCAAAATCATATTATGAAATGTAGTCATGTGGATTCTAATGAGATAAAATTAAAAGCTTTTCCAAATTCAAATTGAATCTACATAAAAATGAGACCTAAACTAGGATTTTTGTTGTGTTGTTTTGCTTTGCTTTGGTCTGATTTTCCTTCTTGGACAGAAAGCCGTAAGAAAGTTTTTTTCCTCTGATAAAATGTTACTAGTCTTGGACTGGCACCATTTACACAATTGTTATAAAAACAACCGATCTAAAGTAATATTTCCTTTACTGCTGAAGGGACAATTAGGTAACAAAAATTGAAATTGCTGAAATTAGTGTATATGTCACAAAAACCATTTTGATTTTATTTTTAATGGAAAACAGGTAATGAAGAGATCCACTTAAATATTTGCTTGTGATTGTATCTACATCTGAGTGCACACAAATAGACAGCAAACAGTTCCTCACATCATTTAAAAATATCCTTCCTTTAAGCACAACTCTAAAAGGATATAAAAGTGGTACTTGCCTCAGTGAATGTATGTGAGGTCTGCCTGAGATAATACATATGCAATTCACAGCTAATACAGAGTAAGCATTTAATAAACCTTAGCTATTATTTTTAATAAGTAAAAGGATAGGCAACACTTTTGTAAGAAATAGACTCAGGTTTGTTATGTTTTTTAAATCTATCAACTGACATACACTTCCATTTGTAGCATTACCTGCCCCACCATTGTTTCCCAGCAGGGTCCTCGAGGTACATCTGCAGGATGCACAAAAAAGGGAGGCCCAGTGCTATTTCCAGTGAGTGATGCATTGTAGGCCTTGATCATGTTGGCTTCCCATATGGTAATATTGGCCTTTACTAGCTTTTCCTCTTCAATCTAGAAAAGAAAGAGATATAAACAGAAATGAAGACAACACCGACTTCAAAAGCACTTCGACAATCTCGACATTGGTAATAAAACAACAGGCTAATGGCAGGACCATCCAGACACAGACTTACCTTGTTATAAATTTCATCCATCAAGGCAAGAATAAATACATACAGGTTGCCTAAAAGAAGAGCAAAAATGCGTCCCAGTAGCCATTTAAGAGCAATGAGGGGATGGTAATCTTCCAGTTCAGCAAACAAATCAAACAATGTTGGACAGAACATTCCCAGGAGGGACATGACCATGTTCATCTATAGGGACATACAATGGATAACACAGGTTAATGGTGTTTAAAATTTATTATTTCTTTGCTCTAGAATTTTTCAAGATTCTAGTTAGTTTCCTTTGATCTTTGATAAGATTAAAGAAGATTATCCCATGCATTTTACAGCTTTGATCTAAATAAAGCACCAAAGACAATATTCAATTCACGTTCTCAAGGTATGCTTCTGTATATCCCTGCATGTGTGTCTGTGATAATAATCTGTTTCCTGGTATAATAAAGGATGCTATTCACATCACTGTCTATCCAAAGCATACGTATTGTTCTCTCTGATAACTGATTCTGATATGGCAATGCATTTCACAACAAGATTTCTAAAGCAAGTGGAAAATGACCTGCTTAAGGAATGAGGTTCATACTGGAAATACTAATTTGACAGTCATCAGCATATGAACTAATTCAGTCAATTAGAATGAATGAACTCTGAAATGGGCTCATGATACAATACTGAGTTTTGGTAGATGAAAACTAATAGAGGCAAAAACAAAACAAAAGGAATAGATTTGCTCAAAGAAAATAAAAGGAGAACATATAACAAGGTTATCAAAGTCAAAGAGATGATTTATAATGTCAAAGGCAAGAGAATGATTGAAGAGAGGGTGGGAGAGAGAGAGAGAGAGACAAAAAGAACAAAAATATGAAAGAAGAAATATGTGATCCCTATCTGCTGGCTGGCACCCTTGTGATTAAATTAGGCAAACTTAAGTTGGGAAAAGTTACAGAGCATGTGCCGCTTTTATAATGTGGAAAAGGCCTCCTTTAAATGCAAACAAGAGTCCACGTAACTCTAGCAGATGTCTTTCCTAAATACCTGGCTCAAATTGTCACCACCAAACATTTCCATTTTGTCCTGTGGACTCCATGTTTTTAACGATGAGAACTGCCAAGCTATATTTAGAAAATAATTGTCAATATGTTTTTTCCATTTTTATTCGTAACATTACATAAGCATGGCCATCGGGAGCTAAGCATCAGCATGACATAATATAACATCAGCATGATAAAATTTCAGCCTAAAACAAAAACTTGGCAGATCTTGTGCAATCTTAGATAAGGTTAAGTTAAATTCTGTTTCATCAATTCATCACATTTATAGAATTAATTATGAATCCCCATTATTACCTTTTTCTGGCCTCTAGACCCAAGAATCCCCTAAAGCCAGTATTATATTCCTAAAAAGAATGATCCATTTAATGATAATCAACCATCCATCTTTTAATATGGTTCACTAGGACAAAAATATATAAACCAATACCATAGACAAATGATAATTTTGCCTATAAATATTATCACAACTTTGAGAATTTTGAAAGCATATTTAGTATGCTTTGAGATTCTCCTTTGTTTGAAATAAATAAAAATCTCTCCATGTAATGACTTTCTGATTTACAGGTTTCCATGAAATGTCTACGTCATTATAGTCTCTAAAATGTATGGTCTCCCATCTCCAGTGTGACCATATCAGAAATATCTAGAATACTTCTGCTTGGAGAATTTAAAAAAAGAAATAAAGGAGGATATATCGTTTTATGTCCAAGATTTCTCTTGGAAATTTTATGCTTATGAAAGCTTTCATAATCTTTTTGGTCTATAAGACTCTGCAGAAGTTTCAGTATGGAAAGGTTATAGTTCCCATAACTTAAATCTATACATATTTTGAAAATGCCCGGGTTCAAATTGGTATCATATTGTATGCCAGAATATTTTACGAAAAAAAAGGCCCAAGTAAAGCACATACTCAATCATTTCCTGATTCTAAATATCTATCTGTGACCTCCTAAATGAGCAGGAATCTGAAAACCAATCACAATCACAATATTTAATTCCTGACAACAAGCTGGTCTTTCTCACTTGAACAATATTTGAAAGGGAAGGTAGTAAGGCAAGGAGAGGAGTTAGAGAAGTGCTAGTGAAAAATAGGAAGAAGGCCAGACTTGCCCAAAGTGGGGGAGGCAATCTAAATGCTTCCAGTGAAATATACAGAGGAACCAAGGGTTTTATTGCCCATGCTTCAAAGAACTCTGACAACAATTGGCTCTTTCACTGACAGATACAGGCTCTATGGTAAAAGTAACAGAATCATGAAGAGTCAGGTTTGAAATCAAGACTTAAAACCAGACAAAACGAAAACAATCTCTTAGATTATGACACCAAAATGGTGGTCCCCAGAGAAAGGGGGATGGGTGGGCAGACCAGATTAAGGAAGTCAATTGTATAGTGGTGAATTAGAAACTAGTTTTTTGGTGGATATCGCAATGGAGCATACACAGATGTCAAATTACAATTCTGTACAGCTAAACACCTATATAATTTTAAATACCAATGTTACTTCAATTTAAAAAAAAAAACCAATTTCTGGGTTCAAACTCTCACTCTTCTCCATGGTCTGTGATTATGAAACATACCACTTAATTTCCTGAGATCCATCATCCTCATCTGTAAAATGTAGTAGCTGAACTACATGTGTTCTGGATGTCTTGTAACTTTATCTTTCCATATGTCATAAAATGAAAAACAGACAACAGTAAAGAGATTTGCAAATAAGAATGGAATAGAGTAGAAAATGCATGACAATGTTGGTGAACTCTAAGAGGACAGGTAAAGTGGTCTTATTTAACGTAGTACCAGAGAAGCAAAACCCACAAAAGAGCAAATATCAGGTTCTAAGTACATAAAAAACATGCAGAGACGAACTTCATTTTTTTCCCACCACCCAAGGGTGTCAGGATCCATCTGTGAAAATTCCTGGGATCGCTTCACGGCCCAAAAGATGAGGTATCCACTCCCTCCCAGTGTTAGAAACACGAAGAAGTTAGCAAGAAACCGCAGGAATCTGATCAAGTGGATATTTTCTTCTACTTGAGCTGCTCTTTCTTCTATTATAGCTTCCTGTACCCAGGCAAAACAGAAAAATGAAGTCATATCTAAGCTACAAAAAGAATCATGAACTGAGGAACTATTTTTGCAAACATCACAATGTAAGGAATGAAATGTAAACTAAATTCAGGAATGCCACAAACCAGATGAATATTGCCAGTAAGGATGGCAAGTGAGAGAATGAAGAAAGAGTTCTTCAATCTCTGACTGATCGAATATGAAGACAGTCTTCAGTCTAAATTCTCTTCCAGTACAATTTTTTTTAAACTACAAAATAATACTTTAGAGTCATTTTAAGTATTGATCCAGCTTAATCTTATAAATAATTAGTGAACATTGTTCTATTATTTAAATAGCTGATTCTGATTACTAATGGATTCCTATTTCAAAAGAATAGCATTATTTTATTACTAAATTTAGAAAAGAAACAGTGCTATAATGGGTCATCAGCTATTTTCTAGTCAAAATCAGAACTCTGTCCAGATCCTGGGTAGGCAGAAATAATGAGTTAATCTTTCTTTTAATTATCATGATACTTCACTAGTTAGATCATCTGGGATGTTTTCCGTTTTACTCTTAAAAGTACAAAGAAAAGCTCTTAAAGTTTATGCCTTTACCTTAAAGTTCATTGCGATAGAATTAAATTTGTTGTCTGCTGTTTCAGGATTGCCAATCAAGTAGTCCCAACTGCAGAACACCTTCCAGCTGAAGTTGAAGGTGTTATCATCACCACCCCCATCATCACCGATATTTTTGGTCATCCTGTAAAAACACGGAGTTTATCCAGCAACCAGAATATAAAGAGAAAGGGGAAGAGTAGGAAGAGGCACACCATCCTGATTGTAGATACACTGGAGAAGCAATGTCCAAAAGATATTTTTAAACACGTTTCTTATAATAATCAAAAAATAGAAGTTTATTTTTAAAGTTTATTCCTGTTTGTTTTAATCTTTTATTAAGTCTTCAAGATTAAAATTACTAAACATTTTCCAGGTCTTCAGGATTAAGAAGTTACTAAGCATGCATGATTATAATAATTCAATAGGTTACATAAAAATACATAGTTTTGTTTTACAGTTTTATTGTCATATATTTGGTTCTTACCCTTCTGTGGGATAAGGTTCTCTTTAAAATATGATTAAGATGATTAAGTCCTTCCCCAGAAAAAAATTATGCACAAATTATTATACTGTTCTATACAACTTTAGTTGACTTCCAGACCCCCTGAAATTCTAACCTAGGTCTATCCAGGAAACTTCTACATAGATTTAAATTTCCACTAGAACCTCCTCCCAAAGAGTGATCACATCAATGCATGAAATTTCTGTAACTCTTGACACCCCCCCCAAAAAAAAATCAAGAATTTTATAAACTTGAATGCTAAGTGGTTACATATATTCTAATCAGTGATTTTAAAACTTTTCAATTTGACTTAGAGATTTCAAAACATATTTAATTATAGGCTTCCTTTTGCGGTCATAGATCTATATTTAACTTACTATACTTCCTTTTTCCCCATATCACTATAAATACAAATTTTTAAATTTCATATAATTCATATTATGGTAGATGGTCCCATAAGGATGTGGTTTTTAAAAACCTGATAGTGTTAAAGAACAGAAAAAGAAGGACGCACAACAACATAAAACTAACATTATAGGTTGCCAGGCATTTCTAAGGTCAGCTAACTGCCGCCCCCACTACTAGGCCTTACAGAGGTTTATATACTGTTAATAGGCTTAATATATAATAAATTATTCTTTACATCAGTCAACTTTGCAAATGATATTTATGTGTGCTATCAAATTTGTCCTCAAAAACTTAGCAAGAGGGCAAAGTAGCAGTATTCTCTTTTTAGAGATGGGTAAGCATATCCAGTTATTCATCAATGCATGTGAAAGACTCAGACTTTCTAACTTTAGCCTGGTAAAGACAGATGCCCGGAGATACACTGAACCATTAAAAAATGCCCTTTTTCCAGTCAAAAAGTTTTGAAATCAAACATTTTTGATGGGTTAATTTAGGGAGTTAGGGTGACTATTAAATTAATTAACTATTTGATCAAGATGTCACATCGATTTTTGTACTGTCACTGAGCAGGCCTTCCAGTAAAACTGAGCACTTGACAAATAAGTTTTTAATGGAACTTATCACTGGCAACATTTTGGAGCTACAGAGGGCCTCCCAGAGAAGAGATTTCCGCTGGACTAGCAGGCCGGCAGCTCCTTGCGCATGGGAACCAACAAGAAAAGCAGTGGGATACTGAAATATGTAAGCAAGGATATCAAAGACAGACTGTTCAGAAAACATTTTTCTGAAAGATGACCTTGATATCTATAAACTGTTTGGTATGATTTTGTCCTTGCCGATAGAGGAAAACAATGCACGTATTTATGAAAATCTCTCAGATCCGGAAAGCCATAGTTTGGAACAACCCTATGAGAAATGACCTCAATGTGCCATTTGTTTTACAAGGAGGTTGCAGAAAGCCATTGTTGCGTCTGTGCCTTTGCCTAGGGTTTTATACTAAACTTCTTGCCTTGGACAACTAATGTACATCTCCATTTATGCTTTTGGCTCATTTGGTCTTTTATGAGTACCTGTGGAGATTTTCATAAATCAGACAAATGCTTCCATAAATCCTAAGCTCAGAGGGTCACGCAATGCAGTCTTTGCTAAAATAAAAGTCAGGAAGAGGAAGCAGATTGAGAGGGATGCAGGCAGCTCTAAAAGCCCACAGGGTAAGACCACAGGACAAGGAAAAGAAAATGATAGCTATGACAATGCTACACAGCATCTATTCCATTCTTGGGAAAAAAAAAAAAAAAAAAATCTGCAGTAAATATTTGACTGCGGAGGAAAACATAAAAATAAAAAGTCTTAGTATTTTGGCCATAAACATGGTTTACTCCTTAGTCTACAGTTTATTTTTCCAACTGAACTTCATGAGGGCAGGGACTTAATTTTTTTTCACTATTAAATCCTCAGAGACCAGTTGGCTCTCAACATTGCCCATAGTAACTGTTGAATAAATAGCAATAATTGAAAAATTAAAGGCATGATTCTGGAAACAAACTTAGCACTTGAAAGAACCTCACCAAAGAAATACATAGACCATGAATAGCTTGTATGTGATATAACACATATTACATGCTTATTATGTTACGGTTGTTCAGTTTCGTCCTTGTCATCCATGTTAGCTCTTGATTATACTATCTCATTTCATAAATGGTTACCATTTATCCTGGACCACTATTTTCTCTAGTCCATGCTGACAAGAGAATTTTTCCTGTTGCATTTCTTAATTCAGTTATATAGCTAGGTATAGTTAATAAAAAAGTCATGTGAAATAGATTATGGCAACCTCACATTTTCCTGCTTAAAAATCATGACTTTTTGAAACAAGGTAAAACATAGTTTGAGGAAGTGTAGACAAGCAAATGCTTTGTGAGGTTTGCCAGGCCTTCCATGGCCTGCTGCAGACTCAAATTCATCACTAGAGACTTCAACATTATTGCCTCTAGTGAAAATATCTCTGAGAAGCAACACATAGCTCTAGAATTTATGAAGGGCTCTGACTGTTTTTCTTTGAAACAGTTACCTAAGAGACATTTCTATAACAAAGAAAAGTTTATTTGGAAGGAGGAAGAAGAAACCATTTTGTGGCTAAAATCTAAGGCAAGGATGTCAAGAGACATGAAAGACTTTCAAATAAAGTAATAGGAAAGTTGCAGCTAGCTAGGTAAGCAGGTACAAAGGAAATGAAAAAAAAAAAAAAAAAAAGCTGGATAGAGGTTATAGACATTTAGATAGAAGGGAGAAAATAAATGTTCATCTATTAGAAATGTTCTATGAGGCTGGCCATTATTTTTAAATAATCTTATCTTAAGGACAAGACAGTTTTGAGAATTTAAAATTTTTTGAACAAAGGAGACATAGCAAGTCCATATAACTAAAGAAATTTGACAACAAACAGTTTTAGCACAGAATTTAAAAGGTCACGTAGATCAAGACAGAGGCAGGTCCTTGCCCTCATCGTCACAGACACATTGTCACCTGAGATTAGGAGAAAGGGCTAAAATTAGAGAACGGTATTCAAAGTTTAGTTCTAAAATTACTGGCTACTCGAGTCTATTGAAATCATCTAAAGCTACTGAGCCCTAATTTCTCATCTCTCCAGTAGGAATTAAAAGCTCAGTTAGATATAGAAGATGGGTGGCAGGAACAAATTAGCCTCTGCAAGGAAAAGAACAATAAAAAAAAAAAAAAAAGTTGTAAGGTGTAATAGGCAGAAAATGCCTTTTAACTGGAAAAATTGGGGTCCTACAAGCAAATGTCCTTGTACAGGTCTTTTAATTTCTCTGTGTATTTTGCTATGTGTAAAATAGTGAAACTAATAAATACTTTGCAATTTTTAAGGGTTAGAAATAATATAATTTAAATAGATAGATGAAGATACTAAATATATATTACCTATTATTTTAAATGTAAATCATGGGTATCACTGCTTAATCGGAAATGTTATATTCCCATTTCTCTAAATGTAAAAATAATTATATGCACATATGTTGAGTGTGGCTTATGGCATATGAAGGTTTATGGTCTATAAAGGCTGTCTATGTGGACTAATTTTTTAATGCCATTTGAGGGTTATACATGGCATTTTATTTAGGTATTCAAGGATATATTTGTTATTATTCTCCTAAGTATTATTATAGCCAGATTCATAAACTGAAAAGTGCATATATCCAATCCCAACGAACGCCGCAACAGAGCTATATCTTGGACTGTGTTTTAAATTTTTTCTTTTTTGCTTTACATCATTCTTCTCATCAAGTTTCTCTGTACATTTTCACTATTGTTTCAGTCTCTTTTAGTGCTATTCCATCTTTTTTCATACATGAAAAAGGGAACAATTTTTACCCACCAGGGTGAAATGCCTGCTTCAGCAGCCCCAAACCTGACTGGCCACATCTCAAACCATTGTTTCCTTTGGCATACCTGTATCCTTGGAAGTGGCGTACCAGCTGAGAAACCTATAACTATCTCTCTTGTCTCTGTCTCATTCAGATTTTGTCTATGGGAGACTCAAGATTCTTATACGTTTCAGTCATTTTACACTTATTAAAACATTAAAAATTTCAATAAATGAACCAACACCTAAAATGTATAAATTATTTGATTATGTATCCAAATCCTCAAATGCATATCACTTTTTATAATAATGTTATTATTTATTTTGTTTAAATGACTATATTTATTTTAGGATGTTGCACTCATACCTCAGTCGGAGTATTTCACACCACACCCACCACCAGAGTCCTAGTGCTTTATGACCACCTCGTTTCTTTTTCTCTTCGCTCCCCTCTCATCCCCCTGATAGTCACAGTCTTGTGTCTCGTGAATCTTGCTGGGGTTTATATGCTCATTTGTTTTTTGTCTTCGTATTCTACATATGAGTGAAACCATCCTACAATTCCCTTTTTCTTTCTGGTTTATTTCCCTTAGCGTTATTAGCTTCAGTTCCATCCATATTGTGCAAAAGGTACAATTTCATCTTTTTTCAAGCAGCTGGATAGAATCCCATTGAATATGTATCTCACAGCTTCTTTATGCCGTCATCTGTTGAAGGGCATTTAGGGTGTTTCCATGTCTTGGCTATTGTGAATTGTGCTGCTGTGAACATCGGGGTGCGGACTTTTTTTTTTCTGATTCAAGATTTTATGTTACCCAGGTAAATGCCTAGAAGTTGGATTGCCGAATAGATTGGAAGATCCGTCTTTATTTTTTTGAGAAATCTCCATGCTGTTTTCTAAAGTTTTTAAGTTCTTAAAAGGTTAAAAACTAAATATGACAGTGTTGTCTGGCAAAAGCAGTAAGTTTAGTAGGGACAGGGACAAGACACAGACTGTTCCAGAGCACTCCTGCTCAGAGTGAACTGGATCCTCAGGCAGAAGACCTAACTTTCAATGAGGTAAAAGGCCAGTTCACCCTGTGCAGTCAAATAAAAGGGTAGGGACATTAACTGACTTGCTTCAACTCTTCTAAGTTAATTCAGAACTGGCTGAAACATGTGATTACTCACAGCCCCAAGTGATGGTTAGTCTTCTGCAGTGTCTTTTAAGAGGTAGTGTTAAAAACATATTTCTAGCAGGGAGAAAAATGAATTATAGTTTCATTAATTCTCCGATGAAATTCTCCCCTGTGCTCTAATAAATCCTTCTTCAAGACAAACCATGATTATACAGTTGATCATGATGTTCTCACAGGAGGCCATTCTTTTTACTGTCTTACACAGCTGGGTTTTTTGTTTTGGGGTTTTTTTTTTGATGAGTGATTATTATGTTTTGTTTTTTTTTAATGGCCAACAGATTCTGCCTATTGAGCTTGATTCTGCAAGTCACAAACCTCTCTGCACACAAAAAGAGGGATCAGCAGCTGTTTTCCTGTCTTGTTTGTACCATTGATTCATATCTTAAATACAAAAAGGCAGATTTCAAAAATCTGCTTAAACACATACAAGGCATGCTAGCATCAGGGCAAGCCAGAAAAATGACCCGAACGCTTGCACTTGAGTTCAGCCCTGTTATTTGGGGGACACAATAGTCTAACATCACTGTTGGTATTAAAACTACATTTCATCTCTTGCAGACTGATCTTCTAGACACGAGACAGTGGAAAACAAAAAAATTATATTCAGTTCTCTAATTCCTGTACGTGATTCCAAAAGCCATTATTTGCTTCCCAAGCAATCATGAAACTTACGCTTTAAGGACAACCAGAAAGCTGTATCCAATGCACATGATCCCCACCAGAAAATAGGAGAGCGGCAGTCTGAAATTCATCCATCCAATTGTCCGTTTGTTGTCGTAATAGCCATAAAAGAGGACTGAATATTGCGCCAAGCCCTAAAATCAACAGCAAAGCCACTTAACAGATGCTGTGAAGAGCGACTCAAAGGGAAAGATTGACTTTTAGGAGGAATAACAAAATGACATTCATTTTCAAACTTGAGGGAAGGCTCTGACATGAGCCCTATTGTTTTGTTTCATACAGTGAATGTCTCAGCTGCCACACTGATTGGCAGCCTCTTGGGTGACTCAAAATTCAGGGACTTCTAAACAGACCAACTTTTAACCAAATATAGGCTTGCTCAGCTGTGGATCCATTACCGTGAAATGCCCATTGATTGAAACATCAAAACACACTTCATGGTGTTGCTAGATTTACAGTGTTAAGAGCTGGCTTATATTGCAGCAGAGGGGCTCGTGGGGGAATCTGAAATGTGCTTTCTCAATGTGCTATGGCCGTTCCTACTTCCAGTCACCTGAGGCATAATTTAGATTGTTTTCCTTATACCACAGAGACTATGTCTAGCTGACATTTAGCAAAAATAAGGAGCAGGTGATAGGACGCTGGAATCAATCTGCACGATGTTCTATTCATCAAGACAATTAGAGCATTCTCCCACAAAAAGCCTGTTTATTTGTGCAATGGCATGATCATTCCTAAAAATCATCTGCCAGGATTGGAATGACCATCTCCCAAAGCTGCCCGAGTAACTCCTATTCAGACACAGAACGCGGGCATTTTCTGTTTATTCGTTTGATTGTTTTTTAACGTCTACTGTGAACACTGGCATATTCTGATGCTGCCTCCTTTAAAAGAATCCTCATCTTTCTCTCCTCAAATTCACAGTGTTTCTCACTCCCAGAATTGAAGTGTATTTGTATTACTATATACCAACCTTCCCAGCTTCTTCTGACTTCATCTCTCTGGCAATAACTCGAAATTACTGTGCTTTGTGAACTGAGAAGATAGTAATTTGCCACTGTGGGGCTTCCTCCTGAAATCAAGGGAGTCACCCTTGAATCTTAGAAAATCCAGTTGGTTGCCTTTCATATGATTTATAGTTAACCAGGGACTCTGAAACCCACTCCTGACGATGGGAGGAGGATAAGCAGGGGAGAAAGGGTGGGAGAGGAAGAGGAGGAAATACCCCGGATGCTAATTCCCCAGAAGAATTAAGAGAACTAATTTAGAAAATTTTCTTAAAGAGCATGCCTAGCCCAAGTCAGAGGCCAGTGGAGAGCTGGAAAAATCAGGAAGGAAGTGCCTTTTGTTTTTTTGGTGGTTGTTTCCCCGAGCCCAGATCTCAAACCTTGGTCCTTGGCCTTTACATGATCTACCCTCTAGCTGCTAGCTTAGCCCCTGAACCAGCAGGGTGTGCCAGAAGTTTAATTCTTAATACTCCGTAAGAATTAGTGGGTGTGTCGGGTACCTCCAAAAAATCTCAGATGCACTGGTGAGCTTACCTAAGGACAGGGTGGGAGAGGAGGGGTACAGGTGAAAATTGAAAGGCCTCCCTGCACCACATCTATCTTGACCAAGAAAAAAATAAATCCAACCCAAGAGAAAAGTTAGAGCTAAAAAATTAGTAGAAATCTCAAATAAGGGAAGCAAATGGGCTAATCTCATGTCTAAGTTAAGAAACCAAATAGACATGGATTGGCCAACTGCCCAAGACATAGAAACCATTCCAGGAGACTAATCATTGGCAGGATTCCCCATAGGACTTGCATGCTATCGTCCTGTTTCACATTCTCCAAGTTAAGCTCTCTGCTTCCTCACAGCTATTTTAAATCCAGTCTCCTTCTCCCTAGCGCCAAACCTTCAGACCAACCCTCCTGTCCCAGGGCAACAATATCAGGACCTGGTAAGCACAGGCACCTGGCCCTGGTATGGTTTATACAGTAACATAACGAACTATTTGTTTTCTCCATGTACGCAACACATATCGTTTTTCAAATTCCTCTATTTTCACAGCAATTGAACCTGACTTGGAGATGGTTTCAGTAAAAATACCAATCACTAACTTTGTTGGGCACTTAGCACTGGCTGAACACCTTACTTCACCTCGTCAAATCCTTGCAAAAGCTCTTTGAAGTTGCTGCTGTTAGGGTCAGTTGTTTTTCTCCACTCTTGGCGGTTTCTTCCATAAGGGGAAGATCCAGAAATGGAATACTCCCAGCCTCCCTCCCCTGCTTCATGCTAACCCCTGGGAGGAGAAACTAATCTGATACTAGAGCATAGCTGAAGACATGGGGACAGGTGTGTCACCCTTCTCCCTGCAGGGTCAAACACTTGTCCTGGTCTCAGGTCTCTGGGTAGTAAGCTTGGGCTATGAAGCCCACTTGGCCATAAAAAGGTGCCACATTTTTTAATATCAACTTTAACAATACTAAAGGCAACAAACTGACCTTCATCCTACCCTTTGTTTTATTTCTGGTTAGCTCACAATTTGCTTGGACTGGGGAGGGAATGCTATGTACCTTGACACCCCATCACCACCAACAACAAGGGCACACTGGTTCTAGCCCTAATATCTATTTTACAGATAAAGAAACTGAACCTAAGAGGTTTGAACAATTTCCCTCAATTCACATAGTCAGTTACTAATGTCATCTGAACTTGAACTGGGTCAAATCCATACTTAACTACTGCAAGTACAGCTTCTACATTTTCTTTGCCTATCAGGCCTAATGTCGTTAGTGTCAAATCTTCCCAGTAAAAGCAAGAAACAAGAAATCCTAACAACTCATCAGGTCCCTTTGATGTCTACCTGCGGCTGGGTCTCTTGTGGAGCCAGGACCTCTGGAAAGGACCAGAATGCTCCGCCTGAAAGACAGCAGAGGTCCTGATCTCCAAGTCTGCAAACAGTACAACCAGACATCTTTTTTTAATTCATAGTGGGCTCATTGAGATTAAAAGACAACTCCACAACAACATGAAAGGAGAAAGTAGATATAACAAGCATCTGGTGTGCTTGTTAGGTTAGGACTATAGCTTCTGGGGCAGCTCACTCATCTGGTGCCTGTGCCACTCCACATATGTTCAGTGATTGGCACTTCATAAATATTAGATCACAACCAAAGGGGGTAAGGGTTCTGTTTTTATGGAATCCTGACTATTTCACAAAGGTTTCTTCAGTTTGCCTCTTATTATACTTGACGTGGAGTGTGTAAATGAAAGGTACTATGAAGAGAACAATTTTAAAAAGCTTTATCCAATCCATTTTCAGGGGTGGCTTTAAACATGAGTTGAAAGGCTGAAAACAGGAATACTCCCTCCCCCTTTCACTCCTTGTGCCCACAACACTCCACACGTCTTTCCCCTTCCCTTCACACTCCAACAGCAGACATCTGGAAGTGACTAAAATATCAGTGACTCCTGGCCTAGCCAAGGTTTGATTCAGTTTCCATGTCAGCACCCACGCTCTCCCTGTGGGAGTGCTCTCCCACCCCAGAATCTGTGACAGAGAAACCACAGTCGGAGCCAAGTTTCAAATGAGCACAGAAAAATTCCTGTCCAACTCTGGGTTCCATGCTTGTATATCATCTATTAAAGTTAATTTCTGATAATGCTGCAGCTGGTCTAGTTCGCAGTCACCAACCCATTTCTACAAGAAAAAGAATGTTTTGATGATATGATCACTAGGAATCAGTTTATGTTTGTATTTATCTAAGTGGCTTTTACTGAGAACTTACTATTTGTCAAATATACAAAGATGGAGTAGACAGAGGACAGGATGACAGAATTCTACACACAAAATATATTCTTCATAAGTATTTGTTGCCTGAAACGATACATCCTTTTGGTATTTCTCATAACTCACCATTAAATTCTCACTGTGAAAGACAACACTTGAACCCCAGGATGGTAAATGGGTTTCATCATCCTTAGAAACTCTTTTTGGCTTGTAGTTACTAGTAGACCATTATATGTAGGGTGAAAAAGAAAGTCAAAACTGGCAGGAAAGGAAGACACAATTTCTGAAACCAAGCCTATTGATTTTATGTGAGGGGAAGAGGTACTGCACCAGTCCGAGTATATTCCTACTTTTATCTGAGCTATTGTCAGGCATTTACACCTTAATATTTAAAAAGTTGAAGTGTGGAGGCAAGGTAGGTGACATCACTTAATGTCTGATAGAGTGGGGCACAGACGTGCTCTGCTAACCTCTGAGTTTCCTTTCCTTTTGCTACAATTCACATCCAGAGTTATGATGGCAGCTGCTCTCTGGCTCTTCACTGGGGAGCATATAGATTACAAAGAAACAACAGAAGAAGCTCGAAGAAGAAGCTACTCTTGCCTAATTTTCAGTAGAGGGAATAAATTTCTGTCAACAGTACTGTGAGCAGTGAACTCTGGTCCTCAAAAAAGCTATGAATTAGTTTCTTTTAGTGCCTATCAAGTACTGGTGCCCTTGAACCCCCTGACTCCTTTCCAGACAGGTGGCATTGCTGTCTAGGTGCTGTCTCGTTTCCCCCATTTGCTGTGTGTAGAGACCGTGCTCTCACTGTCTAAGTCCCTCTTCCTGCTGTTCGTCCACCCAAGAAATGGGCACTTCCATGACTCTGTACCCTGAGTAGGCAGCTAAAGAAACATTTGTTAAACATCTAGCATGTGTGAAGCATTGCGCTTACACTTTACACGCATAATCTCAGCATTTTTCAAAGATTTCCCTCAAATATGCTGCTTCCTCCTATCTCAGAGAATGGCACTGCCAATCCATTCAGTCCCTCCGGTCAGAAATCTGAATATTTTCATTTTCACCCATAAGCTACATCTCTAGGTCCTGTAACTTCTGCCTTATTTTATTTGCCACTGATCCTTTCTGGGGCTACCACCATCATTTACAAGACTCCTTGCCTCCATCTCACAAAACGTCCGACCAAGATCACGAAATCTTCACAAAGAATCTTCTAAAGAGCAAGTCTGATCCTATTTGCATCCAAGTTCTTTGTGCTCTATAATGCCTATAGACTAGTCTGACTGTTTAGTACGATGAATGAAACTTTCCTCCTTGATTAGACATCCCTCCCCTTTCTGTAAAATGCGCTCATCATTCATTATCCTACCTGTTCCCTAAACACCACCTTTGCTGAATCATGCATGGTTATTGAGCGCATAACACCATTTTGTAGCTTCATATCATTATGCATGATATGAAATAGCCTCCTCCTTGGAAGGTTATTTCCAGTTGCTCGACTCATTCCAGAAGCTGATTTATTCCTCTTCTTCCTTTAAAACTAGTTTTAAGTATCTCTTTGAAGTATTTACTTGCCTGTAAACAAGAGTCAGTTGTTACGGGCAAGGAAATGGTCATTCATTTCTCCCAGCATTTCCTTCAGGTGCACAGAACTCCATTAAATGGACCACTTCCCGGTTTCCTTCCATGCCTTGACTCACTCTGTCCCAGGGAGGTGTAGTGACTTCTTTGACAGCAAGGTTGAAATGAAATAACTAGGCTTGCCTAGCCTCAATATAACTTTCTTTTTTAAGGAAATAAACTTCCTCGGAGATAAGTTGAACTAATTTGGTGTTCCATATTAGCAAGACCATTTGGCTAAGAGTTGGAGATTTGCCCTCCACTTTGGTCTCTACTAGCAATGAGGTGGAATTTTGGTGCCCATCCGTCTCTCCTATTCAAACAAATCATTCAAAAATCAGATAGAAAAAGAGTTACTGTTTATTGGCTCCTCACAGGACTCCAGTAATCTAAACTCCAATGAACTCTGACACCGAGTTCTTCCATTATGTCTCCATGTGCCCTAGACATAAAATGAGTCTGTCACATTATATAGCAATCATTTATTTGTACATCCTATTAGACCATAAGGTCCCTGTGGACAGGGAATATATATTAGTTTGGGGGGTGGGTGGTTTGTATTCCCAGCATCTGACAATCAATTTTATGTTTGTGAAATGGCAAATGAACAGGGAAATCGCTTCTGGTGGCCATTAGCAATCCACAGTTACATTAAGCTCATTCACATTGTCATCCAAACCATCCTTTTCTATTTTCCTGCTACTACCCACTTTAATACAATAAAGTAAATCATTCAAGGCAGTAACACACAATAACAATTTTGTGCTGAGATTTAATGAATCAAAACATCAAAAATGTGTCTGCGATTCATTAAAGTTGGCACAACTCCTTATTTCTTTCTAATTGCCTAAAACTCTTAGAAAATGAAACAATATTAGTACTATAAAATGAACTGCTATGTCTTATTCCTTCCCACATAGAAAAAAAAGCCTTTTGTTTCATAAGGAAGATATTAAAAGCATTATATTAGGGGATTTTTTGTTCTATTGAGTTTTGGACTTATAAATCTTCCCACTAGTTCTTTAAAGTCATGTAAAATAAAGTGCTAGAATTCATATATAAAATAACATGGCTGTGATCACCTGTTTGTACTGGGAATTGCCTTAGCATTATCTATTTAAGAAGGAATTTTTAAACTTATATTTTTTAAATTCTTTAATTTTGATATTAAAAAGGTTAATAAAATGTTCAGAGTACTTAGAAAAAAATGAATTTTAAGCAAGTTTCAATCCCTATAAGCAGCATATGTTTTAATTTAAATATTTAAAATTAGAAAATATAAATAATTTCAAGTACAACTGATAAGCAAATATTCTCTATTGGAGATATATGATATGAGAACATAAGAGAGCATTTTGACTAAATTGCTTCAAATGTTTATAAATTTTAATAATCTATTTTCACTACAGAAGTATTAGACTCATTATTTGTGTTATCGAATATGATTTAACAGATCTTGAGGTTCTAATACAACTCAATGGCTTAGCCTTCAATCTAATAGGTTGGCAGTCAATATTTCAATCTCAACAAATTCCTGCCAAACAGCCCTTCCAGTCTTAGTGTCTCACCTACACACTCGTCTGTCCTCTTAGATCACCCTTTTTATACAGAATGGATACCTGTATGAGGCAATTGTTCAAAAGGTCAAGTAAAGAACTCAGACAAGAGCAAATACTGGAACTGCTACTCTATTTGAGAAGATAATTTAGGAACTGCATGTTTATTATAAAAGGCGAAACTGTTTCAACTCTCCCCTTGTGAGACACCTATTGCATTGAATGGAGTCAGTCTGTGTTCTGGAAACCAACAGTTTGAACGCTGTTGATATCAGTGCAGAAAAAATGACTGATGGGATGCAAAACATGAAAGCACACTAGGTTAGGAGAAATTCCAATGTGTTACTATTAGCCATCAAAGCCTGAACACACCATGACTGAAGTTGTCCTCACTTTATAATGTAGGACAAGAGACAAAGACCTCTATAGGCACTTCTGTCTCTAAAACTCTTTTACTTTGTGACAAATGATGAATAATTGAGTGGTTACCATATGCAGAAAAATTAAGCAAGCTTGTGAGTGCATATTATCACTTTAATGACTTTCTGGTTTTTCCTCGACCTTTTAACATTCTCCCATTGCCTTAGAATGTTATTTAGGCAGGCCTAGAGTTATGCAGGAGATGGAGACCATAGGGTACTCTGGTTTCCATCTTCCTCAATCTACCTATAAACAGTATTTCATCAAATTGGGTAACAGAGCTGTTGAAAGCAACAATAAAATCTTGGCGAGTTCAACAATTGCCCAAATCCTTTCGAAGCTTCCTCCTATATTCACCTTTAGATGTTCCAGGTCATCCCTCAGCAGCTTCTCAGAGTCATCTTCCTCAACTGATTAACATTTTCATGTCTCAAATTATACATTTCCCCAAAATGTTTTATTTTAATTGCAAATTATAATTTATATATAATTATATATAATTTATAAGTGCTTGTACTTCAGAAATATATGTTCAAAAATCAAAAGGCATTTTGTTCATATTTTTAGTCATTTCTTCCTTTAAATATCCTTTAGATTGTATTCTTATCAATCTGAATGTTTATTATCTTCTTAATTAAAGAGAATGAGAAACAAAAATAGTTTCAAGAGGGCTTATTAATAAATAATTTGAAATTTAAATTAGAAAGAGAATATGGGGAGAAGGGAAGGAGAGCTGGCAGAAAAAGTAATAAGAGTAGAAATGAAAGAAGTAAAATCTATCACAGAGATCATCTCTTCTATGAAACCCAGACTGTCCCTAGAAAAATTAACAACCACTTCCTCTGGGGCATATCCCCACCATAACCCAATTTAGTGCATAACTCATTGTATACTAATTGCCTATGTATCTTTCTTCTATTGTCATGAGTACCTTGAGGTAAAAAAATCATGCCACATTCATATTTGTAAAATCATGTATGCTTATATTCAATAAGTAAATGCTGAATTGAAGTGAAAATTCCAACTCACAGGGGTGACTGAAGATTCCAAGTGCCACAAAGTAGGAGCTGCTATTGGACCTTCTCTTGTTCTGTATTTTGCTTGTTTATTCAGACACTTAGGAACCTTTTTAAAGTTTACATTTTCTGCTGACATAAGTTTCTTTAGCTCTTATCTGGAGTCTACAAATCCCCTTACTCAGGATTACCAGCAAACAAGATTCATTAAGTCTCTATTAGTTGGATATTATATTAAGGGCTTCAGACAAGGTGCAGCAGATGTGGGCCCCATTTTAGGAAGCTCACAATTTAGGGGGTTGAATATATAATTAAAAACATCTGTGAAATATTCAAAATAACAATAAGAATGTGAGTAAAGATCTTACTGCTTTTCTTCTCCTTTTATTCTCCAGTCTACATAAATGCCACTCTCCAAAAATTCCTTCAATTATCAGGTCCCCAAACTCTACCTTGCTACTTTTCCATCCTCTTATACTTTCAAACATCTCTAATCTGGTTACTATTTTCAAAAGAATTAGTGGGGTTGAAGTTCTGTCACAGATTTGAATCAGCTCTGAAAATATTTTTTAATGAACAAGAATGCATCTCCCTGATAATGATAAACCCCATTCAGGGGAGTTTAAAAAGTAGTGCCCATTATAGTCATTTGGGTACCATAATTGAGTGATACTCATTTTAGTATTATTAAGAAGTAAGAATTTAGTATTGTTTACTATATAATATTAGCTTTATTTAGTATTGACTTCAGTAGTACTAAACAAACAAGTTTAGGAAGTGAAGAGGTTCATATGAAATGTCAAAGTTCTAATTCCCTTAGAATTCTTAATTCTAAGAACCTAACACGATTTTTCAAAAAAAGGACATTTGCAAACTTTTCTTTTGTTCTTCTCCAAAGCCAAAGATAAGAATATTTTCTTTGGTTATTTGAATTATGAGATCACCCTCATTCAATAATCTATATTCCCATTTAATTATATTATCATATTCCTAAATCCTATTCACTTCTTCCACCATCTTCCCTCTCCCTCCTCATTCCTCCCCTCTCTCCTTCCCTCCCCTTTCTCCTCCCCTCCCCTCCTCTTCACCTCTCCTCCCCTCCCCTCCCCTCTCAGCAGGAGGCAACGATATCTTATCTCTCCTTCAACTAGCCCCAGAAGAGGATACCAAGTGTTTTAGAGAGTAACAGAACATAGTACTACATAGCAATGTGCAGACACTTACATTAAAGTCATACAATACCCCGAAGTTCGCTGCAGATGCCTCGTCAGCTCTGGGAACAGTTTTCCTAGGTAAACTGCCATAAGGCAAACCCCAGAGGTACTGTATGGAGAAGTAATGAAGGCAGTTAACAATTGGAAACAAAATCTGAGCCACACATGTGATCGCAGATGGTTTTGTTTAAAAGTACTTCTGAAACTATAGGAATTCTGTGGGACTCCATGTGGGGTCCCATTTTCTGGGAAATAACTACCAAATCCAGAGTTAAGAACAAAGAGAGTGTTAAGGACCATGCATTCTGAGTTTAGCAGACCACCAGCAACTGAGCCAACCACATGGCCCAGAAGGCTTGCTTAGAAGCCCCATTACCTACCACCTCTAATCTGCTCTTATTTAAGAAAAATCTGGAAAAATAGACAAGGGGGTTGGGGGAGGGCTATAATATTCAAGGAAACTTCACTACCTATTCTTCTAACGGAAATACCACTGAGAGACGGTCACTCTCTCTTGTCAAAGAAGAGAAAACTTGACTCATTCCTACAATCCTAGGGTATCCACAAGACTATGCACCCTGATTAAAGTAGCTGCTTTATCATTAATTTAGGTTTATCACCCCAATCTTATACTAACAGATTAGAAGAGAAACCACAAGGGGTGAAGCCAGTCAGAGGGACAAGAATAGGGTCATAACTAGAAAAGGTACCCCTTGAGCCCAAGGACAGGCATCTGGCTTGCCAAGCAGATGCTGCTTCTTAAGCAAGATGCACACCTCCCTTCCATGGGGTAGAAGGTGTAAGATGAATGTGGTTGGAAGCCCGGGTGCAGAGTGTGGGCAAGAGCCCCTATGCCCTTGTCCACACAGCTACAAGGCTTCCCCAGCAGCCTCACAGGCCCTCTGGCTCAGGGGGACTGACCAGAACAAAAGGTGAGTTCTGCTCCTGCTGTATCAACCCACAGTGGGGAGCTACAGAGAAAAGAGGAGTTAGGGTCTTAGGCTTGCCCAGGGACACGGGAACTTTGGGGGAAAGGGCATAAACATCAAAAAATGCTCGATGGAGACAGCTAATAAAGTAGCATTTTTGCCAAGGGGTGAGCAGTCCTGTTCTCGGATGAGTGTAAGGTGAGCACACAGTGTTCATTCTCTTTGATTCTGTTGCCAGACTTGGTAATCAATGCTCAAAAAACAGAACTCCCCTTCATATCAAACACAAACCTGCTAAAAAAAAACCAATATGGCCAATATGCACCGTAATTCTAGAAATCTATTTAATGGAACACACTTAAGCACTACATGCTAGGCATTCCGCAACTTCATGTGGTCAGAATGAATCAGCTACAACCTCTCATTTCCTCCACAGGGAGGCAGCACGGTGTGGGGGAAAGAGTAAATGCAGCTGATAAATATTCCCGTTTACCCTGCTGCTGACTCTAAGGAGGCCAGTAGCCAGTGATGGACTTTTGAGTTTCCTTAGAAAATGAGCAAAAATACAACTGAAGTTAATTTGAAATAGATTAGACGCACATGTTTGGCTGCATTGCCTGAAAATTTTCACTTAGGAGATGATCTGCTACAGGACTTTGTCCCTATGTCTACTGTCTTCTAAGACCCAGATAACTGTAAACCCTTCCCCTCACCCCCAAATTATCTCAGGGCTTGTAAAACTAGTGGATTAGGAAGTGAAAGTGATTTGCACTATTGAAAGTCAAAATTGTTTATAAGGCATTGTTTGCATGATTATACTAGTGGGGAGGCTTGATATAGAAACGGACCCTGATTTGAAACCAGGAAGATAAAAGTCCTACAAAACACTAAGATTGGGCTGTTGCCAATGCTGTAAGGAACAATCCCGCTTTGAAATATGGGAACCTGGAAAGGCTCCTTGCAGTTAGTTAAGTAATGCCTCACTCAAATTTTTTATGAGAAGCATTCAAAGAGGTCAGAGTCACTTTAACTTTATATGGATGGAGACCTCAACCTCAGTTCTGCTTCTTGGCATTAGTTGATTAACTCCTTTTCCCACTTCACTTCAAGGATTTTGCTTCTTCTTGAATCTGACCCACTTTCTGTTTTACTCTCCTCTCTGACCTTGACCCTCAAGGAATCCACCCCTGCTCTACTCCAGTGTGTGTGTGTGATTGTGTGTGTATATCTACACTATCTTACTTTATATCTGGAAAAACATTGCTTCCTATATCTTCAGCACAGAAAAGCTAGATATCTTGAGTTATATTAAGAAACATTTTTTAAAAGTAAACTAAGCAAAATAAATAAATATAACCCAAAAGGTACCAAAGGCTTCCTCTTGAGCAATTAACATTTGGGCACAAGGACCACCTTGAGAATCTGATGGATTCTTTTCACATAAATCTTTTCATAGAAGAACATTATTTAAGCATACATGTACAACATTCTATAAATGCTTTCAGGAGACTCAAGAACTCTTTGGAACAAGGATTTGGACCTTTGGCCTCTGGGCACCATTTTGAAGATTAACCTTGTTACAAAAACTATGACTCTTAGAATGGATGCTATTCATTCTACTCTTAAGTAAACAGTGTTTTTTAAGGCTTACAAATAGCTTTAATTACAGACCTTCTATAGCAGTTTTCCCTATATAAAATGCCAAATTACAAGTTTTAAAAATGTTAAATAAAATTAAACATGTATATCAAGCACAAACTGAAATATATATACTAATTGCTAACATTTAAAACCCGAGAAAATAGCTTTTCTAGGAAAATGATCCAATGAGAAACTTGTTTTATCATCTTTTGTAAACTGGAATCAGAATCTTACCTCTGGCAACATGATAAGGCTGAATGTGAGGATAAAAAGAACCATATTTACTCCATACATCCATCTCAAGAAGAGGAAGTATGAGGCCACTGATGAGCCAAACTGACCTATTAAAGAGAAAAATTAAAAGGTTAATCAGAACAAAAACTATGTCTTGGTGCCTTCCAAAAGAAATCTACTCACTGTGACACACTGGTTCTTTTCACATTGACCGTTTCTAGCATTCTTTTTTTCTATCCAGGGAGAGAAAATAGTAATCATGAAGGAAATGTTCTCTATTACGTACAGTATTTGTGTAGAGTGACGACGGCATATTCTGTCAAAGTCCATCCAAGGGAAAACTGTCTTTTGCTTAGCAGCAAGGATTGCTATTCAAAGAGCCCAATTTAATCCTTGAGTTAATACAGTAAGCAGGCAAGTATGTATTGTTACTACAGTACCTAGTCACTAGTTAGCCATCATTATAATGACATTACTGCATTTCTCCTTTTTCTCAGACCAACAATCCTTTATAAATGGTTACCCTGCATACCATCTCATGCTCTTTCCCCAAGTTACTGGCATTTTTCAGGTGTAATTTAAAGCTGACATCCATTCAGTGACTCCACACATCTTTACCAAATATCTTCAGTGAAAAATTATCTTCGATGTAAAACACAATATCTCAGGTAGGGTTACTGTGCTTATTTTAGTAAAGAGTGGAAATAATAAATATGCAAAAATTTGAAAATAAAAAGAAAGAAATACATGCTATACCATATTAATATCTAGAAGGTCCAATAGGGAGGAAGGAGAAGTATGAGAGGAGTTGCTTTAAGTAAGTGTGTAGAAGAAAATATATCAGAGGAGATGACATTTGAGAGAGACCTAAAGTTGGAAGGAAAGGCAGCAGCACCCAGAACAGGGGAGGAACAGATGGACCAGAAGAAAGACCTAAAAGGTATGGAGGAAGGCATGAGCTCCCGGCAGTTGAGCAAACCTAAGGCCTATGTGGTTGGAACACAATCAGTGAGGGAAAGCGGTGAACATGAGAACAAAGAGAAATGTGTAACTGCATTGTGCAGGATCTCTTGAGGCAAGATAAAAAGTGAGAATTTGTTTGAAATATTAGTCATTGACAGGTGGTTAAGTAGTGGTAGTAAGGGAAAAATATGACCTTCAAAAAATTACTTTGACTTTGAGGAATATATTGGAGGGAATATATAAGAAAGTTCTCTCAACTCCCACCTGCTCCAAATGCAGAAGAATAAAGGCATCTATCCAGTTCTCATTGACTGAAAAAATAAATAAATAAAAACTCTTAAATCAAATCATAGGAGTGGAAGAAAACATGAATTTGAAGTCTCAAGCTGAGAATTCGTAGATTTTCAAAAGTCAAAGTTTATCTCTTTAAATTCAAAATCAGGTAGTTTTCTCAACGTTCCCAATTTTCATTTTCAGTAGCCTAAGAGATAACAATGAACAACCTCAACCACCTGAGGCATCAATCCCCTCTCTCCTTGTTTTTTAAAAGGGTACAGGTAGGAGTGAAGGCAAGTAGGTAGGCAGGAAGAGAAAGGAGTAAGAAGCGCTGTGTTTATTTTTATTCAGCTGTTCATGTTGGTTGTTCTCCCTGCCTTTGGATCTTGTACCCAGGACTTCGGGATGTATGTGGGACTGCTCTCAGGTATACTAGACCACTAGGCCACCAGGATGCGCCCTCAATCCCCTTTATCTTTACATTCACCAAAACACCTCGGTGACCAAAGGTTTTTTTTGGATCTTCTGACTTTGGAATATTACCAGTGAGGAGACATTTTTACAGGAGAGAGGTAGAAAAAACAGTGCAGCCTCTGCTTACTGAGATAAGCTGACCTCATATGAGTCATACCTCTATGTTCTTAGATACCATCTTTTTAATTCACAGTGGTAGGTTTTTACAGAAACTTAGAAGAATGTCAATGTCTAAGTAGATATTTTGAAAGAAATCAATTATTGTGACGTCCAAGTATTTGTTTCTCTCTATATCCAAAAGAAAGAACTGGATTTATTTTACTTTGTAGAGCGCTGAGAGCTACAAAATTTCTAAAAGCATGTGGTTTTGATAAACATAACACCCCACAGACCCAGGAGCTGTAACCAGATGCCCTGGTCCATCTGCAGAAAGGCTAAAGCAGATCTACCCCCTCCTTGGACATCTGATAATCCACCTGGCTCCCAGTGATTTCATATCATTTCATGGCTGTTATCTATGTTCTCTGGTAACAACTACCCAAGGACTGCCTCTGCCAGGTTCACTAGTTATGTTTTATTAAAGGCAGCAAACTTCTAGCTTGTTAGTCATTATAGTTACTCATTAACTGGAGGAGAACCTCTATCTCTCTCTGTCTCTAGGTATCCCAGGTAAGTGTTTCCCTGGAAACACACGAGTCTGTTACAGAGTTTCAAACATAGGAAACAGATCATTTCTCCTTCTCTCTTGTCCTTTTTTCCCCTCCCTCCCTCCCTCCCTACCTTCCTGACCATTTGTAGTTTTGCTCTTCTACTTAGCACCATGGCCCAACCTCTCCCAGCCCCCATATATAACCCTCGGAAAAAGAGTTCTTAAATTTAATATAGAGTAAAAATATACCTAAAGGTGAAAAACAGAAGTAAATTATAATGGTTCAGAGTATCTCTCCCCCATATACAATCCATATTAATTATGAATGAAATATACTCAGAGTTCAAAGTTTCCAAACTATAGATTTCAGACTTGAGAGTAATTTCAAATTATTTTATTTAAAAGCAGAGAAAGAGATATAGAAATATTTGCTTTGTTATATCTCAAGTATAAAAATGAATTTCATGAAAAGAAATTTCATTAAAACTAGAGTGATCACAGGAAAGTCTCAGACACAGACCAGAGACTAGAGAATCCATAATATAATGTTCCTTCTACATGTCACTGACCAATGACAGAGGGGAGACAATAATAACAAAGAAAAGTTATAATAAGAAAGATTATAAAAGAGAAAAAATAAGTCAATTGGCTGATGTCAAAGTCCGTAGGAACTTTCCCTGTCTCAGCACAAAAACGAAAGTGGCAAAAATCTCCTTCTTCATGCCCATTTAGTCTAACCATTGTATCCTACTAGACACTGATTGAAACTGACATTCACTAAAAACAGGTACATTAGCAGACTAAAGCTAAAAGAGCCTGAATGAAAACAGCAACCATTTCCATGTAATTAGTCTCTCAGATGAAACTGATTAACGAGCAATGATAACAGCTAACAACATGTTGTGATGATCAATTATATTTTCCATCATGAACTCATTTTACCACCTTTAGAAACTTTAGTCCTACTGTGTGAATGGAGAACCAAAAACTTCAGCACAGCAGTTGACTGAACCAAGACTTGATTAATAGTAATAATAACATACAACAAATATTTTTTCAGGTATCTATTTAATCTCCATGAATTCATCAATTTAATCATCACCAAGTCTCTGCAAGGCGAATAATCGTCTCTTCATTTTACAGAGGCTTAGGCCCAGCGTTAGTCACTAAAGATGAAACCAGGATTGTATAGGTGGTTATAGAAGTAGTTAGTAATGCAGTAAGAGCTCAAAACAAGGCAATTTTGATCTACAGATGTTTGACTCCAGATCTAGACCTTTCTTAACCACAATGCCATATTACTCTCAAGTACAAAGTTAATTTTAAAAACTCTCATATATATAATAAATATTCAATGAATGCATGTATCTGAAGGAACAGAGAGACAACATCTATCAATCAGCTAAGGCTGGTCAAATTAAAAAATGTTAATAATATCTATTAATGACAAATTATATTTTTATTTAACTGACAGATGTTGCATCCATAGTGAATGATTAATATATTAAAACTGAGTCTTCGGTATGTGTTAAAGTGAGTCATTAAGCTTACACAATATTCTTATTCCTGAATTTTCTGTTTCTTTAAAATTAAGGATAAACTTTCATTTCTCCCTTGAGTTATTTATTATTAAAGCAAAGTAATTTGTAATCTGTCATCATGTATAATTTCCTCTTGAACAGATGGATAATAAGACAGGCAGATAAACATAAACATTTCTAAATGAAAAAGACCAATTAAATCACCTGCTGTATGAGCACAATATAAATACCATCTTGTTAAGCTAATATATGATGCACGGTTTCTTTCAAATCCATCTAAGGATAAGGAATTAAATGTGGCAAACCTGATTTCATTTTTTTTTCTAGAGCCCTTTGACTGGCAGAGAAACATGAGGCTTAAACTCTGTGCTTAGACTTTCCTATCTATAGATTTTTCTAATTTGAAAATAGGCTTATTACTCCTTAATTTTGATGTTATAATCTACTATTAGGAAGAAATAGATTTTGATTCTGAGATTTATAACCTCTAACTTGGAAGACATTCAATGATTTAATCTTTGGTTCTAATAATAATGCTGATGTTACCATCGACTTGTATTATATTTCCCAGGAGTATAAACATACAGTTTCTTCAGCAAAATATGCAATACAACATGGTTAATAAAGTGTATCCCTGTAGGCAACCCAGGGTTTTAGGCATGACATCTTTACAAGGCTGTCATGATCCTAAAATCACCACACAATGTAAAAATTCACAGAAGTCCTTTGTGACAGGAATGACTATATATATTTATTATGTGGAAAAAAACACCAACTTGGGAGTCATCAGGTAAGTATGTGGTCCACAGTAGTAACAAGGGATGCAGGTCTTACTGAAATCAACATGGAAATAGCATGAATTTTAGATCTTGACTTGAGTCTTATTCTTTATTCAGCTAATTATTAGACAAAACCTTGTGGAAACTCAGTGAAAGCTGATAATATGGGACCCCTTTAAAACAACATAAAAATATTTTTGTATTTATTTAGCAATTGAGCAGAAAGAGCAGGTCAGTTGAATTAGAAAGACTGTCAGGAAGAGTGCAAGTGCTTCCTTTTTGAAGCACTTACCACAGTCCATAATCATTTTCATTATTTGTTTATATTTTGTTAACTGTCTTCCCCACCTATACACATATGAACATGTGAGATCAATTCTTGTCTGTCTTTATCAAGGCATCCCTAGAGAGAAAACTTGCTTAATAATGGTGGGTACTCAGTAAGCATTTGCTCAATTAATTAATGAAGTCAAGCTTATTCTGAAAGTTAAATGATCATTAGATGATTCTGACTGTCAAAAGAAATGCAATAATATTTCTGAATCTTTGGTAAGATTTAATAGTCTTTTCTTTAGGAAAATATTTGCATCAGTTTTATTAAATGGAAGGTTTATTGTGTAAACAGGCTACATGTTTAAACTCCTTTTTCTAAAAATAATTTACAGAAAAGGTAATTATGTTTTCCATTTTGCTGTTTCAATAACATATAAAGAACTTCACATACTTAAAACATCTAAAACTCTCCATAACTTATAAATTATAGGATGTATAGTTGGGAATAACCCTGTGTATTAGTTACTTAAATCCTGAATTCTTTATAAATCCTAAATGTGGAAATAGGGACAGAGACGTAAAAGATTGCCCCAATTAGAGATCCAGTAAGAGACAAAAGGACCTCAACCATTAGAAATTATTACAAGTCCCATTTCTTCCTTCCTTCCACTCAGGTCAACTTTAAAGACCATCACAGATACAGGCTTTTCCTTTTTGGTAGGGTACTTTCTATGAGATGGTTAGTCCAATCCAATGACTCTGCTCATACGTTTTTAAAAAGACTGTATACTTTTCAACTAATGCAATAGCCCAAAAGCCTATGGTATACTGATATTCATCATTAAGATATTAGTACATTCAGCATCTTAAATAATATGAAATATACAATTAAATAAATAATTCATTCCAAAATAAGTACATGAGAAAATGGGAAATAACTTCCCAAATAGGATAAATATCAAGGAATTCGACAACTACTCATTCCTCCACTGGCCTGGCAGAATCCTCTCCAGGATTGGGTACAAAATAGAAAGCTTATAACAGCTTCCTCAACATGTCATACTGGGAAAATCACAAACTTTGGGAACCACACAGATTTCAACTTACATCTTCACTGCTCTACTAACTAATGCTAAAATGGGAAGGCTAACATGCACCTTGCAGGCACACTAAAATGAAATGAAATAATGTTTGTAGAGTGTCTGATTCATGATAGCACTCTATAAATAGTGGCTAAGGTGATTGTTGATAGAACAGAAAATACAAGTCAATTCTCCACAAAGAGGCAAAACACCATTCAGGCGGAAAAATCAAGATGACTTAATCAAACAGTAAGTTACATACAGAAGGGAAAAATAATCCAAATTTGCTTGAAATGATCTTTCTTAACTGTTCCAAATTTTAGGGGAGAATAGGGAAGAAAGGAAGTTAACTGATAATACTGAGTAGAACCATCTGTCTTTTCCTCTATGACACACACAATAAACTGGTCATATGTGTAACTCATTCTTGTGTGTAATTCCTAGTAATGAAAATAATTCCACCTGTTTCAGTCCCACTCAAGATAGGCTATTACAACACAAGTGAACATGACATCATTATTGGGATAACCTACAACAAGTTTTAATGTACCTTAAATGGCTAATTTGCAAATACATATATTTTAACTATCATTAATTACAAATATCTTGGGATATATCTTATAACCTATTAAGATTTAACCCCATCATTTCATAAATGAGTATACTGAGGCCCAGGGGGTAAATTACTGACTCAGAGTCAAAAACTAACCTGTGGCAAAGCAAGAACTAAATTCAGTGTTCTGTTCATACAAATTGCATCAGTATCATAATGTTCAAAATGACCTCTGTTCTTTAATTATTTTAGCTGCACTGTTACTGTTGAAACCTAAAGATTCCATAATGTCTGTTCTGTTGTTTGATGTGTCTAAGTTTCTTCGTCCATTTCCTAGAGTAATAGACCTTTGGAGCCTTTATCTATATTTTTTTTCACTCAACACATATTTATTAAGCCCAAATGTGCTCTAGGTCTGGAGATCCAGGAGTGAGCAAAACCAAATCTCAGCTTTTATGCCTACTGGGAAAAATAAACACAAAATAAAATGAAATGAAATCACATTAAAAAGTTAATTTAAAAATATTGAATTTTAGATAGCAATAAGGGTAAAGGAGAAAAATAAAGCAAGAAAAGGCTGGTATAAGATTATGTGGGAAAGGGAGTAAATAATAAGCTGATGTATTTTATGTGATTTGTTACCATTTGATGATGAGTGACAGAAGACTGGGGGACAGTCATTCCTAAAACATGCCCAAACATGTCAGTGAAATATCCATCAACTGTGCTAGCTCCCTCTGGAGCCTCCATTTTAATTATGCAATGTCACACTTAACCAGCGGAAAACCTGCTTTGGGATCTGGAGGCATGGAAGAAAATCAGATATTAGTCAAAACCCTTAGAAAGCAGACAATGTTCAAAATGGCTTTAAATGTTATCCCATTGTCTTTATATTTTCTATTATTTTCAAATGACTTACTATTATGTTTACAATATTTAAATGTTTTTATTTGTCTGATTATGAGCTTAGCACACAGTATTAAATTGGTTTTTGATTGGGTATACTCTGGTTTCTCTGTATACTACAAATATACAAAATGAAGGCATAATATGAAATTCATATAGCAAGTTCCTGGATGCTTATTGCTTATTCTACTTCAGAAGCTTGAAAATGAGGCTTTAAGTTTCCTTCACTCTTTTTAAACATTATTCACTTTGATTATTTTCTAACATTCATGAGAGTATATATTTTCAATGCCATGTTCGTTACCAAATAAAATATCTGCCTTCCCAATGATATGACTCAATGTCACTGTGTACAATAATGACTTCCCTGTGTAGGAGAAAAAAACAGATCAAAATAAGAGTATTTTGGTTTAACATGGGTAGGGAGAGTGAGGTCCCTATTATTATGATTAATAAATGCTATCAAATATTCACAGTGAGCAAAGAACATGAAAAAATATTTTTGTTTCCTTGTTTTTAATTTTTCCAATAATACAGAAACTCAGAAAGGCATCTGATATGTTTATGAGACTTTTATCTGGGACACACTTCCCCATCTAATGAGATCTGATGAGCACTTACTTTCAATAGCCTTGATTTTATTTTCCCATGGGACACATGCAGCTTTGAAGTTCTCAAAATCACGAAGAAATTTTGCCCATTTCTGAAAAGGAAGCCAAGTACAACAGTAAACCTCAACCTCTTCTCTGTGGAAATGTTTATCCCTAACCCCATGCCCAATTGTTACAAGACAATGAGCTTGGAAAGATTTCTCCAATACCACATACTGCTTTTTATAAAATGTGAAAACAATTGGTTTCACTTGCCTTCACATACCCATCCACACCCAGGCCAATTTAATTCAGAAATGTTTACTGAACCCCCCACCCCCTTTTTTTAAATAGGAAATAGGCTGACCATTGAGAAAGATCTGCTTATTCTGCCAGACAATGAGACCAGGGATTGAGTTAGCACCTATTAGGTGATTGGCACATCATATGGGTTTAATTAACTATTCATTACATAAAGGAATAAATAAAATATGAGTAAGACATAGTTTTAAAGGGCTTCTGAGTCTACTACCTACAAACAGGTCATTTCAGCACAGGCTGGTCATTGCTATGACATAGGACACTTTCCATTCTGGTAGAGGCAGAGCAGTCAGCTTAAGGAAAGATCAGGCATCATAAGAAAGGGAAGAAGAAAAAGTAACAAGTCAGTTTTCATAAAAGAGCTTCCTTCTGTATTACTTCACAGTATTGGGCCATCCATGGTTAAGAGGACCATAGGAGTAGTGGGCAGGGGCCAGATAACTTTGCATGTGTGCACATCATCCTGGGAAAATGTGTGAGCTGACCAGGCACATAGAACCTAAATAAAAATTTAAGAAAAATCAAAAGCTCAAAAGAATCCTCAAATTAGAAACGATCCGAATGCCGATATACAATACGATGGATAAATTGTGGTATCTCCATAAAGTAGATTACAACACATGAATAAAAATGAACAATAACTCTCACAACATGGATTTATCACATAAACATAATATTGCTTCGAAGAAGTGAGAAATAAAAGCCTAAGTGCTATATGATTCCATTTATTTAAATTGTAAAAACAGATAAAGCTAACCTATAAAGTAAAATTCAATATTTAGCACATAGCAACTACTAAATAAATGTTTATTTCTTTTTTACATTTTCCAAAATCCTTATTAATATTGGTATGTCATCTGTTTTTCTTATTTTCTATCTAACTTATTTTTGATGTTCCTGGTAGAAAAAAGCTATATTACCTCGTAACTTGTAGATGTTTTGAGAAAGAAACCTTGAATCAGAAGACTTCAACTACCAGGAAATGAAAATGAAAGAGGCAAGATCTTTTACATTTGGAAGTGATAAAATCAGATAGGTCCTTTGCCATAATTCAACATTTTTCATATTTTTCCTTTTACCTCCTCTAAGGAGATTTTTTGAATCATTTTTTCTAAATCACCCCCTATCCAAATTCAATACCTCAGATATACTGTGTATGTACTATATATGTACATGCTTTATACATATAAAATGTATGACTTTTTTCCATTTTCTAAGATCAGAACTTTTTACCCCCGAGAGGGCAACCAAACCTCCATTGAGAGTATACATAATATAAACCATACTGAGTTATGAAAATACTTACCTTAGCCATCATCATCTTAAATGCAAACCATCGTTTTCCTTTTCCTTTCCCAAGAGCCCCTTCATTTTCACTCACAAATTTTTTTGCTTCCCTGAGGAAATAAAATAATGGGTTGGTTAGGGGTGGGGGGTTAAGATTAATAGAATATAGAGGTAGTAAATGTTTAATTTTATTAGGCTTTCAATTTAACTTCTTCTTGATTTCTTGATTCTTTTAGACCCTTAACAAGTAAATCTAAGCTATATTTTACAACCTAAGGACTTGTATTGGATGTCTTCAAATACTGGTCAACAAGGTATTTTATTTAATTTATATTATTATAAATAACTGTTCTCATCTCATAGAACAAAAATGTATGCATACATAATACCAGACCCATGACTTTTTCTTTTTGTTAACAAAAAAAGATATTTTAGTCTCACTCATTCATCAGCTGAAGTCATCATAAAGCAAGGTATATATGCTAAGTGTCCAAACAGGAACCCAGTTATTTTCTTTTCTATTACACGTAAAATTGAGTCTGAAGTTTACTTCACATTTGGTCAGTCAGAATGTTTATTTTAAAATGCTTTCTTTCCATCTTTTTCAATGATCACTTAAAAAAATAGTGTAGAGAGTTTAGGGCACACTGACATAGAACGCACTTACTGACCTGGTATTTAATCTTATAAAAGCAATTATGACTTAAAAGAGAAAAGTCATACTACGTAAAGCAGATGGAGTTGAGGGAAGAGGAAAGAAGGGAGGAATAACTTTTTACCTCATTCAGAAGGAACTTCAAATTTAAACTTTAACATTACTCCCAAATATGCATTGCCAAACATGTATAATAGTCACAGCGTCTTTGTGTATAGGTGAAAAAAATTAATTCATCAAAATGAAAAATCTAAACATCTTAAATATTATAATTTTTATAATCATGTTTGGTCATCCTAGTTTTTGTTATCTTTTTGAAATATGAAAAGATTTTTTTTTAAATAGAGGGGATTCAGGCTTGTCTTGATTTCCTAGAGGCCGTAGAGGTGATTTTCTTCACTCTGAGAAGGACAGATGACCCAAAGTTGGGCTAAGATGTGACAGGTGCAATGCTGTCATCACTTAGATGGTTCCTGGAATGTGTGGTTTTACAGACAAGATCCTTCAACACATGACCACAAATTAACACAAAAAATGAATCTTCAAAAATTAAGGGTCAGTGAAGGAATTTTTGTAAGGTATTCCTTAGAGTCAGAGCTAAATCCATGATTTTATAGTACCAGTGATCCAAAGACAACACACACCTGCTGACTTAAGCAATAGCTAGACATCAATGATAACTCCTCACCTGTACAAGTACAGCACCCATACTTTCCATAAAAACAAAAGCACAATGGAGAAACTAATTCTCCATTTCTATCTGATGACAGACTCGACACCTTGTCCTGTTTTGAATCTCAAAGGATGAACTACTATTCTGACTATTGGAAGTGCTTAATGAATTTCTGGAAATAGAGCTGAGTGGCATAACTTGAGCAAAGTTATAAAAGGAAAGTATCTAATAATTGTATTTTCCACATCAATGAATACTTGAAGACAAAGCCACTCTTAGACTTTGGAATGGCATTCATTAGTGTTCACAGAAGCTTATGGAAATGGAGTTGTTAGACTGGCCTTGTTTTCAAATGCTTTGGCATTTGACATGACCTCCAGACTATGAAGATTAATTGAAAACTCCTAGAACATTCTACACATTCTAAAATGTTCAACAAAGCCATATCAAAAAGCATAAATTAAACTGTCAAGACTTATGTTTCTTAGATCTACGCAATCAAGAAAATACATATTTAAGCACTAACCATGGGTTACAGAAATGCTAAGAGAGGAATGAGTGGGCATCAAGCAGATACTTTATAGAATGCTGAACTGATATAAAATGAGAAACGAGCAACTTAAGTTCTAACCCAGCCTCTTGATTTGTATCTGGGACCCCATTTCCACACTTACTATACCCACCTTCAGGAGTACCCCACTCCTCAGAGAAAAGCACACTAGATCAGGACTCATATAGACCTGAGAAAGTCCTGGTGCAGGTTTCTCAGTTATTGCATGGTTTTTAACAGGTCATAGCAAACAAACAAAAATCAGCAGTTGCTTCCCTGCTCACCAAGGTGCTGGTAGAGCATGTGAAATGGCAGATGTGAAAGCCAAAGGAATTTTATTTGTGAATTTTATTGTGAATTTTGTTTTGAAACCCAGAATTGTTCTATGGTGACTGATAGATTATAGAGCAATTTGAACATAACACATTTTTTGTTTATGTGACATTTTATCTACAAGAAATATGGGGTGAATGCAGAAAACTGAATCGGGCTATATCTAACATTATACAAATACACAAATGCACACACTTCATGGGTTAGTCGCCTTGCTGTATCACACATGTTTAAAAAAGTCGTTTCTTATTCACAGCTGGTGAAACAATGACCCTCCTTCCACTCATAACAATAATTCACAAGCTGTCACTCTCCTGAAGGTCATTTCCACAAGTAAACTTCAGGTTTATTTCAAAGAAACTATCAAATTTATAATAGTATTTATGTATTTCTTAACCATTTAACATAGGCAAAATATTGCTGCCATTAAATTATCTTTTTTTTTTAATGTGTCATTGAGGATTATGTCCCTAACCGCATTTTTCCTATAAACCCTGAGCTTTTCATTTCCCAATGTTGCATACTGTGGTGAATTTAGGAATCTGGACATCATGTAGCCAAATTGACTACAATTCAATTACTTGGCACCAAGAATTTTGACAATCATAAAATTAAGAATACATGGAAAGAGCTATGTAATTCTCTATTACAGTATACACATATTTGATATACAAAAACTCTTCATAGTAGTAAAATCAAAATGTGTTTTCCAAATGTAATACAATATCTACATTATAGACATATCCACTACTCTAGATACTTAACAGAAAATTCAACAGACACTCAGTTGGGTCATTAGAATTACATCACTTTCTAGATGATAGATTAGAAAGTAGAAAACATGGCTATTCTAAGTTGTCAGAAGGTAAAGAAACAATTATTCTACTCAATATTTCTCACAAGATTTTTAATTTTGTGAGCAAATGATTGTTACAGGAATATTAAACTGGTATGATTTCAGAGAGAAAGAAGGAAGTTAGGGTTATAGCCAAATTAAAAACACCACAAAGTTAAATACAAATCCATTTAACAATATAGTAAACTATTTATATGGCCTCTATAAGATTTTTGTCCATTATTATAGCTATAACTTTCCTTTGAACAATCTAAACAAGCTTGTATTGTTTCTTCACTGCTGAGATTTTTCCTCCTGTTAGGTATAGTTTAATATTTCTTTCAAATGTTTGTTCCACTCCACCCTCAACATATTTATCCTGCCTGGTTTTCAGACAAAGTCTGTACTTCACTCACTCCACATAGCTCCAGTGTGAGTCTCGTTTCTTCCCTGATGCCAGACCCCTCTTGCATTATCCAGGAAATCTTCCTCAAATATCAAACTAAAGAGATCTCTGAATAGCCATTCTAGTTATTTCTGCTCCTCACTGTTTTCTTGACCAAAATAACTACTAGACTCAACTCATCAGGAATCTGGCTATAACATTAAAACAAAGCAACACAGTGGGCAGAGAATAATTGTTTAGCAAAAACAGATTCTTCATCTCCTAATCTCACGGTCTTGGTGTGTAAGTAAGCACTCTTGAAGTTTGCAGGCCCAGAGGGAGGGACAAGTGGCTTGGAAGATGTCAGTGACTCAGTGAGAGGACTTGCCTTAACACTATTTTCAGAGTTGACCTTTGCAATGAGTTGGCATGGCTTCAGGATGGAAGAAAACTTGTATCACCCAAACCCATCCTCCCTTGTGACAGATTTCTTTACCAGAAAATATCTTTCGTTGTGCTATTAGAAACAAGATACAAAAAGAAATACCCAATATGGAGATAAATACCGACTGATATTTATATTAAAGCGCCATGACAAATAACCATATGCAAGAAAATAAAGAGCAGAGTCTTTTAAAACTAAAAAGTAAGGCAATTACTTAATTTTTTCCAGAAGTTAATACATTTTCTTACCCATTTGTATCTTTCTAGATAAATTAAAAGATTATTCTATGTGCTTAAAATGGAATAAGCTTTTGTGGATAAACTTCAAATATACCTTGGTCACAAACTGTCCAAATGTCTGAGTGAAAAATGTGTATCAATCCCTTGAACTGCATTCAACCAAAGTGGCCTGCCAAGACTGTCATCCAGCCTCTAGGTCTCAGAGCTGAAGCAAGTCCTGGTACAATATGCACAGCTCTCTGAGCTGTAACCCCAGACCCAGGGATAAATAATTGAGTGAGGTCTATTTAATGACACTAATACCTCACCTCATAATTCATTTATCAACTCCTCGTGTTGGTAATTAGAATAATAAGGTTTCATGGGCTTTCAAGAATGCTTTCACAGTTAGTTGAAGGAGCATACTTTGGCCTAATTTACAAAATAGATAATTTACCCACAACACATGATACAACCCTGATTACCCGGGGGAGTTAAGACATGCTATGCTGCCTTTGACACATTCTCACCCCAGGAAACATGTTCTTCATTTGGGTTGGGTTAAGTTGACTTTTCTTTTCTCCTGTTTTCAGTTTGATAATATGATTGAGTAACCAGTTTAATGTTCAAGTTAATGAAAGACATTTCAAAACTGGTCTTTAAGGAAATTGTTATCAAAACTTGCACTTAAGAACACGTCCCAGTAAAAATTTCAGATTATGAGAATGATATCCTAATAAACACTGTCATTCAAAAAAAGTAACAATCATTTAAATTGACTGAAAGTCACAATTTTGATTTTTTCCAAAATATTCCTGAGTAATTAAAAGAAAGTTACAGGGATAAGAAGCTACTCTAGTGTATAAAAATTGAAAATAAGGACTATTGGCCCTCTAGATAATAACTCCATAATTTGGTAGAATGGTTTTAAATTATCACTTCCTAATACTGGAAATGATTACTTAAAACATGTGTTTTTGTATTTGTTTTTTAAATGTATGTTTTCATAAAGGGGATTCTGGTGGCAATAGTTGTAATGCTTAAGATACTCAGTTGCTTTATTATAAAATCAAAATAATAATCACTCCATGGGGTTTTCGTATGCTTTATAGGAAATAATGTACACAATGTGTTTAGTAATGATGTATGTTATCTGTCCTTGGCAAACAGTAAAAGCACCATAAATAGTAACTATTGTTAATAGTAATAGTGCTAATAGGGCTGACTTCAATTTTTATGCTGAGTCTCCAAATTACACAATTGAGAAAGAACTAGATACTTCTAGGGAAAAAAAATCTACACAGAAAACTAGTTCATTTCCCCCTGAGATTGTTACCCTAACGAATGTGGGAATAGCAGGAATTGCTCTTGTTACTAAATGAGCAGGAGAGGTTTGACTCCAGCATTGAGACCCTACGAGAGGGCCCAGATGTCAGACTTGAGAAGCCCCAGTTGTGATGTTGCCTAGGGGAGGAAGCTGTGGATTCTGGTCTGAGTCTGCTGCAGTCAAGCTCTGCCACTAGTGTACAGGTCTCAGGATTCATAGGCTATTGGGGAGTCTCAGAGGTAAGAGGCAAAAAGAGATCTCGCTCCCTTGAATAAAACTAAATTCCATTTAAATCTATGATCTGAATTATAAACAAGACATGAGCTTGAATCCTGGCTCTATCACACACTATCTGTTCTCTTGGGGAGATACTACTGACTCAAAGCTTTCTCACCTGTAAAATATGACCAGCAACAGTGAAATATAACATAGTCTGAGACTTTCCACATGCCAGAGATTATTTATGTCCACCATCTCATCTGATCACCACAAAATCCTGTAAATTGGGAGCTATTATTATTACTCCCATGTTAGAGATGATGGAACTGAGGATTAGATTAGTAAAATAAGTGTCCAAGGTAACCTAAAGTGGTACAGTTTGACAGAAATCTGAAATTGAATATTCTCACTTTCCCAGAATAACACCATTATTTGCCTTGTGAGATTTGCATAGACTTATTAAAGCTGAGACAACAGAAGCAAAGTGGCACTTGATACGCTATAGGCAAATGCTACTTTTGATTATTATTTGAAGGTAGTTATTATTTTTCTAGAAAATGTTGATCACATATCAGGCAAAAATTCAAAATAAAGAACAATTAGTATTATCTAACAATGTAAAAGTAGTATGTGTCAATGTCATCAAACCAGGCAATTATGCAAATAATTTGTTCCTGTGTTCTCCAGACTTTTGTCATACAGTTTTGTTCTCAGTAACATAAATATAGACTTTCGTTTATTTTAAGTCACTGTGCTTTATGAAGAGGAAAAGAAATAAAGGAACGTGCTCCTATGCTTTTCTATAAGAAATTTACAGTCCCATTGGAAAGCTAACATATAAATAAATATATAAGGCATCATCTAATTGCTACCAAATGAACAGTAGGAAAAATAAGTACTAAGAGAATCAGATGAGAGAGTGGAGTAGTTAGAAGGAACGAATGGATAATTCAACTACGTGGTAAAGGAGCATGAAGACGATCTCAGACAGGAAGTAGTGTGAGCACAGTGAAAAAATAGGAATGTACTTGGGGTCTTCAGGTAGAGAATGAGAAGAATGGTCTAAATTCCTAAAAGAAGGAGTTGGCATGCCCTAATGCCTGATTAAGCAGTGCAGAATTCATTTGGATGTCAATAAGGACCCTGTGTGTTTTACCAGGAAACGGAGCAATGCAGCGCAGTGCTATAGGAAACATGCTGCCACAGTGATATGCAAGATGAGCTAGAGGAAAATGAAGTGAGAGGCTGGATGCAACTTGATCTCTAAAGACATTACACAAGTTATTTCTCCTCTCTGGAATTCCCTTCCCATTGTTTGCCATCTATTTTCTTTTTTCCCCATCTCTGTTCAAGAATCAGACCCCAAAGTGTCCCCATAATGGCTTTCTGATTCTTTCCTTCTAACACTCCCTCCAACCCTCAACCTCTAACCTTCATGTAGTAGTTATCCCATGTATTGTCTTCTGGTCCACATTGCACTGGGATTTCTTAAAACTTCTATATGAAGGATTTCATGTGGGATTTTTCTTGTTTTGCTATATTTTGGTCATTTGTCTTAGTGAATCAATTGTGTGTGAAATACACGAAGGCTTACTATCTGTGTTACTATCTGTACTGCAGAATTCTAGTCAACATGCCTAGCACATTCAGGCATATCCCAGCCTACTATTATTACTTTGGTTTTTGAGCAGAAATGGGATTTACGGAGAGTGTATCTTTAATGTCACAAATTAATTCTGAAGAACACCATTTATCCCAAGAGTAATTAGAGAAACTAAATCTAACACTTTACCTCAACTACTCTCATCACCAAAGACTTGTAAAACGACAGTGTTCCCTTACCCCTCCCTTTGCTATGGGAAAATTATTCTCAGAAGTTGGTAGAAAGAGTCCTGAAAGATAGATTGTTGTCCATAGTTGCAAGAGTGACCCATCTGAAATTCTGGTCAACAAGCAAATTTATTGTATTTCTATCATTCTTTAATTCCCCCTTTTAGGCACTTTTTCTAAGGATGTGTTTATTGCATTTTATTGAATGTGTTTAGCAATCTCTTAAGTGCTTTGTAATAAAAGACATGCAGATTCTTTTCTGAAGCTTAAGCTTATTTAGAAAAAAGAGATATAAGCCCATGAACTTTTTACATAACAAAGCTAGACAACCCTGAAATGAAAAGGGAAAGGATAGTGTAGACTTGGGAACTTGCTGAAGACATTATAGATGAGATAAGAATTAAATTGAACATCAAAAGTTGATAGAATCTGAGTAGGCAGAGACAGGCACTCTAGGCATCAGTTTTTAGGAATTTCCCTAACAAAGGAGATATCTACCATAAATCTACCATAAATCTCATATTCTTAGACATTCAGCTCTTAGACATTCAGTTCTTCACAAGGTCATTTATAGAGCTTGGTAAACAGATTGCTAATTTTACTTGGTGTATGTCCATTCTAATCAAACCTGTCTAATGCATTCTAAATACTGTGAAGCGGAGGAATTCACAGGGCACTGACTCCCAGTGGGAAAAGTCATTCTGTTTTAAATGTTTGGGTAAAGTTTTTCTGCACAATACCTATGTGTACGTATTTATATCCTGGCGAATATTTCTAAGTATTATGAAATATTTTTTCAAAACATCGTATGAAAATATTTAGTAGTGCTAAAAAGTCTTGGTTTTCAGTTTTGGAACAGTGTGTTCAGCTTTTTGATCCATGAGTGAGCAGGACATTTAAAATGATAGCATTTCAGTAAACTCTGCAAGTAATCAAAAATACCTGGTAAATTTGACTGCTTGCCACATGACAAACCTTGATCCAAAGGTCTATCCAAAGAAATTGGCAACACCACTTAGGTGAGACTCATCACCCACAGGACACACCATGCGCCCGAATGAAAGAATCTTCCTTCTGGGTTGACTAGGAATCTTAAAATATCATAGCTTTTTCCCATAACCTATCTTCTAACCTTTCTTGATTCCGCTGACCACTGGTCAAGAAATACTAGAGTAATGTATGTATAAAATATAAAAATGAATTTATCCAAAGTCATGTATCCTCATGTAGATATCTGAGTGTATATGTGTATATATATGTGTAATCATATATACACACCTACATATATACACATATATTTAAATGCATACATACATATTATAAAAATATAATAAAAACACGGCTATTTGAAAGAAGTGATTTATATTATTTAAAATTCCAATTTTTCAAGAATAAAAAAGGGAATCATAGACATATTATGTGGGATCTATAAAACAATATTCCTTTCTTCTCATTCTATTTGTTATCATGCTCTAATATAATGTTATTCAAACATTTACTTTTAGTATATGCATTTTGATAAGGCTTAACTATCTTTATTCTATAGCAATAAGCTTATTTAAGTCTGCCAAAGTAATATTCTATTTGTCATTCCTTGATCACACACATAACATATCCTCAAAAACACCAGGGCCATTTTCTTATCATAAACCTAATAAAGCAAAAGGGGATCTTCATAATTAGTACCTTATCTAAGATCTGGATGATACTTGCCAAGATCAAGGATACATTTCTAAAATTAACCTTACTTTGTACTTACCAAATACACATTTGCTTTCCCTTTACTGTTAATGTATTATGTCAAATATATTTAAAAGCATTCCTAGATAATTTTAAGTGATAATTAATGAATCTCTCCTTTTAATCGCCTTTCAAAGATAATATATTTGTGGATAGTTTAATAAGAAGTTGTGAAAATTAACTGTCACTGATAGCTAAAATTCTGAAGAGTGCAAATTAGGTAAATAGCTATTTGTCAGAAGTTGCTGCAGGGAAGGATGCTTTGGAGAAAACTACTTCAGTATCTTGCTACATATAATATATTGACTGATCATACTATGGGAAATAAGTTACAATAAAATGCAATTAGGCGTATAATAGTAACCATATCTGATCTATCTAGAAAAGAATTAGAACTTTCTTACATCTAATATTTGTTTTATTATAATTACTATTTCATAGCAGATCACAAAAAATATCCATGTTTATTTGAATTTTGAGGTTATTTGAATCCTGAGTTAGTAGATAACTGTGGGAGGCAAAAAAACAAGATTATATGCCAAGAATCTTAGAAAGCATTTTTTAATATGAACATATTTTAGATCCATTTTTTTCCCCTAAGATTAATATCCTTCCACCAACCATGTGGGCAGGCCTCCGGTGGATTTAATTAGGCTGTGTGCCTGAGATTCTGAGATAGGTGCAGGAGTCATAAATGCTTACTTCTCTAAAAGAGATGAGAGCAGCAGTCCAGTGGGACACTTGAAAAACACGCCAAACCTAGGTGAAAAATAGTACATCTTCAGGTAACTCTAACTAAATGACATGGTCTAGATGAGAAAGATGAGATAAATTCACGAAAAAAAGCAGAATTCTTGGTAGACAAAATCACATTTATCCCATATGTTTCACAACTGACTTCTTTAATAATTGGAAAAGTTTTCCAAACATGCAAGTCCTAAGAAAAACAATCATTTTCTCATTTGGTTCCCCTTCGTATTCTTTAAGGAAGAATTTCAAAATATTATCTGGAAAGCATTATTAAAATTAGCCATAATAATTTTCTAAGTACCCACAATAGTACAGCAAATATTATAAGGCTAAATCCCAAGACAGAAACAATTGTCAGGAATACTGTTCCTTATTTAATAAAATCTTTCTAATGCATTGAAATGAGGAGACAGGCAAATGTGGCAGGCCAGCTTCTGTTCAGCCAGAAGAAATCTCTCCATCATTCCTTGATTACTTTTGAATAAAAATTTTCCCTCTTTAAGGAGACTTTTAAAAAGAGAGAAGAGATCAGAATAGGAGGAGGAAAAGGGAGAAAGACAAATTTGTTCATGCTAACAGATTTGGAAGGAAATTCTAAAGTATAATAAGAAAGGCATTAGCAGTGTGTAAATGTTGTTTTCAAAGAGGGAGGGTAAGAGGTATGAATGCACTTTGGACCTTATCTGTAGTACTGCAATTATAGAATAATGCTGATCTTTCTCAAAGACAGGTCTGATTCAAGCAGTTCATTGTTGCTAATATTATTAAGCAAAGGAAAGATATTATAGCATGACAAACAGTTGTTTTCTTTAGCTGCTGCTCTCAATTGCTCAGATTAAATTTCCTCTAACACAAACTTAATCAAAGGATATAACTAGACGCCCCCAACAAGGTAGTGGTGCTAACTCAACCACTAAGGTTAAATTTTCATCAGTTTTGTGAGCAGGTTCTTTAACTGCTGGTAGTTTGAACTTGATTATAGTGGGACTATTTAGATGACGAAAATTGGCAAACACTACAAATCAGGGCTTTTTACCAGAATGTTATTACCACATACTCATATATTCACCATCCAGGCTTTTAAAAAGTTCCAGTTCTGTTAATGATTCTTCTGCCTTGGAAATGAGTGTCCAATAATAAAAAGAGTCACCAGTAACACTGTCCCCCCAAGGAAACAGTACTTGAATGTTTATGATGTACAAATTACTATGCTAGATCCTAAGGAAATAGCTATAAGACACCATTCACTCTGAAGGAGTTAAAAATGTCTTATGAAGAAAAGGAGATTTACAGACAATTACACAAATGCAGTACAGTACAGTATGAGTCAAATGAATAATTGAGGCTATTCGAGTCCCACTTCTATAGGAGCTAGCAAAGAAAGAAACTCAGAGGTCAGACAGTTAAGTCATGAAGGAGATAGAACTCAAACCTGGAAAAAGCATAAAAAGAAGCATAAAAGAGAAGCAGAAACTGAAATAAAATGAGAAAATGTACCTAGACTATCCAGGGAATACTAAACTCATTTTACTGGAAGTCATGGTTCAAATGAGAAGTAGTACCACACAGTAGAAACACATGAGGTTTTAGAAATGAAACAAACTGATTTGAATCTTGACTATTATTAGCTTGTGAGGCTACTTTACCTCTGTCAGTCTCCATTTTCTCATCTGTAAAAAGGGGTAATTTTCAGTCTTCAAGATTCTTAGGAGGATTAGATGAGTTACAGTGCATGAAATGACATGTTTGCAGTAATATGTAAGAAGAACTCCTTAGTTATAATGCATAAGGCCATCTTTGAAACTACAGACTTGAGTTCTGTAATGTGAATTGGTTGTTAAGACCCTTTCCTTCTACTATTAGAGCAGATGGAATTTAGAAGAAATATTAAGCAAAGGCAATAAGAATTATTGTTGCCTTATAATATTCATGTGAAACTTAGAGTAAGGTTCCCCTTAATGGAATTGTGACCTGTGCAGTCACATAGGTGATGAGCTCAATGCTTAATTTAATGCTTTACCACTGCCATCTTGAAAAATCATAATTACTGAAATTCTTAATCATTTCTTAACAAGGAATTTTACATTTTCATTTGCACCTGGCCCTGCAGTTTTGCAGATGGTCCTGAACATAGGATATGCTAAATATAACAAACATGCAAACTTTAGCACGTGACACATAGGCATAAATTGTAAGTTGTATTACAGTACAGATAGTAAGTTAGTAATCTGTAATACTTGCAAAGAGATGTATAAAATAGCTGAAAATCATCATGCGCAAATAAGAATATCGTAGAAAAGGGTGGAATGAACAAGTTATAAACCTATTACTTTGGAACTTAAATCTATCACTCCTAAATCGATAGTCTATTGGTTCATTCAATATAGTTCTGTTCTCCCCTCATCTGTTCTACTTAAGAAAAGCAGCTACAACTCATGGCATTTTTCAGATGATCAGGTGTACTTGCCCTGTGACATTCCAACAAAGCAAATTCCTATCCTCGGCTCAAGTCATCTTCATTCCATGGACCTTTTTGCTACCTTAATCCTCTTAAACACACCATTGTAGGATGAGACAAGGCAGATGAACATTAAAAAACCCAGGATTTCAGAAATGTGAACCAGTTGCCACTCTATTATTGCTTTATTGCCATTCTATCTTCTTTGTATCAATTTAGCTCATCTTATTACTCTCACTTCTCACTGTGTTTTGAATTGACTTAATAAACCACATGATTTGATCATGTTAATTTGGTCTATAAGCATTTCAGTCCCATGATCTCTGGAAGAACTTACCTAGTAGTATACTTGGAGACCTCTATTACATCAAAGTAATTTTCTACTGAAGATCAAATCACGGCTCTACTATCTAACAGTTGTCTGAACATAAACAATTACACAGAGCTCTGGTTTCCTCATATTCAAAGCCAAAATAACAACACCCACCTTGAAGGATGGTTGAGTGTGATAAGTGAAATTACGATGCTAAAACCATAATAGCTAACATGTTTAAAATGATTGCTATGTGTCAGGCACTATTCTAAGTGTTTTAGGTCTACTAATTGACTTAATCATCTCAATAACTATATTAAATAGTACTACTTTTATCCCCAATTATAGGTGAGAAAATTCAAGGGAGCAGAGATTAAGAAACTTGCCCAAGGTTATAGAACAATGCTAGACACCTAGATACACTTATTAAATAGTAGGAAAGTTTGATGTCAGTATTGTATTTTGACCTACAAAATTCAGATGAGCTACTGCCTATAGATTATGCATTCTGTGGATCAGAAAATCTGTAAACCTAAGACACCTATAATATACAGAAACTGAAAGCCCATGTTTGGGTTGATTTATTGATTAAAAAGAATTCCACAGGATTAAAGTGTGTGTGTGTGTGTGTGTGTGTGTGTGTGTGTGTTAGTGGGGTGTAAACATGCTTAAAAAATTCTCCTGTGTGGAGTCCCTCATTCCTCTCAACGGCAGATGAAGGAAAGACCTTTGTGAATGAAGACAGAAATCATGATTATTGCCTATGAAAATCTTAAACACCAAGAAAACGTGAGAGAAAGGGATGAAGATGGGAGTAAGAAGTAGTTTTCCCAGATGACTCCAGCAGAGGAAATCAAATGTGATCTAGTTTCATTTTCTGAGGAATATGTCAGTTCTCCCAATTAAGAAATAAAATTTAAAAAAAACAAACAATAAAAAGAGCATGAGAGGATGAAAAGATCTTGATTAAGGATGAATGTAACCATAATAACTAGCAGACACTTTCAAGCACCTGTTTAAATGTAAATGAAACTTAGAGTAACTCTCTTTATTGGCTTTATTGGATGTTTTATTATTAAACCATCAGGTCTAGTCAGCCAATGGACAACACCCAGAAACACTGGGTCAAGAAGTTTAAGTAGTCAGTATAATAGTTAAATAAACATTTTGTTATCAAAATAAATCACTGCAAAATGACTTCTACCTGAGTCGGTCCCATGCCTAAGTATACTTGCAGTAGTCTCATATCCTAATTCATAGACTGGTGAATGTTAGAACTGCCTTCTTGAAAAATAAGCTTCTCTAAATATCAGTGAAGTGGGACTTAAGAAATCTATTTCTTACAGAAATATATGGGATAGGTACAGAGCATTTATCTCCAAGTGAGTGTTTTAGATGGAAGAACATTGCATAGAGCAGAGAAGCGTAGGTGTGTTCTGCTTGAAGCTGGCATTGAGGCTGAGCCCTCTCCTAGCTCTGCCTACTTTTTCCTGAAGGAATTTCACCAAACTGCTTGAACTCCAAGGGCAGCAGTTTGAATTCCATGGGCTAAAATCTAGTCCCTTACTTTATAAATAAATAAACAGGAGCTCAGAAATATGACGTTAGAGGTAAATCTTAGACTGGATCCCAAGTCACATAATTTTCAATCCAAAATCTACTAAACAAAGTAAAAACATTTCTTATTTAAGTTTAGTCAGCCAGACTTTTACTCTTTTGCACAGAATGTTCAAATAACTTAAAGTTTTAGGTTTCAGGATGAGTAATAAGTAGACTCATTATTTTCCACCCAGGTATTTTATTTCACCTGTGGTGGCTGCTACAAGATCAGTGTGGCCACCTCTTAGAGGTAGGGAAGATACAGTCATCCAACTTCTGAGTTAAACCCATCAACAAATTAAAAACAGTATGCTTAAAATCCTCACTGCTGGATATATTTCTGTTAGATAACTAATAAAGATAGGAACTGACCTTCAAATAATTGGAAAATATACAACACATAGTTTCACACATTCAATAAACCATCCACAGATTAGAATGTTCAATTTAACAAAGTTTTCTGTTTCTCTGAGTTGAAAATGGTTTCAGCCTACCCTCACTGTGTATCAATGACTTTTAGAATGAGAAAAAAAAAAAAAAAAAAGCACCTTCCTGGTCTGGGCTAAAAACACTTGTTCCTGCCCCCAGAGATTTTTATTCAATAGATTTAAGAGAACTTGAGTGTGTGAACTGTATTGAAGACATACATTGAAAAATGCCATTCCACAGATGGTGGAAAGGAAGTGACTTATTTTCAGCCCTAAAGAGCAAGTTCTACTGCCTTGAAAATGCCAACTACCAGGTCCTGAGTCATATTTGAGACTCCATATGGATTTACAACTCCTTCTTACAACTGTATTAACTGCTTTTATTAACCATCTGTTGGCCCTAACCCTAAGGAAATGCACATTTCCAATAGCGCTATTTTTCCAAAATGTGAATGCTATCTCTGAATTTCCCACAACACCCTCAGAGCCATTCCCGAGGTTTACTCTAAAAAACATCTTGCAATACTGACCCTCTCTAAAATCTGTTTTAGAAGTTTCACAAGCTTTTCAGGATCTAAAATGAAATGGGAGGCTTTTAAACTCAAACACAGATCCAAACCTGTGATCCAGATTCCATAAATTTAATTGGGAGTGATGACTGGAGGCTAATTCTGCAAATAACGTAATTCTTAGAAACACTCTCTAGAGTTAGAGGTGTCTGAAAGAAACAAATACGAGAAGAGGCTGCCTGACCCTCATGTTTTAAATAATATTGAGATAGAGAACCCTTTACCTACATGAAGTATGAAGTATTGACCACTTGTTTTAATAACGTGATGTATCCACGGGGGAGAAATTCAAAAGCACTTTGGAAAACCATTAAAGGGAGACAGGTCAGGCACCAAAATATCAAAAACTTCATCACAGAGGCTGAAGTCAAGAGAAACAGCCTTATGGCCATTGGCGCCAGTTATGTAGAAAGCTGTAAAACCACAAAGGATCTGCTTCTGGTCATGGAGAATCATCACAGGTCAGTGAGCATTGCTGACAGGAGAAAAGCCACAGTTGTTTCTTTGCTGAGCCTTAATTTATGCTTCCATTCTTCAAGTTGGCTTTGGCTTTGATGTTCTGAATCACTGTCTTGGTAACATGCCTAACTTGATCCCCAGCTGCACGAGTAGGAGGCAACAAACTCAGATGCTTGCAAGGTCTAGCCAAGTAGCATGAACAAGTGATGTCGATTGTTTAGGAACTGTACACACTGAAGAGTGACTGTTCTGTTCGTGGGAGCAGGAGCAGTTACAGCTTAGCCCCAGCTGGTATTTCCATATAGGAATGCAGGACCAGGTCTCTCAATTGTTCAGGAGAAACTGGACAGCTGGATATTTTAGTGTGAAATTGTTCACTTTTAAAGGTTTGGCAACAAAGAACAATTATCATTATTATTATCAAAAACGTAACATCGAATGGTTAAAATGGTAAATTTTAAGTTATGTATAGTTTACTACAATAAAATAATAAATAAAAATTTAAAAAAATATGCACCAAATAAAAACCAACAAAGTAGATTCAGCTTCAAACTCCCCATTTTCTACCATAGAAATAAGGTCTAACGTGGCCATTCCCTTTATGCCAAATCCTGTCTCACTCTATCTAAAAATGACCTAATTCCCTTTACTTCTGGGGTTGCCTGTGAGTAGGTCTGCTCCCTTCTAGCTCTACCAGATTCCAGATCCTCTCTACATTCTGTCACATGGCAAGGAATGAGTCAACACTGAACCTTCCCTGAAATGAAATAATAATTGCAATTTATTTTTCTTATGCTAACTGTTTCATATGAATTATCTCTCTTTATGCTTCTACAGCACTGTAAATTAGTATAATTTCACAAGAAACCTGAAGTCAGACAACTATACAATTAACTCAGGTTTCTAGGTGTTAAATAGAAGATCTAAGGTTCAAACTCAAATCTGAAGCCCATGCCTACTCCACTGTCCTCACGGGATATTCAAGAGAGAGAAGTGTTTTCACACCTCCATGCAAGTGGAAAGGCAGGATATACTCCTTGGCATCCTTACTCAATTTCACACCATGTTTTGAAAGCTTACAATATTATCGCTTTCTAATCTTACAACATTTTACAGGCAATTACCTGTGGATCTTACATTCAGGAATCTTATGAGCCAATAATAATCAGAATTTCAGAATGTATTTCAGGAGCCAACATAATGTTGCCAACCTTTTCTTTTTGCCAAGTAAGGGTATTTTTAAAAACCTATCATTTAGATTATTATTACTTCACTGAATGAAAACTATTTTCACACACACACACACACACACACACACACACACACACAAAGCACATTAATAGCTTCAGAAATATGCTTGCCTTTGTCTTTATGCATGGCTGGTGTGCACATACACATGCACAGGGAGTTCCCAGTTTATATTTGTTCCCAGTTTCCAGTTTATATTTGTGTTGTAGAAGAATGCTTGGAATATCATTTTTTAGAACTTGGGAAAACCAGCTTTGTAAAACAAAATAATACAATTATAAATGGCAAGCTTCCCACATCACAGGGTAAATCTAGAATACATTCTTTGATTTTGAATATGAGGTGGCTGAGGTCCCAGGAAGGTAAGTGATTTCCATAAATAACACATAAGCTTTTGCAGAGCAAGACTAAAAGTTAATTTTCCTGATAGCTACTTCACTTCTTTGTTCATGACCAAAGATAATATTATAACTTTAATGTTATTTTATATATACTATAAAATTTAACTTTGCTAAATAGACGTGGAAAGATAGCTTTGGAAAGGTACCACAATTTATAAAAATGGTTCTGAGGGGAAAATGCAATCTGTGGCACAATTGCAAGATGAAGTTATGACTGATATCACCAGTATGTTCCCTTGTTTCATGCCCCACCTCACCCAACAGTCACGGTCAGGAAATGCAGTGTGATCCTTAGAAGTGAATTTGCTTCCATCCCCAGGAAAAGTCATAGGCCTTTTTACAGCAGAAGTTTATAAATCTCTGTGCCTCTGAGTACGTTCGGCCCTCATCAGCACTCAACATAAGCTTGAAATTGGGTCACTGATATGTGACCAGGGAATAGCTATTAGCATAACCCTTAATTGGAATCCTATTTACTGTCCATTGGCATGGCATCCTTCCTGGGTTTTAATGAGCACTGTCAGATGAAAACATGATTTCAGGCTGGGACCATGCAGAGAAATAAGTGTGTACATCCCTCAAAAACCTGCAAAATTCTAATATATTATCTCTATTCTTTAATGAATATACTAAACTAAGAAAACTGTCAGTTCAAGGAACAAATGATTAGAGGTGGCCAGAGGTTATAAGTCCACTGGTAAATTTCCTCATAATTTCACAGTTGTTTTTAGTTTATAATCATTAGTCCCACTTCTCTAGTAATGAGATATATATATATATATAATATACATACATAGATGCATATATAATATATATGATATCTAGTAATGGAAGACATATATATATAGTGATAGGAGATATAGGCCTATAATAAACCTAGAATATATGTATATATAACCATAAGCAGTATATGTAATAATAGATTATTATACATATATGTAGTATTATCTATAATATATAGGTAATACTCAGGATTTAGGATATAAGTATCAGGGAAAGTATTTCAAATTATGAAAAGTGGATGCACACCTGAGAACTTCGATTTTTTTCTCCATCTTCCAAGGCTTGCATTTGACATTAGCAATCATTTGTCTATTCTCATCTAATTCTGCCTTCAATCTTTCCAGTTCTTCTTCATCAATTGATTCTTCTTCTTCCCTTTAAAAGACAAGCAAATTCTAATTATGCTTTGTTTAACTTAAAGAAGAATTCTATCTGAACCTAAAGAACTATCAGAACTCAGTGGCTGATATCTACTAGACTGTCCATAGAGGATGCTGAGGTCCATAAATATTTTTAGAGTTCATATTGATCACTGATACAAGATTTCTGTAATGACAACTTTAAACAAAAGTGTGGATATTCTGTTATCCTGAAACTAAGTTGCTCTTTTATGTCCCTAGTCTCTTCTTTGTTCCCTTGTATACCTCTTTCTCAATTCTGCTTTTCATTTTAAAACTTTATTTTTCAATAAGGATACTAAATTAGAGGTGAAGAGATATTTGAAGTACCCTTCAAATTTTTAAGTTAGGCCTATCTAAAAGAGAGAAAAATTGAAATAGAAAAACATAAAAAAAATTCTATTTCTCAAAGGTAATTTAATCTGTAACTAAAATCAAAACTTCAATTGATAAAATTCAACTTGAAGTGTATTTGATGTAAGTAAATCCTTTGAAGAGAGCTTCAAAGGCATTTAGTTTCTTACTGAGCAAATGAGATATAATTTCTGTGTTCCAAAGTTGAAAAAAATTAGAGGGTTCAGAATTAAAAAAAAAAAAAAAAAACAGAAAATATGAACAACATGATTTTAAACCAACGAATATAATATCATATTACAGAGATAATTTTTTTCTAATAGATGATCTTAGTTATTATGCTATTGTCACTCACCTTCAAACTCGCCTTTCTATACTTAATGTTGTGATGCTGGGCTGAAACTTTGTAGGCACATTTTGCTTTATTGGCTGATTCAAGACAGATTGCTAATACAGGATACTAATAAAAGACTTGATCTTTCCTTTGGCTTTATGTTTGTTTCCTGGAGTGATACTTCCTCATGAGCAATTCTTTCTCACCCCACAACTGCAGGATCTTCCCAAGTTGAAGGTAAATCTAGCTTTCCAATGGTTCTGATTAGCAGAATCAGCTTCATTATCACCTCCATAAACACCAACATCACTTGAGCAACCTTCTGCAGAGGTCTGGGTTCCAGTTCTGTGAGTCTCTCTGTTTCTAAATTTTAATTTCAACCATTTTCCATTGTTCCTCCAGTCCTTGGGGAGGCAACTCCTTTCTTTAGTTGCTATCACCATGATACCTTCTTTTTTAACCTTCCCAATCATTTTCCTCAATAGATCCCTTCTTTGTTTTCTGCTCAATCAACTCTTTTTCTATCTCTAAACTGGACCCTGACTGATAGAGAAAGTGTAACCTGATTCAGTGTTATTCAGCAACATAGTTTGTTGTTCTCTAAGCTCAGGACTAGACAAAAAGGAACAAGACAAAAGCTATTTTTGAAAGTCTCAGCTAAGGATCAGGAGACATTCATGGTTTTAGAACCTGCTCTACAAAATGACTTTACGACCTTCTCTATGCCCCACCAATCCATAGTTTTTAATAATATTATGATTGCTGAGGGAAATTATTATATTAAACCTCTAAATAATACTTTCTATTGATAGTTATTTTCTTCTACCAATTAAAATATTTTTCTTAAAATATTAATCCTGGTTCAAGAGAACTATGAATGTACACTACTAAAATACAACTCTGTTTTACTTTAGATTACTTTTGGTTTCATTATTTGATGTTTATTATGTAAAATCTATGGTGCTATACAATCATGGCATAAAATATCTGAGAATTGTTTTACTACAGATATATTCACAGTTTGTAATTTGCCAATTAGAATAGCATATGAGTAGGTTTGTCAGTGGTGGAAAACTATGTTTTAGTAAAAGTGATTGACAACACCCACTTATGCTTTTTAAAAAAGGAAAATAACTTAACATAATAAAGATCACATAGGACAAACACATAGTTACCATTACACTTAATTGTGAAAAAATGAAAGCTTTTCCTCTAAGATGATGAACTGGACAAGGATGCTCACAATTAACATTAATCATCAACATAGCATTAAAAGGCTTAGCCAGAGGAATTAGACAAGAAAAAGATATAAAAGTCACACAAATAAGATGTAAAACTATCACTTTTTGTAAACGATATGATTTTATACATAGATAACCAAAAAGACTATAAAAGCAATTAGAAATAATACAGTAGCCATTTATAAAATCTATATATGTATATTTTGAATTACAAATGTTTGTATTTTTATACACATGAACCATCAGAAAGAGAAATTAAGAAAACAATTCCATTTGCATAGAAAAGGAAGAAAAAACCCAAGAATAAATTTAACTCAAGAGGTGACAGATCTGTACACTGGAAACTCCGACTCTACTTAAAGAAACTGAAGATATCAAAAAATGAAACAATATCCCATACCTCTGAATTGGAAAAATTAACACTATTAAAGTGGTCATTTAACCTAAAACAGTATCAGATTTAATGCAACCCCTAACAAAATCCCAATGGCATTCTTTGAAGAAATGAAACAAAAACAAAAAATTCATTTGGGACTACAAAAGAGCTCTGAATAATCAAAACAATTCTGAGAAAAAAACAAAAATAAAAGTATCACATTCCCCAACTTTAAGTATACAACAACATTATAATAATCAAAAAAGCATGATATTGATATAAAAACAGATACAAAGATTAATGAAATAAAACCTAGAGCTCAGAAATAAACCCATACATAGAGACAAAACTAAGCTATAACAAAGAAACTAAGTGCATAAAATAGAATAGTTTCTTCAATAAATGGTTACAGAAAACTGAACAACCCTATGCAAAAAGAATGAGACTAGACCACTGTCTGATATTATATACAAAATTAACTCAAAATGGTCTAAGGAGTGTAACATTGAAAGTCATAGCATACATAGGAAAAAAAATCATAAGGCAGAAGCTCTTCACATTGGTCTTATTGATGTGTTTGTGGATATATCTCTAACAGCAAGAGAAACAAAAGCAAAAGTAAACAAATGAGACTATGTCAACCCAAAAAACTTCTGCAGAGCAAAATAGACCATCATTAAAACAAAAAGACAACTTACTGAATAGAAGATATCTGAAAATCATATATCAGTTAAAGGGTTAATATTCAAAATATATAAAGAACTCAAACTCAACAACAACAAAAAATTTAAATGATTCAAAAATGAGCATATAATCTGAATAGGCACTTCTCTAAAACAGACATATAGATGGCCAAGAGGCACATAAAAAGATGTTCATCATCTATCATTAAGGAACTGCAAATCCAAACAATGAACTATCAATCAACTCACAGCCATGAGATTGACTATTTTCAAAAGACATTTACATGTAATAGATAAACAAAATGAATGAACTAAGTAAAATAAAAACAAGCTTTTAGAGTATAAGAACAAAAGAGTAGTAACCAGTAGGAAAGCAGTGGAGCTAAATCAGGTAAAAGAGGTAAACTGGATGGTAATGGATGGATGGATGGAAATTAGAATGCTGTGCTAAAAATGATATAATATATATACAGATGTTGATTTATAAGGCTTGTATACCTGGAAACTGTGTTATAAATCTTTATTACTTCAGTAAAAAAATGACTGAAATTGTGTCCATGTAATGATAGACTAAATTTAAATTATATAGAGCATTATTTTTACTAACATCTTTATGGAAATAGCAACAAAGAAAAGAAAAAAACTTGTGAAGAAACTATCGAAAATGGAGTCAATTAAAAAATAAAAATAGATTTAAGATGAATAATTCCATTACTTTAACTTTTTAACTTGTCTAACTTTTCAAAACAATTCACAATATTTACACACAAGTATCTTAAAGTTTTATATAACTGAACTCCATTTAGAATCATACATATGCTCATGCTGGTGGCTTAGCAGTAAAGTCCTCCAGAAGCAGTCCGCAAACATTCCAAGGAATGGGGTTTGCACCCCAGAGCCAGCAGGAACAGCCAAGATAAACAGCTACATAAGATAAACAAAATGCTTCTTCCTCCTCTCTCTTCCTGCCTGCATCTTTCCTTAAAAAAAAAAAAAAATCTTATATAAAACAGTACCTAATTTAATCCAGTAACATCAAAGAAAGATCTATTATATATGTGGATTGGCCAGGTAATGAAAGCTTATTTCTCATACATATCAACTTTTGGAAACCATTTAATGGAAACCTTCCTAACACTAAGTACATACTTTCCTGCTATATTAAACCTACTGTTTTGTATGTTTAACTTACCTTGATGATTTCTTTAAAAAAAAAAAATCACATGAAATGTCTTCAGTAATTCCTTTTCTGACTATCTCTATCCCTATAATAATAGAAGTCTCTCCTCTGAGACTCCAAACCACTTCGTATTTCTGCTCTGGTATATTTATGCTATCTTATTTCCTAATAATTTGTGTCATAGTGGCCTCTCCCTTAATATATTATAAACTTTTGGAGAATGAGGCAATTACATGCTCGCATCCAATTCTTCCAAAGAAATGAGTACATTTTCTTCCACAGAATGAGGTTGAAATATTTGTTAAATACATCTGTAAATTTTTTAAATGTCCTTCAGAATTTTTCTGGATGACATGCGTATCATTTGAACATTTGCTCAAAGTACATTAAAAATAATGAATTTTCTCCAAAATGAGTATGCTATGGAAAAACATTTATTCCTATACTATACTAAATGATGTTGGAGCGGTATATTTTTAAAGTCTTTGCTGTTAATGTTTTATTCCTCCAGGAGACTCACGCTGTGCTACAGGATATAGTTGTTGGATAAGTTACCTTCAAACAGGCAAGTAATTAAAAGATTACTCTTACAAGCATTACAAGGAAACTGCTTTTTTTGCTTTTTTTTTTTTTTTTAGGAAACACTAAAGGAAAGTGCTAATCATATCAAAGAATAGCATAGATATGCTTCATCTTCTAAAATTTAGGACTAATCTGTGCAGGAATGGCTTCATAGTTTAAGTTTGATTTAGTTAAGCAACAGCTGTTAGAAAAAAAGAAGTGTAATGTGCTGAAGTTCTCACTGCCATGAGCATATTAATTATTCACTTAAAAACTGGGTCGAGAAAAGCCTGTAACTATATTAGAAATACTCTAAAATGTCTTAAAAGGCAGTTTTTTAACCATCCCCAAAGATAATTAGCATTGCAACCCAGGTTTTAGCTGGTTTCCAGTGTTTTGTCAGTGTGAGGGAAACTCCCCACAGTGTTTTGCTTGAAATTTAAATAAAAGAGGCTATGAATTCATTAACCTAAATAAATGCCCTGATTTGCCTACTAATCTTTCTCAAAATATATTCGCTAATATATTTTCTTTTAAAAAAATGCTTAGTCTTAAAATGAGCAATAGAAAATGGACCCTAAGACAAACATCAGAATTATTAATCATCAAAAATAATTTACTTAGACGAGTTGCACAAACTTTGGCAGTGATAACATAATTTGTAAAACTAATGAAGACAAAGTTCATTTTAGCCAAGTTTGATCCTACTGTGGACCAGGGAGGTGGAGAGGCAGGGGTATTTGTGGGCTTCTCAGAATCAGGATGTGCGTGGGACCCGCTAAGGACAGACCCTGTCACAGAGAACAAATGCCTTTGAGCAACAGAGACCGAGGCCCAACTGATGCATCTGGTCTTATTCCTAGAGGCTGAAGAATGACATGAGTGCCTTCTCCAGAGCAAGAGAACAGAGGAATTCAAACTCAACTTACGTTTTTTAACAGGGGCCTCTGAGGTATAAGTGGAGAGGTAAAGAAAATTTTGGAGCACAACCTCTATCATGTATCCATATCTTGGTGAAATTCTCTCACTAAAATAGCATGCCTGAAAGTGTAAGCTTTCCTAGTAGGGAAAAATTACTACCTGATAATAGTAATAACACTTACAGTGATAAATGAAACTTAAAAGTGTGTTGCATTTTGTTTTTGAAAGGAACAAAGCAGAAAGATATTTGAAAAGAAGACACAAAATATACTGGACCTAGAATTTAAAGAAGTGACATTTTGGTATTAAAGAAAGAAGAGAAGCTTAAGGAGATGGAGGATAAAAAGGAAGAGAATGAGGGAGATGTAAAACTTAAACAAAAATAAAAAGAAGTGGGTGTGGTTACTCTTTTATTCTAAAAGAAACCATTGTTTATTAATGCTAGGCTCAGCTGGACAAAATTTTCATACTGCTTCATTTAATTATAATTATTTATGAAGGATAAAATAATAGTTTGTTATTGAATACTAGAGTGTGTCATCTAGGGAGGACATTTTAGAGTGTTTCTCATCTTTAATTAAAGACCCCAAAATACTTTGGAGAACATCCCATCACCTCCTGGTGATTTCACGGTCCTACTAGAAGGAGGGACAGAGTAGTTATTCTCTTACCTCCTTTCTAAGGGATCTAGGCTTTATTATATGTACTTACATGCACAGTTTTATTATCTGCCCACCATCTGCAGATTTCCAGGAAGTAAAGTCCAGAAAATGATTTTCCTTAAAGAGCATTAAATATATTATTCTACACAAAGTCATCACTGAGTAAAATGTGAACTTAGTGGAACTAAAAGATGCAGAATTATATTAAAAAGGAACAATAACAGTCCTAATCTTTGTAACAGAATCTAATACACTTTTTTTCTGCAAAGGATACTATTTTAGGTTTTGAATGCTGTATGTAACTCTGTTCCATTTTGCTTTTTAAAAAACTTTTTTAAAACTATAAGAAGCATTTTTCATTTCTGAGTAAGAACTACGCATAGTTTCCCAACCCTTTCTCTATAAATGAAAATTATTTAGGTTTGTTGTTTAGGAGTTTTCCACTTGATTTAGATAATAATGCACATAATTAGTGGTTTAACTTTAAAATAAATTAACTATAATACTTTAGTGACTCATGACAATTTAGATCTTTCATAAGGGAATTTCTCATAATCCATTTTTAATGTAATCATTTAAAAATTTTATTTCTTATTAAAGTATATTTAACTAAGTGGAGTAAAATGGAAGTATCAGAGTAAGCCTGCTTTACTAAAAGTCATTTTAATTACCAACTTTAGGCCAAAGAGAACCTAAAGGGAGTAAGTGATCTTCTTTCGGTGTCAGGCATTTCTGAAGAAGCAACAATTTTATATGAGATCAGAACTTACGCTCCTCTCCGCAACCTCCTCTTCCGCTCTTTCTCTCTGGCCTTCCTTGTTTCTTCATCCTCTGGTTCTGGTTCTGGATCATCCTCCTTGATAACATCTCGGGTGCGTTTCCTCTTTGGTCTCAAACTCTCTCTTCGAGGTAGTTTATCTTCCTCTTCCTCTTCGCCTAAAAAGAGCAGTTAAAGATGCAGTGAACATTATTAGAATATGTTCTCTTGCACAACCAAATTTATTCTTAATTTTTTTTTAATTGTCATTGTCACACATCTGAGACCACAATCCAGCAATTCTCCATAATTGGATAAGATGCACCATGTCAGAAATACGTCATAGCCTGCCATTCAAATAAATTTATGTAGATTTCATTTCTTTCGTGATTCACTCACTCAGATATGTAAATGTGAGTCCCCAAATTTTGCTAGTCTTTATTTTCTTGGGTAACTAGATGACTTAGAATTTAATATCATATGATGACTAAAGACTAAGTTTAGAGTTTACAATATAACACCTTCTGGTTGAGTGATTAGCCATTATGTGTTTATTCCCACTTCTTAGAACAAAGGACAGGAGAAGCTAAAGCCAGAATAATTTTGAAAAAAATTAATTCTACCGTTATTTCTATTAATTCAAATGATCTTCATTCTTGATTCCAAATACATGTCTTCTTTTTTCTAAATATTTCTTTCTCTTCCTTAAATGAAATTGAAGGCAGGTGCATTGATCATTCTATCCTTATGAATAGACATAATTTATAAACATAAATTTAATGTAAAACCGAGAGAAATGATATTTTATTTATCAGCTAATAATCAATGCCTCCCATGTCCATAATGCCTTAAGACGTTTCCATGTAAAGAGTAGAGAGAGGATTCAGTCTTCCTTCAACCTTCCTTCACAGATTTATAACAAAATTCTACATCACTTTCATTTTGCGGCTTCTTAGCTTTTTCTGATAATTAGAATCAACTACTATAAAAAATCAAATATACTCAATTATCACTAACCTCTTAAATCTAAGCTACCATAGAAAAATGTGTAATTCGATAGAAAACTTAATTTTCTGAAGCATAACTTTTTGTGTTATCTGATTCTGATTCTAAGGGTGATATTTTGTAACTTTATTAAGTTCTGTATACCTGGATAGCAATGTAAAATAATTCTTGTCTGTAGATATATGAATAAACTCTCTGTCCAGTGTAGAGACGATCTTTTTCCAGAAAAAAGAAAAATAAAAACCAAGCACATGGCATGCCCTGGTAGCTGTCAGGTCAATCCCTTCTGAAGGATACAAGGAGCATTCCCTAGGATCCTAACCCTGAGGCGAAGGGACAGCCAGTGTGAACAACTACATGAAAAAAATAAAGTGCTTCTCCCAACTCTCTCTGGAAAAAATAATAACAAACAAAAAACAAAACAGAAAAAGTGTTTACTTTCATTTGAATAATCATTTCAATATTCCTGATCTGTAGATGGAAATGAGGATCTTCATTTTAACTAGCTATATCTCCTCATAGATTCCAAATTAGTTAATTTTTACATATTTTTACACACTTTTGTCATGATTTTATCTTTCAAAAAACTATCTGTTAACATTCTCAAAACTTAAAATTGTTATTTCAAATCTAAGATCAAAATATTATCTATATAGCTAAATTTTGACTAGCAGGAAGCAAATGAAAGATAACTTTTTAAATTAGATTTTGAAAACTATACTTTCATTAAAACCAAGAATATGCTTCCATTTGTTAAATACTGTGGAAAATTTTCTATTTGAACCCCCATTTTGGCATTCTAAAATTTTACCTAGATTTTATAAGTAACATTAGTTACTAGCTACAAAAAAGATCCTGAAAGAGGTTGAGAAACAATTTCATCCAGAAATAATTTAAGAACTCAAGTAACCAGCTACTATTCTTAATTTTAGTATTTTTTATATTAAGACTAAACTAATAAATGTGCAGTTTTACAATGGATGAAATATTTAAAAAGTCTTTAAATTTATCTTTTATCATTAGAAATAAAAGGACCATTTTTAGTACATTAGTTACTTTGGAAATATTCAAATTCTGAAAAAATAAACTTTTTGTTCACCAAGTAAATGCACTTTGCCATACAATGTTACTTTTGGAACGGGCTGTATTCTGTATTGAAGGATAACAGAATATGCCCTCTCAAAATGACTGTAGGCGTTTAGAAATATCACACCCAAATATGTCAGCTTAGAAGATTTATTATGTTGAGTTGTAGGCATTTCTGTCGGGAAGGCAATCTGAAAAATGTGACCCTTAAATTGACCCACCAACTGGACTCTGGAATAACTGGAGGCTTCTTACCCGCTTCTTTTGGAATGTATGTTCCCAAGAGCTGCTCCAAGTAAACAGTCTTGAATGTGCAATGTGTTGCTAAGGCTCTCTGGGTTGCAAATGTGACTGAATTTAGTTAAACTATTTTTCAAATTTTGAGTTGGGTGAGAAGGGCACCTGTGTTGCAGAAAACTATTCCTCTGTAACTGCCAAAGACAATGTGCCTTATAAATAAGTTCCCTTGTTCAATAAACTGCTACCTACCAATCTGGAGTAGGCACTCTCTTTCTTTGGGTTCTCCCTAACCTCTGCTTACAGGAGCCAGTTTCACATCAAGACACATGGGTTCTGCCCCAACTTCGTGACAAAGAGAAAATGCAGAGACTGGCTTTTTCTGATCGCCTCTCACTTACCTAAAGAGAGCTCCTTCAAAAGGATCTCAATTGTCATAAATCCCCAAACCTGAAGTTTCATCAGGCAGGGATGACTGACTTTATTACATGAGAGGAGACTAAAAGTTGAAGCTACACCCAGATATACCTTGTCACAAATTGTCACATTTCCATCTGTTCTGAAGGCCTATTCATCTTACCTAGAACGCTTCTTCTGAAAATTCCTGAGGTCTATATTTTTACTCCCTTTTAGCTATTGAAACAGTATTGAAGTGTAAATTTTAAGTTCCTTCTAACAATTACTAATGTTTCCTTTGTATCTCCCATGTATGCATCATAGATATATCTGTGTGTATATATGTGTGTATACATATATGTTAATACATTTATTTTTCTCTTTTTTTTATTGTTAATCTGTCTTTTATTACAAGGGTCTCAGTTAAGATCTCATAGGGTAGGAAAAGTTATTTTGCCCCCATACAGCATTCTAGCCATAGACATCCAAGTTCTGTGAGAGACTCTGGGCTATTTCCTTATAGAATGTATCTAATTAGTGAAAACAACTGGTATCGTACTCATTCACTGGCAGCCATATTATGTTCAGGGCATTCAATTGATGGTATCTTTGTATCTGGTAATTGAACTCTTCTTGAGATGCTTCTCTTTCTGTTTTGAATAAATTCAATGCTTTTGCTCATATAAAGATCTGTCTCATCTGTTCATAAGCAGTCTACATGTCTAGAAATAGATCACAACATCCTGTACCTGGGGTTATCTGGCATCATTGTCCTAGAAGAAAACAGTATGAATCTCCTGAATTCAAAGAAAACAGCCCAGGTGGGTCCATCCCCACTTACTTGAACTTTCCTCAGTATCCTCTTCTTTTTCCTCCACTTGAATCTGGACTGTTGAAGAAAGAAAAAATAACAATTCTTTAAATGACAGTACTATCATTAGTAGCTTACTGTTGTTATTGTCATATAAAGTTTTTTTTGTGCAGTTAATAAAAACATTTTTCAGTGAACATGTCAAAATGAGCATTGTTTATTAAAGAGATACAGCTACAGTATCTTATACAATATTGTGCAAAGACTTCTCCACTTCATTACCTTCAAGGATTTGCAAAATATATCAGTTACAAGCCTCAGTTCAATTCAAGATAACTTCAACAAAAATAAATTTTCTGTTGTAATAAGTAGACTTGAGTTTGTTGGGTCGTATTATCCTGTGATACATTGACTTGTCCACATGCACAAACTATTTGGTTATGATAACCTAACTAGCTTTTAAAAATAATATTTCATTCTAACTTGTATCCAGTGTCAAAATCTTTCTCCCAAATGCTCAAAGACTAATATTTCCTATTTCAATTATTTCTTTAGGTTTTAAATGGACACAATCTACAGTTTCTAATATTTGATTTACATGAACAATGTAGAGACAATTGAATGTATCATTCTTTCCAAGATGAAGCATTTCTTCTGTTATTCTCATACCACACTCAGGCAACAACTTGTTTTAGTTTTGCTCCATTTTTTTAAAAGCATACAAAGATTTTATAAAATTTTAATGGCACAATAATATGGGATAATACAGTCCTTGAAGATATCCTCCCTTATTAACTGTTATTCATTTATCACCATTTTAGTCAGAGAAGGAGCTCTGCAATTTGTCATGTTAAAAATTAGAGTAAACTATTTCTTTAAAACCAGAGTCTAGACATTAACTTAGGAAATAATAATTTTATCATATATTTATATATGATAGATGGACTTAAATCAAAAAAAAAAAAAGCAAAGATGACAAACATACCTCTGTCAACAGAGGAAACTACTTTGGTTTTGTTTCTGCTTATGCACTGTCAAAGGTTATTATTCAGAACACAGCCAGCGTATAGAAAAGGTAGCTCATGCCAAGAATTTAAATTCCATTCACAAAGAAAATTATTGTAAAAGCACTTTTTGCCTTTAAACAGCATCTGCATAAAAATTTTTAGGATATGCAAAAATGTTACCACTTAACGTCAGTCACAGAATGTGAAAATAAGTGTTCTTTTGTCCAGAGTGGACTTATGCCTTCTGGCACTGGTTGTAACTTGATCTGTACAGGACAAAGATCTTTATATCACTACAAAGAATTTACAATAGTGAAGACAGACACTGCTAAGAAGATATTCTACATTCAGCAATGGTTCGTGGTCTTTAATTTTCAATTAATGTGCCACCAAGATTCTTCCATCAAAGAATTTCTTCAGAAGGCATTTTAATGATATAAGATGAGCCTACAAGCAGGGTCTTATCAGTGAGAACAAACGCCCAAGGCTGAAACAAGGCTGTAACATTCATGGACAAAACCAGTTTAAAAAATTCATGTAAAATATACTGATTTGTAATAATCAACTCACTAGAGATGATTAAATGAAATTATATGAAATAGAAAAAATACAAAACATGCAGAATATAAACAACTGTTTCAGAAGGATCCCATATAGTAAATAAAAACAGCAGGATGAAGCCAAGCAACAAATCAATTTCCTCTGATAAACAGGAGTAAGAAAAAGCAGAGATGGAGTCATGAATCATCTTCTCTGATACAAGAAGAAAACTTAGAAATAATGCTTAAGTAAAACCTAAAAATCCCTAAGGGGAGACATCCTTGTGATTTCAAGTAAAGAATTAAAAATGAGCTCTGGTTTCTAAGTGATGTCATGGAGTGTTTTGCAGAAATAGCTCCTTCCCGCCTTTTGAGTTGGCTTTCCAACAATGACACTGGTCTGTGCATAATCATCTCCACATTCTCATTAGGTGCCTTCTTTACTCAACAGCAAGTTTTGGTCTGGCAGTTGAATTCAGGTCCCATGAAACAGTCATTTTTTTTTAGTCATTGTGATAATAACTGGTTTATTCTTGATTCAAACCCCCTGTCAAAGGCATCATTGGCATCAAGAACTACACAGCAGCATGATGACAAGGAGGTATAAGACTCTACCAGGAGCTTCAGTAAACCCCGATTTCGATAGAACATTATTTGGCACGAAAAGTAAATGCTAACACTGGTCTGTACACCTTACAAATTAAAGTAATGCAAAAGAGTGGAGGAATCCCTTCAAGACAAAAACCTGTGTAAAAGAATTAACACAAAACACTTAAATGGGAACTACAGATGATCTTTCCCTTCTCAGACAATTTTTGGGATGGCCTGATGCCATCCCTTCTCTTAGTTACTCTTCCCAATCACATGACCCCCCTCATATTTTGGCCACTTCCCAAAATCTATTGATTATGTATTTTAAAAATAACCTCTTTCCTGGGGAGTGATGGGTAGACTGAAAGGAGAGGAGGGGGAGTTCCTTTCAAAATGTTGGAGGCAGCAAGCAAAACTGCATTGAAATATGCTTATTTAGGAGAGGAATATGCAATAGAAGCAGATGAACTCCTAGGCAACCCAGATCTTCATTTCATGCAAATAGACCTAGTAATTAAAAAGAGTAAAAGGAAACAACAGCAAAATGTCACATTTCAGATGTATTAGAATTAGAATTGTTCAGAAAAACGAATATTGTTCCAGGCAAGCATTTTTAAGTAACGTTATAGGAGGTTCATTTCATAACGTAAATCATCCATTTCTCATTCTTATTGGATCTTTCCCATCAGCATGTAAGAACAGTCTGGCTAGTACAACTGGGTCCGGTTTCCCACTATGCATACTTTCTTCAAGTCACTTGAATTCAGACTTTTGCTCACATTACTTCACTAAATCTGTGTCTGCCAAAGTCATCACTATATAGCACTGGCAGTAGTTTATGGTTCTTTAGGAGTGGAGTGGCCAAGTGGCCAGAAAAGTTGAATATCATTGCCTGTCCTCTGACCCACATGAAGCTCTTGAAGGGATGTTTGTAACACCAGATTATTATTGTGAAAGCTGAAAATGCATTTATTCAATTAGCATTTATTATACATTCACGAGAGTGCAGAGTGCTCTGGAGTGTGAGTTTGTAGACTGCAGAAGGAAACACCACTACTTTTTCGGAGTCTTACTATTTGATGCGAAAGAATGACTTTCTAACAATGATCCAAGATTAGATATGAGCAGTTTATCCAGTTTACCTATTAGTTCTGGCTCCTTTTTGTGTGTGAGGAAATGGCAACATTGGCCCTTACATATAAATGAGGTCCCTTTCACCTCAGACTAAACGGCCCTGAAAGGGATGTTAATCTATACTGTAAGAAGCATATTTTCAAATCTTATTTGAAGAACTGAGGTCATCAGTGTGGGGTGTAATGTGGGATGTGAGAGGGAGAGAAAAATCAAGGACAACTCCAAGGTTTCTGATCTGAGCAATAAGAAGACAGTTGAAAGGAAAGGGGAAAATCACTTAGGTGGGAGGGATTGAAACTCAGTAGTTTAATTTGACATGTGAGATTTAGTTTGTCTATTAGACATCCAAGCATGAGATGAGTTGACAGCTGCATATTTGAGCTTGGAGTTCAGAAGTAAAGTGAGTTGGAAACAAAAATTGGGGAATTATTTGTTGATGCTATTTAAGTTCATAAGACCAGGTAAGAGCTCTATGAAAATAAATGTGAACAGAACAGAAAAGTCACCAAAACTGACAGGGAGAAGAACCAACCAAAAAAGGCTGAAATGAACAGTGAATTAGGTTGAAAATAAGTGATGATGGAAAACAAGTGTAATACACTGAAGAGATATGTCACAGGCTTGTAAGTCAAGAAAGAGGAGGACTGAAAATTGACCATTGGATTCCCTATGTGGAGGTCAGTGATGACTCTGGCAGATTTAGTGAAGTGGTATGAGCAAAAGTCTGAATTCAAATGGCATTAAGAGAATAAATAGTGAAAATGAGGAAATAGTTGTGCTAGCTAGAATGTTCTTACTTGCTGATGAGAAAGATCCAATGAGAATGAGGAATTGATGATTTAAGTTATGAAATGAACCTCCTATAATCTTACTTAAAGAACATAAATTACACATACACACACACATATGTGTATATATACTACATATATATATTTCACTGTTGTAGCTTTTGGTTTATTACTGGGGTGTATGTCTTTGAGATTTTATTAAGATACTGGGCAGCTCACTAATATATCCCTTTTTTGTGTATTAGCATTTATTGTATAGCAGTTTGCAAGTATGACGATAAAGAATGGGGAAAAGAAAACAAAGGAGGTAGGACTCACAACGCGAGGAAGAGAAAAACAGCAAAAAAAGGAGGTAAAAGAGCAAAAATGGGTTGAGAATTACAGTAAATTATAAGAACAAAAGTATAAATATAAGCAAAAAAGTTGTGTTTTGTCTTTGCCACATATAATTAAGTATATTTAGTATTTATGCTTATATAATATTATAAACAATAATATAAGCTATAAATGAGCATAACAGTACTTAATCATATTCCATATTTTAGAAACACATATTTTTTTTAAGTTAAAAAAAAAGATGAGTTTCAGTTACCCATTTTTAACAAGAATTTGAAGGTAAGGAGCTAGAAAATGTGAACAAAACAAAGGTATCTTTTTCTCAAGATAGTATATTCCAGTATAAAATTTTTCTTGTTCTCTAAATGTCTCTACTCAATGTGATAAACAGAAATAAAGAAGACAGACTTGAAAAATCATAAGCTATGATTTAAATAAAATACATTTCTAAAAATCTCTTTAAAATGAGGCAACCACGTGAATGGAGAGTATGAGTTTTATTCTCTGAAAATTCTGTGTTTGATACCATTCAGTTGATCCATAAATTGCTGATTTTTATACTAGTGATGATAAGGTTGTTTGTGATACAAATTAAAACATGGAGAAAATTTTATATATTCAATAATATATATGCATTATTTAATATATAATTGTAGATTATATATAATGAATTACATATGTATACCATATATATACAGAGAGAGAGTTGCCATAGCCAAGCGCAGCATTTAGATATTCTGCTTTTTAAAAAAACAAACAGAAGCTAAAACAATACACATTTCAAAACTGATTAGTGAAGTTAATCCTTAAGAAGTATTTCTCAGCAGTGAACCACTTGCATGGTAGAGTCACCAAATCATAATGAGTTATCATTTCCCTACAGAGATTAGTTCAGTGTTCTGCCTCATTCATTTATAACAGCACTATTATTGGTGAGTATGATTTAAGGGACAGAAGCCACTATCCGTAAACTGATGAAAGGGATGTAATCTTTTTTCCTCTAGAGTACTATCTACCCAAGATATTAAATCTGATTCAGTTTAACTCAGAAATTCCCTTTATTTCTGTTATTTGTAGGTAAGGACAATAAGATACTCATGCCATTTTTTTATAAGGCAAATAGTTCAAATGATGATTCCACAATATTTCAAAAATCTTTGAAGAGAATTATTCAGATCTTATATCAATTAAATACCTTAAGAAGCCTATAAACTCTAAGACATTTTAAAAATCCTCAAGTGGCAAAAACAAAATGAGATCATTCTACTCAAGTATCACCAAAGCTTCTGGGGTAAAGTTTCAATTTGACAGACATAGGCTGATACTCCTGCTGACTACCAGCATCTCTCTTACTTTCCTTAAGATTATATAGAAAAGCATGGGGCATATACATTCAAAAACATCTTAATGGAAACTACATAATAAATGTCAAAAGGCTGGTAATATTTTCAGGCATTATAATATCTTAGGTGTACTAGTTTTGTTTTGTTTTGTTTTGTTTTAAATCACTATGGCTATAAAGTTACAAAAATAACACTAATTTTGGTTTTTGATAAGCCTTACCAACCCAAAAGACAAGGTCAGGCAAAATATACAACTGCTATAGTAGTTGTTATTCTCCAGTGGTTTTCCTTCTAGATTATATTTATTTTTGAGGCTTTGGACCCTTAAGAAATAGAGAATAAATAGCTGCTGAGGCCGGCTTTATTAAAAACACAATATAAAAAATTGTTATTGCCAAATAGAACAGGATGAAAGCTATGGAGAAACAGATTTTACTATGAGGTTCCAGAGAAGATGGCTAACCCTGAAAAGACTTGAGAAAGGAAAAAAACAAGAAAGATCTACTCAAAATAGATCCCCTTATGTCTTTTAACAATGAAAATAAACCTCTTTTATATATTTAAGAAAATATATATAAGAAGGAAAGGAGAATGATGCATTAATTTTTTTTTTTTTTTTTTTGCACATTTTCCTTCTGTTTTCATTGTACTTAAAATTAAACACAGGCTGAGTGAAGTGGGTAACTGGTATGTTTCCAAATTCTACCACCCTTGAGCTGGAAGAACAAATATGAAATGCCAAAATATAGTTCTTCAAATGGAGAATTATATACTAGAATATTTGTGAGAAACTGCAATTAGATATTTCATGACACCACTGGTCTACAGAAAGAGCAAACATATTTCCTATTCCATGTGGTTTAGATGATTGACTTTTTAAAAACTATATATATTCAATAAATAAATAGCTATTTACAAAGGCATTTAGAGCTTTCTGTGGTTGCAAATAAGTAAGTGGTGAGTCTTGCTTTTTCTTTGCATTTAGATAATGTTGTGGGGAGGGATACTTCTTATTTAACTATGCTGTCATAATATATATTCAGAGCGTGTGCTCTCACATTGCAATTACCACCATAAAGGGCAATCACGGTAAATAAGTGTGCTGAAAGGAAAATACATTCTCTTGTGTGAGTTTTTGTGGCTAAAATCTTTATAGTAATAGAATACTAAAATAACAACCAGATGGAAATAATGTGCTTATAAAACCTTGGTTTCTATGCTTATATTCTTAGACTGCGTAGAACAAAATTGAATCTTTTTCGTCCCCCATACCATTTCTGCTATAAGTCAAGAAGAAAAATGGTTGTCAGGATTCATGGATAAACAAACAAAATGAAACAAACAAACAACACTAAAGAGTGCAACTGAGAGCAGAGGCTTATTCCTAGAACATGAAGAATGAAGTAAGGATGGAGCTCTATGATGGTCCTTTCTTCTTTCCAAACTCTGCTTTTGTTCACATAGAAGATGTTAATTACTGATCAGTAGCATACATTAGCAAATGTTAATGAGTGTCTTCTAAAGAACAAGAGGTAGTGTGGGGTGGGAGAGAGTTGAGATGAAGGCTGAGTAGTGAGAGGTTGGCTGCAACTAAAGACAGGCAGAGCAAAAGAAAATGAGTGCTGCTTAGACTTGGGTTTATAATTTTTTGAAATGTGGAAGAACTGTCTTCCTGTAATAGTAATAGCTCTAAGAAAGATAAATTCATTTTTTCCTAGGAAAATACATTCTTTTTTCTTTTTACTCATAGCTGTTTAAAGAAAAATCACACTTTCTAGAATTTGCTCCCAACTAGGAATATTAGTTAACATCGTCATCAATGATAGGACAAGAGCGCCCAGAAGGGTATGGGTGATGCCATTTTGTGGGGGCTTCATTGTGTGGCATTTGAGCAGGATTTTCTGGGGCCTTTGTTTCAGTCTTTTCTGGTGGTGCCTTTTGACCCTAGGCTCTTTTCTCAGTCTATTCTGATAATGATCTGATCCTCATATTATTTTGACTAATGTCTTGTATTAACATTTCAATGGATTTCTTAACAGACTATTGGTCTCTGCAGTCACAGAAAACTTCTCCAGACTCTGAGTAAATTGCAACAGTACCTTGTCCTGAATCTGAAAGCCCACCCTGCCTCCTATATTCTGTGAGATCTACAACTAACCCCACCCTCCTATAAAAATAGTGAATAGCTTTCCCCCAGGGCAGGTGCTTTCCTTTAGGTGACAGCCCTCTTCAATTTTCCATTAAACCCCTTTTTGAGTACTCAAAGCATTTCTGGGTCACTCCTTCCATGCTCCGGAATCAAGAAATCCCAAAACCTCTGGGGAACCCAACAATCAATAAAAAAAAGGAATTCTGAATTCTAGGTATATTTATACCTTTATAAGAACTGTGGCCACCCTTCACTCATTTCAGTCTTTTCCACACAGATTCAGTTTATAACATTCAATAAGACTAAGTCTGAAAATTATTTTATATGGTATGCACTTTTATTAAATAACTCATATAGAATGTGATACATGTGTTAATTTATATCCTAAGAGGAGCTTGTTAACATTTGTGTACTCTAGTTGGTAATCAACAATGCTAGAATGGGGATTTAACATTTGAAAAACCAGTCAGAAGTACTTCAACCATCTCTATTTCAAATTAATACCAGATGGTTTGTAAACTGGAGTAATGCTTATTAGAAGTAAATTTCATGAAATTAAGTATGGTCATTATATGTGGATTGACTAGAAATATGTCTGAACCTTCTCGTATTCACAAAGTCAGAGAACATATTAGACTAAGTAATCTACTTTTGAAATGAAAGTTATTATCAGTCTAGGAATTCTCAAACAATTCTTTGCTTTGGCAATGAATTGAGGGTTCTGTTTTCTGACAAAACTCCTTTGAAATGAGAACTACTATACCCATTTTCCAGATGAGGAATCAGAACTAGAGAGGACATATGGGTAAATAACTTCATCTAACAAACCAGTAAGAGTGCTGAGTTTTGGCTGGAAGTCATCCCATTTTCCAGATGAGGAATCAGAACTAGAGAGGACATATGGGTAAATAACTTCATCTAACAAACCAGTAAGAGTGCTGAGTTTTGGCTAGAAGTCATCCCAAATTCACCGTCAAGTCATATGGATTTGGAATTATTTCTCTGTCATCATGGTCAACATCATGTAAAAGCTACTGTGGAAGTCAAAGGAAAAGTGTCCCCCATTTCTCTGAGGTTCTTCACAGGCTGGACAAACTAATTAACATTAGGCATGACTAGTAAGAGATCCAAATTTAGTAACATATGTGATGGGGGTGGGATTGGGCAACCCTTGTGAAACACTGAATCCATGTGGAGAGAATGCAAGGAGAGTTGTATGGCCAGGATCACATGGCAAGTTTATTAGAAGTAGGAGCAGTAAGTTTAAGTTCCTTGTAACTGGTAAAGTTACATTAAGAAAGGAGCACACATTTTTGTGTGCCGAGCCATGTGTATCATTCCATGTGTGTTACCTGCATTGAATGTGTACAGTTGGATAAAGGAAGAGGCTCAGGGAGCAGTAGATGGCTTCTTTGATTAAGGGAAGGGTTAAAGTATTGGGAGGATTGGAGCTTCTCCTTTGTCTCCAGAAATATCTTCCTCTGTCCTTGACTCTTCATGTCAGAGTGAGGCATGTACAATAGAAAAATTCTAAGAAACTTAGTGTAAGGTTTTTCTGGGCTCCGCGAGGAGAAAAAGTCAATTAGACAAAAAATGTCGAATAGCCAGGGCTTTATTGGGGTTTGCACACCCGGGCGAAACTCCCAAGTCCGCAGAGGGCCAGGAAGTCGCCGGCTGGGAAGCCGCGCCAGAACAAAGGGGTACCGGCTCTTTAAGCAGAGGAATTTCGCGGGCTTCCCATGTCGCGATTGGGGATTGGCCCTGTGAATCCAGGTGTGGGGGTTGCATCCCTTATTCTGACGTCATCCACCTTTTTCCCCCCCGGGCTTGGCCTTTCCCGGGCATGGCCACTGCTGCTTTTGTCCCTGGGCCAGCCTAACACTTAGGATATTCTGTTTTAGCCCCTTTACTACCATTCCCAGTAATACTGAATTAACTTCTCTTGCTCCATTCAATTCATTCTCCATACTGCAGTTCATTTAATACAATCACGGATATAACAATTTACAATTTACAATTGCTTTTTAGATTATGGATTTCGTTTGGTCAATATATAAACTCTAAGCTTTAAGACAACATCTAATTGTCTCTTCATTACACCTAATAGAGTAGACATTATCACCTCCATTAAAAAAAAAAATGCCTTGATAGAAGAATTAAAAATAAAATAGAAAACAGTGGATGAATGTTGGGAGTGTTACAAATAAATTTATTTTTTGTTTCAGTAAATAAATATGTGCCTATACTCTAGGGTGATATTAAAACAAAGGAAATAATTATGTCTGTGATTCCATGATCCATGTCTGGGATCATTTTGGTTATGGTTGTTAAATATTTTATATGAAGAAATCCCAGTCATGGATTTCTAATTATCTTATTTTCTACAGACTAGAAGAGTCAAAACTTGTCAAATTAGGTGTTTCACAAGGGTCAGTCAATTCATAGGTAAAATTGATAGCTCTATGAAAAAGAGTAGAATGTATGAGAAAAAATTAGAACATATTAATTCTATATATATGTATATACATATATATATATAACTTTTTTAAAGCCAAAATTATTTAAACTCTTCTTTGTGCCAAATACTTTTCAACTTCTCTTCATTTCATACTCATATCACTGTATTAAGCTAGCAAGTACTAGCACGGCTATACAGGTGAGAAATTTGAGGCTCTGAAAACTTAACTGACTTGCTAAAGTCTTTAAAGGAAATAGCAGAACCGGAATTTAAACCCAGAAGCATAACTATTAATGCCAAAACTCATGTTGTCACTCAAAAAATTCATTACTTCTCTAAAATGGAATTGTCACCTGTTTATGAGCCAAACAGGTTAAATTAACACTATGAGCTCTGCTTACTTCCAGATGCTGCTTAACTATGAGACCGCTGGACTAATACATTTTTATTTTATTGCAAACTTACAGAGAGGACCCAAGAAAACTGCTCTGCATTGGTTAAAACTAGTTAAAACAAGGAGGAGCATGTGGGGGGAGGAAAAGGGGGAGGAGGAGACACAGTTGGATGAGTGTCAAGCAAAAACCTCATTGTAATACTAAATGACACACTACTGAGTAGATATTTAACATTATGAGGACATAATGGGGGGGGTAGATTTTAGAGCATGAGTTCCCACCCTTCTTCCTTGGCCAAAGAATAAATATTTTATTTTTACTAATACTTCCATTGTGATCACTGAATCTCTCCTATACCAGATAGGAAAAAGAATCAGGGTATTTTATAAGAGAAAACTGCTTCGATGTGGAGATGGGTAAGCTAATTTAGGATATATATCTAAGGTTCATCTGTGCCTGATAAGACAATTGAGATCAATTTGCTCTAGTCCAATTCCCTCATTCAATCAAAGAAAATCTGTGTACATGAAGGTCAAATGACTTGCCAAAAATCATACAACCAGAAATTGATTGGCATCACCAAGATTTAAATTCTGATTTTCTTCTTCCATGTCTGTTTTCATACCATACCTCAATTGCACGCATTGTAAAACTTGACTCAAAAAGTGAAAAAGTTTCTGCTATAAAATAAAAAATGAATGCAAGGAACTTACTTCATAGTGAGTCTGAAATGGAATACACACCTAGATCCAAATTTACTTTCCTACCATTAACTTCAATCTCTACATGGGAGAAGATCAGAAATACTAAATTCACGGATGCCACAAATTTGCTACACTTTAGTCATCCTACAAAGCTCCATTCAAGCTAGAATGAATGCCAATCAGAAACACATCAAATCTGTCTCCAGAAAAAAAAAATTATACTGTGAAAAGTGGCAATCCCAGTATCTGCCACAATTATTGGTTGTGGGCAGAGTGGGGAACAAGAAAGGGGCAGTAACAATTTGTTGTTCATATGTGAGCCATATTATAAGGATAGTTTTATCCAAAGTAATTCAGTAAATTTGTATCCTACTCTGTGATATGCTAGTGCCAAGTATTAAAGAGGGTACACAGACTAATTTGAGAGAATGACGGTTAATTTTATATGTCAGAGGGTGCCAGATACTTGGCTGGAATTTTTCTGGGTGTATCTTTGAAAGTACTGCCTGAAAGAGATTAAGAGTTAAACTAGTAAAATGAGTAAAGGAGAATGCCCTTCCAAATGTGGGTAGGCTTTAATCTAATCTACTGGAGACCTGAATAGAATTAAAGTCTGGGCCAGAGAAAATTCACGCTCTCCCTGAGGTCTTTCAGTTAGGACAGTGGTTTCCTGCTTTTGGACTTGGACTGATTCTATAACATGTACTCTACTGAGCCTAAGATCTTCAGACTACATACCTCCATAATGACATGAGCCAGTCCTTTATAAAAAATAGATAATAGATGATAGATAGATAGATGGATGGATAGTAGATAGATACAGAGATGTAAATATAGTTTTTCCTACCTGAAAGTAGAACATTGCTGCTATTTGGTAGGCTATCTTTTGAATCTGAGAATGCTATTACCATTCATTTATATGGAAAAAAAAGCTTTTGAGAGTTCCCGGAGCCAATCCCAGTACATATTGATCTGTTTCTCTGGCGAACCCTAATACAGACATCTCTGCTTTCAAGATAAACTTGATAAAATCAGATACTAGGAACAAGGACACAATGTACATTTTGGCCAAAGAAATACAGTCAAAAGTTGTATTGGCATTCACAGGAAAGAGAAAGACTGTGGTCATCAGAGAGTTTCAATATATATGCTTTTTGTTACATATCTTCAAATATTTCTGGAAACAGGTAGAAGAACAATAAATTAAATAAACATGTTTCACTACCTGATTTCCCTTGGGTTAATTCTGATTTCTTTAAGACAATGGTCATAAAGCACAAAGTTTACTTCCATGAATTACCCAGTACTGAGAAATATGAATACAAAAGAGTTTTTCTCATTTGGGTCCCTATGATTATTACTTTCACACCATAGAACTAGAAAAGATAACTCAGAGCTTTCAATTTGGCAGTTGACTCTGGTAGAAAGATCTTGCTTGAGTTTTTGAGTTAGAGAGATACATGTTTTAGTTTTGGCTCTGGCATAATTTTTATACTATCTTACATCCTTGGATAACGTATCAAGATTTGTAACATGTCCTAGAATATGGTCTAGCTTGCTAAATGTTCTGTGTGTACTTGAAAAGACTGTGTGTTCCACCATTCATAGGAGGAATTATTTAAATATCAATTTGTTCAAAATGATTGATAGTACTGTAAAGGTCTTCTTATTCTTACTGACTTTTCTTGCTTGGTCTATCAATTATTGTGAAAAAGGTGCAAAATCTACTATAGTTAATCTATTTCTTCCTCATAGTTCTATCAATATTTCCTTTATGTATTTTGAAGTTCTATTATTAGTTCTCTAAATGTTTAAATTTGTTATTCCTGCTTGATAAATTTATCTCTATTATTATGAATTGACATCTTTAATTCCTGGTAGTATTCCTTGCTGTAAAATCAAACCTGTCCAATAATAATATGATCACTCCAACTTCCTTTTGATTACTTTAAAATAGTGCGTCCTCTTTATCCTTTTACTTTTAATCTACTTGTATCTTTATAGTGAAAGTAGTTTCTTTATAAACAACATATAGCTTATATCTTAATTCTTTAATCCAATCTGATGACTTCTATTTTATTTTTAAAGGAAAGGTACAGTTAGGAATGAAGGTAAGTAGGCAGGCAGTCAAGAAGAGAGAAGAGGAAGAAGCACTCTAATTTATTTAGTTGTTCATCCTGGTTGTTCCCCCAATCCTGAGTCTTAAACTGGGGACCTTGGGATGTATAGGGACTATGGCAGGTGAACTAAGTTGTGAGGCTATCAATGCATGCCCAATTTCTAACTTTTAATTGGGATAGTGACCACCATTTACTGTGCATATCTACATGATTCCATTTAGATCTATCCTCTTGCTCTTTAATTTTTGTCATATTTCTTCTTATTTTCTGCTTTCCTTTTTCAGTCTTCTTTTGGATGATTTGGTTTTCTACTTCTTTTGTTTTATCATCTTTTTATGATTTATAATCTTCTATGGTTTATTAAATTTTTCTAGTACTGTATTCATGGTTAGTTTAAAAAGGTCTTTAACTAGTAATAGTCTACTCTCAGGTAATATGATATCATTTCCCATATAGTATGAAATCTTACACCAGTATGTCTCCATTTCACCTTTCCAGAATTTGTGTTAGTGTTGTCATATACGTTTTCAAGTTCATTGATCTTTTCTTCTGTAACATTTAATCTGCTGTTAATCCCATAAATGATACAGATTATGTAACTCATAGGTAAAGAGACAGTATAAAACTATTACATATATTCAAAAGTTTAATGAAAAAATTGAGCACACAGATGAGATTAAACAGACAATATTTGTGATATATCATTTGTGGGCAATTGTGTTTAATTGATTTTCTACTAACTATGGGCATTTTCATGCTTCTTTGTACTCCTGATAATACTTGGTTGCTTTATAGATATTATGACAATTACCTTATATTCTTCACTTTGCTCTAGCATGTATTTAAATTACCTGGAAATAGTTTTATCCTATAGGAACTCACTTTAAGCTTTGTTAGGTGGAAACAGAGAAACATTTAGTCTAGGGCTATTAATTCCTTAGTTCTAAACCAAACCCTTCTAATTACTTTGCCTGGTATCCTATGAATTATGAGGTGTTATACTCTTGCTGCTGAAAAAAGAGACGATACCACACCTATGGGAGTTCTAGGTATCATTCCCTCCTACAGCTTTTTATGATTCTTTTCCCAGATACATGAATAAACTGATCATTATTCACTTGAAGAATCAGCAACTTCTTCAGATCTCCAGAATTTTCTCTCTTCACTTTTCTCTAAGAATCTTCCCTTGGAATTTTAACTTAGTCTCCTTGACTTGCAATTCTATCTTCTCAACTCAGAGAGGTCACTAGACTCCATGTACATCCCTGCATCATGACCAATCAAATCTCTCTAGACAGTTTACATGGATAACAGTAGATTTCACTCATTTCTTTCTTTTTTTTCTAGTTGTTGATACTTATTATCTCTTTTGTTCACAACACTGCATTCATTTGTGAATACTGACATTGCATCTTAGTGTATATTTCACACCACACCCTCCACCAGAGTTCCAGTGTCCTTTACCAGTACGTTTTCTTTTTATTCCATTTCTAGAAGGTAAATATCCTTTGCTGTCTGAGGAATAAAGTCTTGAAAACCATTTTTCTTGTTTATTTATTTTAGATAAGGGAGTAAATATAGTACCTATCCATCTTGAGCAAATGAGAAGTCTGTTCATGCAGTATGTTCTAGATATCCCTAAGTTTTTTGTTTGTAGTTAGTAACATGGGGGGAAAAACATGAGTCAAGAGGTCTGGCTGCCTTTCATTCTTTTCTTTTTCTTTCTTATTTCATACCTGATCCTCTCTAAGTGATTACACATAAAATGACCTATTTGAAGAGAATGGGTACATCTATTAATTATGTAGTCATTAAATAGAAATATTATTAATAAATCTTTCAATAATAAGTAGAAATGTTTATGATGCATATTGTATAAGCAGATTACAAACACTATACATACTACATAGGGTATAGTATAGATCAAATAAATGTCTTATGCAAAAAAAGGGGGAAGAACTGAGATGATATATGACAAAATGTTAGCAGCCATATCCAGCTGATGAAGAATATGAGAAGTTATTTTGCTTTTCTTTAGTTGACTTTTTTTCTGTATTTCCCAGAATACTGCAGTAGGCACATATTATCTTTAAAAAGATAAAGTTGTGTTTCATTTTATTTTATAAGAATGAGATTTTGGAAGACAAAAAGTGAGGGAAAATTTTGATGAAAAGTTATAGAAAGTCAGAGGTCGCTTATTAGCTATGTCTCCTAGGAGCTCACGAATTCTTACTTGTTTGACCCTTGCAATTATAAAACATACCCTGTGCCCCTACAAAGAATGCTTAAATTATAAAGCATCATGAAAAAACAAGTACCAGGAATAGAGCACCCTGGATTTATCAAAAAACATTTGATTCCCACGGTATTATGAGGAAAGAAATCAACTCATAAAATGTTAATAGTCTTTTCTCAAGCAATGGCTAAAATGTTCTTCCTTGTAATGGAGTACAAGAAAATACTCCTGGAACATTCTAGAAGAAAAAAGAGAAGTGCTGGGAGAGGGTTTCATTTAATTAACTCTTCTTTCTTTTGGGTGCCAAATCGAGAGATCTCATGAACTATTGGGTTCTTTCTTATGTCAGGTTCCTGCCATGATTATCATTTTACAAAGATAATCCTAATGAAAGGAGGTTCAGAGAATTTATACAACAATCTGCTCAATCAGCAAGAATATACTTAATATTTATAAAGACAAAGTCCTAAGAAGGACTGTGTAGCTAAGTTGAAGGGGCACTATTTTGTTCTTAGAATCAGACAAACCTGAGTTCAAACCAGAGCTGTGCTACCATAAAGCAGGTGGCCATAGGCAACTTTTTCATCTCACTGAGCATCAGCTTCCATTCCAAAATGACCATGAAAGTAAATAATCTCATAGGAATGCTGTGATAATTAAAATATATGTTTCAGTGTCCAGTATATAGAAGGTGCTATAGGAATCTAATGAAATCTGGGGAGCCATAAAGTAAATATGCTATTTCCCTTTTATTCCAGGAGGTTAGTGTAGCAAGACAAGATACACACAAATAAAACTGTTGGTATTAGATGGAATATAATTAAGAACACTGATGTTTATTGTCAGAGATCCCAGATTGCTGAAATGACAAGTTCATGAAAGAGGTAGACTTAAAGTAAATTTCTAGCTGTAAAAATTTTGGATGTTGTTCCCCTCCTAGCAATAAGAAAAAAAGTTGAACAAACTGCAAATCAATAACTTTACTTAGATATGTTAGAGAATTGTGATCGAAGAGAAAATTGCTGCCTTCCCCCACCCCAAATTTTAGACTAAGTAGAAAGTCAATTTAAATATGGCAGATTGTATATATATATATACATATATATATATATGTATATATATATATATGTCTACTTTACTGCATCTTTGATCCAATGTATATGGTAATGAAAGAATTTTTGAAGTTATAAACGTTTTTATTAGCAGATGAGAGATTTCTACATTTTTAAAGTGATAAAACAGAGGTTTCTGGTTTATTTAGTCAAAGGAATGTAGTGAGGTGGTGACCAAGAGGAAGGAAACTGATTTACAGAACACATCTAGGGGTTAGATCTCAGAGGCAGGAGGGAGAGGACAGGAGTAGGACCTGGGGGCAGAAAGCTGCCCTCGAAAGTCAACACTGGTAGTTTCCTTTGTCTCTCCCACTCATTAAGGATGCAAGAAGAGCCAGAAAGTTGGAGAAACCACAAAAACTACCAGTGTCTCTATTTCTTTATTGTGCTTTAGATTTTCTTCATGTCCTCACCACTGCCTGACATTAAGTTGTCTATTTATTTGTTAATTGATCCACTGTTTTCCCCACAAACAAGTAAGTTCTAGGAAACCAGGGTCTTTTTCTTCTTCAGCACTTTATACTCAGTTCCTGGCAAATATTAAGCACTTGGTAAATATTTTGGGCATGAGTGAGTGAGCGAATGAATAAATGAATGAATGAACTAATTAATCAACAAACTATAGAGGTATTACAGAATAACTTCCTTCCCGCCTCAGATCTACTTCATTTTCTCCTGAATTTGGGGCCTTTAGATTAGTATAGGAAACTTTTCCAAGACAAAGGAAGATCATGAGCAAAGTCACAAGGAAAGAGGCCCAGGCCACAAAGGGGTAGACTTACCAGATGAGATAAGGACTGCTTCTTCAGGGTTCTTCCCTTATTTCTTTGGAGAAGATGCTATATTTCCCCTAACTGCATCTCTCATGCCTCTCAATATCAAAGCTCCTTTTCCCTTTTTTATTACTTTTTCAGAGGTTTACAATTTTAGATAAGTTTTAGGAGAATAGATTCACACCTTAAGCAATCTATCTATCACACCACACTCACCACCAGAGTAGTAGTTAATATCAATTACCACTATCACTTCTACTCATACAATACAGGTTCTCTTCCCCTATTCCTCCTCTGGTAACCACAATGTTATCAAAGTCTAAGAGGATTTTGTCGTGTTTTGTTAGTTTGTGCATTTTTGTTTCTTTTTATTTCACATGTGAGTAAAACCATCCAGTATTTTTATTTTTCTTTCTGACTTATTTTGCTTAGTAGAATTGCTTCACATTTGATTCAAGTTGTTGAAAAGACAAAAGCTCATCATTTTAAATAAATGAATAGAATACCATTAAGCATATATACCATATCTTCTTCATCCAGTCATTCAATGGTGAGCAATTAGAACTTTTTAACATAACTATTATAAATCTTTCCTTTTAATTCGCTATCTTCTCACGACAGCATTTCTGGAGTCTGGCAGCTCTGCCCCTCACAAAACCCAAGTCATTTAGAATGGAAGCAACCTCAGGGGGATGGAGAGCAACAATGAAGAGACCCAAAGGTATGTTCCCTACTCCCGAGCACCGTTATACAGGTCTTTCCTCCTCATCGAGAAGCATATGTCACTCTCTTATGAGTGGGGCCATTTTCCTTCCTAGCTGTCAGTGCTGCTAGCTCACAAGCATCTTCACCCCCTCACCTACATCTAGATATAGACCAGGAAAAATTTAGAGGGGAACAAAAAGCCAAGGTGATTTTTAAAATAAAGCAAGCTATGGAAAATCTGTGAGATGAATCTCAAAGTCTATAAATTAAGGATGGCATCATGATCTTAGGTCTCCTGACCCATAGCCTGAGTCACGTGGATTCCAAAGAGGAACTTGCAGAGGTTTATTTCAATTTGCAGCTGCTTCCATCCATTCCACCCCGGCTATCTGAATGCAGTGCTAAAGCACCTTGGATGTGATATTCCAGGTGTGAAATAGCTTTGCACTACTTTCTATAGCAATCTATTTAAATAAATCAGCAAGTCTAAAAATAGGCCTACTTCCTTAAGTCTTGCCTTTGATCCCCTTAGTAGTAGAACCTACTAAGAAAAGCAGTGCCAGAGGCCAAGCTTCTTTTCTAATACTCCCAGCAAAGGAGCTAAGAGCAAAGAATAAGGCTCTACACTAGAATTTGTCTCCTCCTATAGCTGCCTAAAAGCAGATCTCAGATGTTTTAGAAAGTCTAGGTTCATTCACTCTTACACAGTCAGCAATTCACTCAACTATTGCCAAGTCTTAACTACTCCTGTGGCAGTAGGGGTATATGGTAAAGTTAGCCATGTCCTAGATCCTCCAGTGTAATTAATGACAGAATGATACATACTGAAATTTCTAGACGGGTCCTGATTATAAATATTTCCGTAACTATAATATACGGTGCAGAATTTTTTCTTTTTCTAGATTACAAAACCAACAAATTGTTGAATATATAGCTAATTATATGAACATACACTCTAGCCTATCAACAAAAAAAAATTTATATTAAATATCAGCACATAAAGATGAGATCTGATGCTACAAAGTCTTCCTGAAGAGATAGAAAGGCTCCCAGGGCAGAATAAAATGATGTGATTGATACACTTGGAAAGCAAAAGCGGGCAAAATCCCTTTTGGTCAGAAATGGTCAGAAAAAGAAACACAAAATCCAAGTAGTGGTTACAAGAAAGGCAGCAGGAGAGAGTATAGGCAATTTGGGTAGAGGGTATCAATTTTTAGAGAAGAAAGAACTTCTTCACTAGGTGATGGTGAATTTAATGTATTACATACAGATGTTGATTTACAATGATGCACTTTAAATCTATATAATGTTATGATGCAGTACACTGTCAATACTATTAATTATATTTTTAAAGAATGAAAAAGAACGAAATAGAAAATGGAATACCAAAAAAGAAGTGATGCTAGTACTTATTCACCATTATCCAGTGGAAAGAGATCTAGATTCTGGAGAAGACAAGCCATTCTAATGTTTTTGTTGTTATTGGTTTCTGCCAGCAAAACTCGAATGTTCTATCAGAAATGGCTGAAATCACCCTCACATCTATTAACTTATCGTGACTGTGCTCATGGGCTCCCCAAGAGCCCTGCATTGTAACCTGATTACCCCTGTAGATTTTCTCAAGGGCAAGAATATGCCAGTCAGTCAGACACCAACCAACAGAGAGATATAAGCAACTAGCCAACTGACCACAAGCTCACCTCATCCATGGACTTTTTCAAGCTCACAACCTAACCTAATAAAATTTGTTCTAGAAAACTGGTTATCATTCATATAAAAAATAAAAATGACATTTCTACTTCAAAGCTCTTGAAGAGTGATTGGTCAATGGTGCATACATAATGCCTCAGGAAATATGAAGAGGAAGAAATGTCTTACTGAGGAAATCCAGGAAAGTAGTATAGAAGAGTTAGTAATCAGCTTTGTAGGATGAACAGGATAAGCAAAGATGGAGACTCATTAAGGTAATTATTTCAATAAAATGAAATATAGAGATTGTAAATATGCTGATCATGAAGGGAATGGAGCTAAATCAACAGGATAGATGTGGACTTAAAGCAAAACTAAGTTCAAAGGACCATGACAGTATATATACTAAAACCAGTTTGGTGAGTAATTATTTGGTGTCAATGCAAAGCCATCTTAGCTATCTGATGAAGGAAATATCATAAAATATAAATTATTGGTAGTTTAATGTGTATTTTTCAGTGTTGGTCATGTTTTTTCACATGTTGACTATGGTACTCTAGGAGGTAGGCAACATGTGAAAAAAATACAAACCAAGGCTGAAAAGCACATATTTAACTATCAGTAATTTATATTCTAGTGTAAAATTAATGCATCAGTATTTTCCATCCAGATATCTGGATAGCTAAAATGAAAAGCGAGGGACAGACAATTTTAGAGCAACCAAGTCTAAATCACAATGTGATGAATATAATATGGGTGAAGGCACTGGAGGTCACAAATCTTGTGCTACTTTGCAATCCTGACTGGAACTTACAAGCATCTTCCGTGTGGCCCGGGAAGTGTTTATGCAGGAAGAAGCTTGTTGATTCATATTGAAGTGAAGGTATTACAAACAAGAGAACATTTATCTTCTAAGTATTCAGTGGAAGGTTAGTATTACCAATATATATCCATCACATCCTATTCAAAACTTCCCTCTCCTTGCTCATGCTAAGAACTGAGATGTGGAAATTTAAGTGGGAAAAAGTAGAGGCATCATTTGATGATTTCTCTTGATCAAACCTTCTCCACTCACTAAGTCTTCTGGTTCTTGCATGGCTTGGATGAATAATAAAAGAGCAGAAAGTTAAGCATCTTTGTTCACAATGGGATGCTGCCATACTTTATTTTGGTCTATCCATGGTTAGTACATGGGGAAACTGGTGAGTTCCACAGAACTACCCATTTTTCCCCTGAGGAAACCTTCACACTACGGTTTCTTGATTTGGTTAATGTAGTCTCATGAAACACATCCATAGGAACTAAGCCAATAGTTCATTCTACTGACAGCCTCTATATCTGAGCAATCCATGTCCCAGTAGTAACCTTCTTAAGTATCATCAAAACGACTCAATCCCTATTACTTTCCACTGCCTCTGCTTTGACAGGAGGAATATAGACATCTTTGCTTTAGTAAATGATGGGAAGGTAAGCTGTTTTCATTAACTCTGTTTTGTCAATACTTTCTTAATTATGGATACCACATATTATATATTCTTAGCAGAAAATTGTTTAGGACAGAGAGTAAAAAATTAGGTAGAAAGGAAGAAACAGAGAGAGTTAATATTTATGGCAGACCTCTTTACACAAGTAGATTTGACTTTAAAAAGTTGAATGATTAATTATAGTGAGAACATTTTGTCATAATTACTCTGCTTTATTGGAACTTTTTCTACCATATCTTCTACATATTCTATTAAATTTACTTTGAGATAAATGAACAAACATGACTGAGAAAATGAAAATATTAGGTACTCTTAGTCACAGCCTCACCTGTCAGGTCTACTATAAAAGAGAGAAAAACATGTACAAGAAAGAAGAATGAAGCAGATTTACAGAGGTAAGAGACAAAGATAATTTTCTGGGTTTATTATGGTGCTTAATCTCTGGGTCTACTGAGGCTGAGACACAAGTTCATTCTTTCCTTTGGGTTCCATGAGTTACCCACTGCCATGTTTTAGCTCAGGCTAATTAAGCTGTATGTTGTCTTCAACCAAATTGCTCTTAGCTAATATACATACTCAAGAGCTAAGAATGTGCAAGAAGTGAAGCAAGGACTCAAACCTGGTACTGCATGACTCCAACATTTGTTCCACTACCCACAGTGCTTAGAGATAACAATAACGATGTGGTAATAAGAGCAAGTACAGGTCTGGGATTCAGAAACAGAAATGTAGCAGTCAGAACCTTGAAGAATAAATCCAAACATAGTCAAATCTGATTCAGATTCAATAGCTGCTGAATGTTTCAGCTCTGTAGCTAAAGAATGATCTGAATAAACTGAAGAATGTTCTTTAGAGAGCCACAGAAGATGATAAAAAACTAAAAATGAAAAACAGTGCATATTACATATTGTCTCTACAATTCAATTGATACTTCATATTCTACACCCCAAAGTATATTTTTAATTATGGTCTTATGCTGTTTTTTAACACTTGTATATATTTGTCTATCTTCTCAAATACGTTGTTATTAAAGTTATTATTCTTCTTTTACTGTATTCAATAATCAATAAACATTTTGGTAACTCAAAAATAGAAGTATACTGCTTGTTTGAATACAAGGGGATGAAAATAATAGAATTAATCAGATCATTATGAGAATTGTGATGAAAATCATGATAATTGTTAATTATAAATGTGAATTTCTACATCAGTGAGAACTCATTTTCCACATAACACAAACAGAAGAGGAGGAACAATTCTCACATACTGACGGGAGATGAAAGTGAATGTTAAGGAGAAATTTCCAGATGGAAGCAGTTGCTGCGGAATGTGTTACAGGAGGAAAAATAATTTAAAGACACAACTTCTTCACAAGGATATTTTTCATTTATCTGGGCCAATTTTGGTTTGGAGCGCTTTAAAGTAATCTCACTTAATAAGGAGTTATGGGTGTCAAGACTATTCTTCAAATATCTCCAAGTCCCATGAAGAAACCAGACAAGAACTCATCTTACTTTCCCTACATACCATGGAGATATACCTAATTTTTATGATTATTGACAGACGAAATGCAGATACTAAAAATCTATATCTTTGGTAAAAACCAGACTTGTAAAAGCTACCCCAAAATAGAAAATATACATTTTGAAGACATTCTCATTATCTGCTTAAGACATCTACAAGTTATGATAACTAAAGGGAATACTCAACTAATGAAGCTAAAGTACACTGTAAGCACAGTATTAGAATCTGGCTTCCAGCTACAATTAAGTAACTAGAAATGCACTAGCCCTGTTACCTCAAACAACTAGAAAGTCAGAAAAAAAAATTATATATATATATATATGTATATACACATACATAAACATCTTTTTTTCAGATTTAACTAAACATGGAGTCCAAGACAGTGATCCCTGAAAGAAGGGGAGCAGATGAGCTGAGTCCTGACTTTGCCTGATCATTTTGCCTGAGGACAATTTCTAGGCTGCTACATACCCAAACAGAGACATGTAGTCTTGCTGAGTTAAAGAGACATAGTTCTGCCTTCTAAGTGTGGGGTGAATGAAATTCTAGAAAGAAAGAAGCTAGAGTGAGAACTCTGGAGATCTACTGACAGTTCCTATCAAGCCTTGAGTACTGATGTATACATTCCTGTGTTATAAGGACCACAGTCAGGGAAGCCATCAGAAAAAAGTGGATAAAACAATCTCTGGCACTCACAAGAATCAGGACTGCTTCAGGTTTTCCACCAGTCAGAGAAGAGAGACCTCCTAATTCACAGAGCACTGGTTAGAGTCTTAAGAAGTTTATTGCTTTGACCAAATTTGCCCTGCTCTGAACTCATGCTAACAAAGCTTAAAAGCAAGTCTCAAAAGCATCCATCAAAAGCATTCAAATTAAATTAACTGCATATCAAAAAATAATCCAACAATATTTAAAGGAACACATAAAAATCCAGAACCCAAAAATGGAAAATTCAAGATTTCTAATAAAGAACAAAAAAATTACCAGGTGAGCAAATATGTAAGAAAATCATAGCTTCTAAGAGCTCTCTCAGAAGAGAATTAAATGAACCTGCAGAAACAGATTCAGAAATGACACAGAATTCATAGATAACAATCATCAGATTATCATACATATGCTTTGTATGTTTAAGAATATGATAAAAAATATTTAAAAAATACAAATCAAGGGTGTTCCCTGGTGGCCTAGTGGATAGTCCACATACATGCTAAGGACCCAATTTCTAAACCCAGGCCTGGGGCAGGTTTGGGGAGGGAACAAACAAGATGAAAACATAAATAAATGTTTAAAAATACAAATAAAAATTTAGAGATGAAAAATACAATATCTGAAGTGAGAAACATACTAGATGGGGTTAAGAGTTGATTAGACAGCAATGATGAAAAGATGGCAAACCTGAAGATCTAGATTTAATCAGAAATGAAACAAAGAAGTAAAATAAGATTAAAAAAAATAGAACATTTGTGACCTGTGGGAGGATATTAAATAATTTAATTAAGACATATGTAATTGGACCACAGAAGGGAAAGTCAGAAAAAAATGAGGAAACAATGGCCAAAATTGTTTTTAATTTATAGTAATTGTAAACCAAAGATTCAAAAAGGTCAGTGAATTCCAAACAGAAAAAAAAGACAAATAAAATTATATTAAAGCATCACACAAACAAATCACTGAAATGAATAATAAGAACATTTTAAATGTAACCAGAGAAAACTGACACAAAGATAATCATAGATGTCTTATCAGAACTACAAGAAAAACCCTGGAGGCAGTAAAAGGGGCAAAACATATGAAAAATATCTTTCAAAATTTAAGATAAATATTATTTCAGACAAACAAATGTTGAGAGAATTCATTCCCAATAGAATTGTACCACAGGAAATATTAAAGGAAGTTACCTAGGCAAAAAGAAAATGATACCAGATAGAAGTCTGGATCTGGAATATGGAAGGAAAAAAAAACATTAAAAATCTTAATATTGGATGTTTGAAGCCGAAATAAAAAGGATAGATTTCAAAGTTTATAATACATATTGAAGTAATATATAAAAAATAATAACACAAAGTACAAGGGAAGAAATTAAATTATACTACAGTAAGGTTCTTAAAAACAGGTAAAATGGTATACCATTATTTAAAGGAAGAATGTGATTTAAGTTAAAGATGTATGTGGCACACTCTGGGGGAGCAGTGGGTAGGTCAATTGCCTCCAGAGGAGCAAACTACATAACCCTGGGTTTGAGCCCCGGTCCAGGGAGAAGCAACCAGTAAACAAATAAATAAAAATAAATAAATAAAAATAAAGTAAAGATGCTTTTGCCTCCTCCTCTCCCTGCTTGCCTTCATTCTTGCCTGCACATTTCCTTAAAAAAAATACTGTCTACCACTAAAGTGGAATAACAACAAGAACGTTTTAGCTAATATACCCATAGTCGGAATAGAATGGAATAAAAATATTTTCTCAAAAGAAGGTAAGTAAAAAGAAATAGAACCAAAATATATAGAACAAATGAAATAAAACAGCATTAAAACTTGTTAAACATCATGAGTCAGCAGGGCAAAGCAAATTAAAACCACAAAGAGGAACTATAATATGCTTTACCAAGCATGTTAATATTAAAAAGATTCATTTGTAATACAAAGTTGTGAGGATATGGATCACTAAAACTTCCATAAACTTCCTAATAATCTGCCAAGTTATTTTTCACGATCAGTTTATCAACACATCACACAAACCCACCATTTCAATCCAAATATTCACACACAGACATGTACTCAAATGTTCATAGCAGCTTTATTCATGATAGCTTAAAACTGGAATCAACTCAAAATTTCATCGATAGATGTATATATATAGCACACCCTTGCAATATAGTACTACATAGTTAATTAATAAATTATCGATACAAATAATAATATGGTGACTCTCAAAACCACTATGCTAAATATAAAAAGCCAGACATAATCAATTATTTTGTTTATATTTATACAAACTTCTGAAAAATGCACACTAGTCTATAGTGACAAAGATCACATTATGGATTTCTTGTGTCCAGAGATGGAGCGTATGGGGGTTGGTGTAGAATGTGTGTTTGTCTTGCCGAGGGGCATAAAGAACAGTTGGGGGACACAGAGATCTTGACTGGGTAGCCACTGCAGCATGTGCATATTCCTCAAAACTTGTCAATTTTACACTTTAAATATATACAGTTTATTGAGCATAAAGTGTACCTTCACAAGGCTGTTTTTTAAAGTGGAATAAAAGAAATGGAAATAAACAGTATCAACATTTTTTGAGTCAGGGCAATATTGTCCCTTAGTCATTACTTATGAGCACTTTAAACCTAAGAAGTGCTGTCCACTTCAGAGCAATACGAAAAACACCAGCTTCACTGTTCTTCATTTTCAAGGGCCCTCTATAGCTTGCAAAGCTATGTTTTGTCTCTGGTTTTGCTTTTGATAATTGTTCACTACTTCTCTGAACACATGAACCTATAAACTCCTTAAGAGGAAGGACTCTGTCACATCATGTACTTCCCAGAACACATTTTAAAAAGTCAAAAGAGTTGTTTGTTGAATGCATTAACTGACCAAATGAAAAAAATTAATGAATGGAGTGAATATCTATGAGAATTATGATCATATCTATATGTAAAATTTAATCTCTTACAGGAAATGCAATCTACTCACCTGTTTAGATATATAAATCATCACTTATTTGAGAACCAAAAATGGAGGATTTTGAAAAACCTGTGCAAACAAGTCTGTTGTGGTTTATTTTTGCACTGTTGAAAAAAGCCATATGATCAAACAATAGTGCAGCATGATAGTGATGCTTGCCACCTTTATTTTGTATGTATTTCAAAGTTTAAAGATAACTTTCACAAGCATGAACTCATTTAAGTCATTTCAGAGCACTGTTTTATCAATAGGCAATTCTATCGCTTAAATCACCAAATCCACCAGTGAGCTGAAGGAGCATAAAACAGGCAACACTATCATTCTTTTCCTTTCTTATGAAACCGAAAAATTTTCAAAAAAATCCTTATTTGCTATGTATTAATTAATTTTGTCTACTTTATTAAATATAAACCAAAGATAACTTTCATAGAAAAAGTCTAGAAGATACTCAGAAGTCAAAGATGAATTTTTCTGAGTGTTTTTGTTAATGTCATCTTCTAATATTTTAGAAATATTTCTAACATTTACACATTTTCTGCAACAACATATACTCCATTTATAATCAAAATGGAGAGGTAATACATTTTAAAATGTGTGTTGTGAAAGCAATAAAATGAGAAATAGATAGCTTTAATGTCAAAAATAATCAAGCTCAATCTATATGTTTAATGAGCTAGTGACATTTAAGACAGTCTAAGCTGTCTTATCAAAATATTTGTAATAATTTTTGGAGATTTAAAAGGAGCCTACCAAGATTATAACTACCTAAATAGCTTGAAAAACCTGAGGAGCACAGTTTGGAAAATTTTAAAGATATTAAAGTTGAACATTTTATATAATATTTGAATCCTGACCTTATAATGGAAAACCAACTCCATCTGTTAAAAGCTAATCTGTAACTGAACAATTTCAATAGCTTCTTTGGGAAAGCATGTAGAGTCTCAAAGAAGAGGCTCTTTTTGTTTATTTGTGTTCCCAAAAGCAATGATCTACTTAATAATGATATTCCTAAAACTGTCCAGATATTTAAAATCAATAAAATGAGCATGTGAAGTAAGATACTATTCAGATTGTTAAGACACAGATCTGAAGTTGCCTGACTTTAATAGCATCTCAAAACTAGGTCTCTGTTTCCACTTTCCATGCTAAGATTAAATAAATCAGCTGGAGGAGTGACTGACAGCAAGGCTATCTGGATCTGGAGTCCTATTCTGAAAGGCAAATACTTATTTCCACATTTTCCCTACATGAAAAGTCTATCTGTTTGTCTTTCAGGGACTGCAATATCGTGGAAAACAGATGCAAATGTCAGCTACCTATGCATCACAGAATAACGTTGAATATGCCACACATGATTTACATGGGATCAAACAAGCATCCCTATAACAAGTCAAAGCAGCCAAAAATGCCACATTGCTCCTCCCTTCACATAAACACCTCTCCACTAGGGTTTTGTGTCTCTCTCATTCACTTTCTTTGCTCCAATCCCCTTACCTCTCCTATGAAACTTTACATAATTCAGAATTACATTCACAACTGAAGCAAAACATGTCTCTTTCACAAAGCCATCCCACACAACCCACCTGCCAACAGGCCACTGCTATGGTCTGGATCCTGAGCTGAAGTTACTGCACTGAAATCTCAGTGTATTTTGCTCCCCCCTCCCTCTTTGTCTTCCTAAACTGAAAGAAAGTACATGTGAGCATTTACTAATTGATGAAGTTCTATGTCCATTAAAGAAAAGAAGTTGAAGAAATACTGAATCCTTCTCAATTGTCAAGAAACAAAGGGACATCAGTCCCAGAAAAACAGAAAGGGAGAGGGAACAACAAAATGCAAAATACAAGACCACACAAAACTTTTTGAAGTAGCCAATCTCTAGGAAAGGTATTCTACAACCAGGTCCCTATTTGGAAATACCTTTCTTGGGTGGCATTCTGGGGGTGTTTTGTCAGAGCTTCTTGCCTGCAGGCTGACTTGGAAGAAGATGACAGGTCAAAGGGACCAATATTGCAGGTTTGGTCCAGCACACCCACACACTTCTGCCTGTCGCTGAAAGTGCTCCCTGGTGCCATTTCACAGTCTGAAACATAAGAAGGTACTAATTTCCTCACCATTAAATTTTCATGAATGTTTAGTTTGCCATTTAGGGATGGAGTCCTCAGGTCAAAAGGGCTATATTTGGGGCTTGTATTTGAAATAAAACTAAACTGATTGCAAAAGTCCTATTCAAAGCCAATCTGGCTTCATCTCACTCTGTGCTTGTCCAACTCATTTTAAATGCCTTCTGTCCTTAAACTTTATCCTAATTACATGTCCTGAGGGCAGCGTAAATGAGTCCACAAGGTGAGAAATATGACCACTAAGTGTGCTTGGTAAATTAAATGAGTAAATAAAGAAGATACTCCTATACATAGAGTTTATGAGTATAAGCAGCAAAGCTCTGAACCACTCAAGTTAGCACCAGTTTCCAAGGTGGGGAAACCTAGAGACATTGTATTCATTTTCTCAACTTCTTTAAAATAAGGCTTTAAGAAGAAATTGTTACTCTCTGGGCAAAATTTGAACACTTTTTTTCCCTAGTAAAACTCCTAAGGAAGATAGTAATATTTGTTTTTAAATAATTTAAAAAAAATAGATTTCCATCATTGAGAAGAAAGGAACAATAAGAGCTGCAATTTAATGTTGCAAAAGAGGCTGCCTTTTTAAGTGAGGACACTGGCATTCTCTGGTTACTTCGGTGATAGTTACTGACCTTGGCAAGAGGAAGCCGTGTTTTGAAATGGATCCTGGTGGCACATTTACACCAGAGCAGCTTTGGCTTCACAAATGGCTCTGTACACAGATCTGACCCTTCTAGAACATAAAGACTAACACATAGATTTTAGCCAAAACAGTGTGGTGTACCCTTGGAATTATGGTTTAAAACAAAGCACTTTTTTATTTTTTAAAGAAAGGTACAGGCAGAAATGAAGGCAAGTAGGCAGACAGGAAAAGAGAGGAAGATTTATTTTATTTTATATTTTCATTTAGTTGTTCATTCTCAGGTTCCAGGACTCTAACACAGGGGTATGTGGCCTCCTGCTTTAGAGGTGATTGACCTAACCACTGCTCCACTAGGGTGCACCTACAGAAAAACACTTTAAGGGTGGTGCTCATCTAGTTTTTTCCTCTTCTTGACACCAGATCTTATAACTCTAACAAGATAAAATAAAAGTCCTTATACTTAAAGAAGCCCAGAGTGAATTTTTTATTTGGGAATTTAAGATTGAGAAGCTGTTGCAAATAAATCTATCTGTAATCCAGAGTGAGAACAATATGGAATTTACTTTATATTAACTTAAATGTAAATATATAAAATAACTGTATATACAATCCTAACTAAAGCCAAAACAAAGCTATGAATAAATTAACAAGATATTCTGAAAACCTTGTATCCAGAAAATTATGCAAACAATATTAAACAAAAAATTAAAGACAAAAACCATAAAAGAATAAAAAGGTGAATTCAACTGCATTAAAATAAAAACTTCCATTGATCAAAATATCTTTTAAAGTTGAAAATATTTATAACTTACATTACACCTCTTAAAAATATGTAAGAACTTTTATCTATCAACAAGGAGACAAAAACTCTAAAAGGAAAAAGAAATGACAAAATAATTGAACAAATACTTTACACATGAAGACATGAAATGGCCTGTAACCCACACCCTCCCCACCAAAAAAAAAAAAAAAACTTAACAGAAACATGAACAGTAATTTCACAGAAGAAGCAAACACACAGCCAGTAGGTATATGAAGAAAGGACCAATCTCATCTAGAGAAATGCAAATCAAAATCACTATAGGTCTAAGTATATTCACAACCCAGGGAGTTCTGGGGTGAAATGCAAGATTGCCCCGTCCCTCCTACAGGGAGGGCAAGAGGAGATTGAAGAAAAAGGCAAATCACTCCAGATTGTAAATTTTAATAAGCAAGGGAATTCACATTTGAGGCTGGTTTCGGGCACCTACCCATCAGAATTAAAAGTGTGTGAAGAGACCTTAATGGATTCAGTCATACGTATAGTCCAGAAGATTTCAATCACACATCTCTCTCAAGACAGTGTCCTCGAGGCAGCCCCCAGGTCAAGAACGGTGGGCAGGGCATACATTCTAAGGATGGGGAGGGGAGTAGGGCACTTCCAATTGCACCAGTCCAGCTCGTGTGTCAAGTGGTGGTCATGTGTCACGTCTTCTAGATCTTGTCCTCTAACAGATACCAACTTTAACCCACTTGGAAAAGTTAATAAATCTGAAACCACCTAATGTTGGAGGCTTATAGCAGTAGAAATTTACTTAATTCCTTTGGAAAACAATCCAGTGATATCTTTTAAACATGAATTTTTTCTAAATTTAATCTCGGCAAACTTACTATTAAAAATATACACAAGAAACTCTTGCACATGATCAAAAGGAGGCCAATACTGTATTATCAGTACTGTTCATAACAGGACAATGACAACAAGGCACTGAATAAACATGTAAATGGAAATATAGAATACAAACTTTATGGAATATTTACAAAACAGAATGCTATCTATCAATTAAAGTGAATAAAAAGACGAACCAATTGCAAATATTTATTTGTGTGTAAATAAAAATGGGAAAAACAACTTTCGAAAATAAGAAAATGGATGAGTCACACAATCTAACTTCCAGACAGTATAAAGCTACAGTAACAGCAAAAATATAGTTTTAGTATCCAGAGAGTCAAATGGATCACTGACATAGAAGAAAGAGACTGGAAACTGACATTCACACATACGGTAAAAGATTTTCAACAAAGGTCCAAAGACAAATTAGTGGATAAATAATAGGCATTTCAATAAATAATGTTGGAACAATTAATATACCTGTACATTTTTTAAAATGAACTTCAGTATGCACCTTATACCAGATATGCAAATGTAGTAAAAATAGACAAAGATTCCAGTGTAAAACCTGAAACTACAACAATTCCAGAAGAAAACACAGATGACTATGGATTAGGCAAAGTATGCTTATTTTGTAGGGTTTTTTTTTGTAAGCATAATACTAAATGTCCAACTCATAAAGAAAAAAAGAATAAATAAATTGGACTGTATTAAAAAAATACAGTAAGAGTGATAGTTTTCAGCTAAATTTTCAAGTTATATACTTGAGCATATCGATTTTACCTCAATAAAACTATTAAAATAAAAGCCATGAGTGGGCCAATAATAATAGTGTTACGAAAAAATATCAAAATTAATCCACTACGTACAGTTGATACCCAAAAAAGAAAGAGAAAAAAATAAAGGAAAGAAAAGACAGAATTGAAGAAGAAAAGAGAGGTTGGAAGGAAGGAAGGAAGAGAGGGAGGAAGGAAGGAAAGAAAGAAGGAAGGAAGGAAGGAAAGAAGGAAGGAGGGAAGGAAGGAAGGAAGGAAGGAGGAAGATAAACGTAAAAATTAGTTAGAAACAACTCAAATACACACAAAAATGCATATAAATTTCAAATATTTTGTGTTAAATGAAAGAAACCTAGCCTGAAAAGGTTCTTATTGTACAATTTCACTTACATGACAGTTTGGAAAATATAAAGTACAAAGACAGAAAACATCAGTAATGTTCAGAAGATGAAGGAATTGACCACAAAGAGTAATGAGGGAATTTGGGGCGGGGAGATGATGGAACTATTTTATATCTTGCTATGATGGCTGATATGTAAAATAGGTGCTTGTCAAAACTTATAGAACTATATACACGTATCCATTACATATGAATTATATCTAATACATCTTTTTTCCAAATGGAACTTAATGATACCAGAAAAAGATTTTCTTTCTTAGATTTCTACCTTTTTCGTTATACAACATTATGCCCACATTCTTACATGACAATAATTCTCTGTGACTAGGTAGACAGCTGTTTCCTCTGAAGACATGCTGTCAATCCCTACTGGTAGTTTCATTGTTTATGACATATTTAGGATCTACCCAACCCCTGAAGATAACTGAGTTTAAGTCTTTGCCTTAAAACCTTATCAACTAACACGTTTATTGGTATGATCTGTTTCCTAGGCATGAATACATTTTTCTGTAGAATGGAAAGGCAGTGTGTAGGATGACAGGAGATCCAGAGTGCTAGGGTCTACTGGGGTCCTGGGTTAGTACATAGATCACAAGAAACTAGAGGAAAGGATTTGCAATACTGATCTACAGGAAATTACAACAACAAAGGTTTAATCTTGAGTTAAAAATACAGTCACAATTCATGTGCTATTTGATCTATCTTACAAGGATCTTAATCACCAGAATCTAAAGGTAGACATTAAAATTTAAATGTAAGCATGCTTTCATTTTCAATGAAAATCACAGTGCCTCACACATAAGTGATCCATAACTCTTGGTTGGAAGAAAAGTGAAAGAAACTTAACAGAGGACCATCTAAGCAGGGCTGAATATCATAGTGCAATTAGCTATGCAGTTACATAGGACCCTAGGATTAGAAGGGTCCCATGATTGATTTTAGATTCTGCAGTTGCCACCCTGACATTCTTAATTTTTGAATATGAGGCTCTACATTTTCTATTTACACAAAGCTCCACAAACTATGTAGCCATTACTAAATGCAGGATTTTTGGAGACACTGCTGAACTTTCTCTAATGGAAAATAGTGAACTGTTTTTGACATGGTTCATTTATTTGACATTGTCATAAAGACCTAGGAGACATAGTGAAGCACAATTTCAAGTTTTAAGACCTAATTGAAGTGTATTGACAAACCACAGGAGCAATAGATGGACCAGACTGGAGGATGGCCATCAATCAGAATACATATGTTGACAGATTAGACAGGTCCTGAAGACAAAAAAAAAAAAGAAAAACTGGAATTGGTATCTACGAACTCAAAATAAATTGCAAATAGTTGGTATGGAAAAGACTGCCACTCAAGTGTCACTAGTTTAGGTCATATCCACAAACATAATTGTGTCTAGCACAACTCTAGTCCATCTTGTCTGCTAAATGAAAAGATGGAGTCATCAAAAAAATTTCTGTAAATTTTTATGCAAAATGAAATCTCACTAAATAATACTTTAACAGGAAGGGTGGGAAGAAGTCCAGATTTGTTGTTGTTTCTCAAATGTTGTCTGATTCCTGATCTATAAAATATAAATGCAGCTAGGCACTGAAATGAGTATATTAATTTTGGACATACCTTCCCACATATGGAAAGATAACTGACATTCAGCTACTCACCCATCACTAGACCCAGATCATCCAAATCATGAGACAAATAATGACTGTACCAGTCCTTTTCATCACAATTACTTTCATACCACAAAATGGTGATCAGATAATTGAGATCAGATAATCAATCAGATAAAATCCAAGTCAGCACACTTTTGAGAGTGCTAAAATGTTAAGCCAGAAAGGGCACCAGAAGAATGGACATAAATCATGATTTTCACGGGCTACTTATAACATATAGTCACCTGAACTACAATATTATCACACACAATGTAGACAACCTATTAAAAGTTAGTTGTACCAATACACATCATCAGTACTAATGACAATCACTTAAATATCACCATGCATATATCAAGTGCTTTTTCTGTGTCAGTCACTGTGCTAAGCCTTTACTTTTTTTTTGAAGTTTACATTGAAAACATCATAAATACATTTCTTATTATATAGACGAGTGCATGTTTTTTTAAAATTTGGTTATGAAAGAATTAATTATTTGGTTTATTTTAAATTCTTTTGATGCAAATTGGGTTTAAGTTTCACTGTTGTAGAGGAGGGGGTAGCACTTAAAGGATTAAGAGACATAAAGAATAAAAAACACAAAGTTCATTGCAAAATGTAGATAATGGAAAGTTAAATTAATTTGAGGGCATCTTGAGCATGATATACAATATTAAAATAAATAAAATATTTCTCTAATTAAGAAAGAATAACTGATAAAAACCATCTACTTTAGTCCTCTATATATTAGGTAAGGTCCTTATTTTAATAACAAATTTCAAAGAAATTAAGCAAATTCCAAACATTTCATATGAGTAACTGTCAACATATGTAAAAATCTGTGATGAAGTTTATGAATGTATATATTTATTTTAAGGGAAATATAATATATATGTCTGTATACACACACACACATATATCTCCATCCAAAAACAATTTTGTAGAGACATCCTTGGGGAAATGTCAAATATTTTATAAACATATTAATGTGACTTCTAAAGGAGTGTGTGTGTGTGTGTGTGTGTGTGTGTATGTGTGTGTGTGTTGTTACAAGTATACTATTGCTATCATTACCTAGTAAGAGGCTATAAAGTTTATTTTTCCTTTCTCTAAGGATTTTTCTGAGAAATAAATAGCTTTTAAAAGCTGTAAACATTTTGCAGCTCTTAAAGACAGTTGCTATAAAAATTCAAGGAATAGAAGCAATTGCTAAATTTATTGTATTTATTAATGTTGGGATGATGTCTATCAAACTATGGTTAGCATTCTAAAATATCTTTCCACACAAGGAAATTCATATCATAAAAATTGCCAAAAAACCATTAAATATTAAACTACATTAAATATCACCAGCAGTTATTTCACAGGAATTAAATTCTTTACACATTGATAAAACTGTATATTTCCTGGTTATAAAAATAAAAGAATTCTTATTTAAAAAATAATAATAATGAAGAAAGTTACAAAGAAGAAAGTAAAAATTATGTGGAGATGATTCACTGATTTCTTTAAACTCCAGTAATTTAACAATTTGTACAGTAAAGAAGTGTCAATTTTCTAATCAAAATGAAGAATGATCGTGTAGTTAAGTGAAATAAAATGTTGCTAATCTTTTGGGAATAAGAAAGAATGAGGAACCATGACATTGTTTTCTATAAATGAACTCTTGGCCATTAGAAAAAATGGGTTTTGATCTCATATCTGACATGTAGTAGTGACTATGACCTTAACCAAGGGTAACCAGTCCTTTCAGTAAGATAAAACACAGGGAGACTTTCTACCAATTCATTTTCTCAGCACATTCATTTCCATCTGTTTACTTATTTGGCCAATACTATTGAGAATCAACATATGCCAGACTCTGCTCCAGCGGGACAGTAAACAACACAATCTGAATTTTTATAAACTCTTTACAGCTCTCTGCACAGATAAGTTAGAGAAGGGGTACAGTAAAGGGGTAGCAGGCAGGAGGTTGCTACAGCATGGTGACGCTTCCTGGTGTCCTTGGCCTAGAGAGATGACAATGAGCAAGGAGAGAGGCAGATGCATTCAACACATCTTTGCATCACGATAGCGAAGACTACCTGATGAACTGAGAGGATTGTGGGGAAAAACCGAGGGAAAAGAGGATTCGAAAATAATTGCCAAGTTCCCAAGTTTCAGTTACTCATGGAATGAGTGCAGACATCATAATGTATGGGGATGAAGAGATGATTAATGTTTAACGATAAACAAGATTTTTTAGATAGAAAATCAGAGGAATGGGAAAGAGAGGGATTAGCATAATATGGGCAGGCAACAAAGGAAAACCCCTTAGCATTTTTGCTTTTAACCTGTTTTAAATAGGAGACCAGGAAGAGACTTTGTGAGAAATTTCCTTTACCTGGAGATCTGAGATCGCAAGAATGGAGAACATGATCATAATTTACATTTCATGACAAAACTCAGAATTCACAGCCATTCAAAAAATTTCCCTTAGATTGGGCTTTAAAATCAACTACATGGTCATTCCTACACTGAACTATATTTTTTTAAATCAAGGATTTCTCATTTTGTGTGTATATAGTCCAGTAAAACTTTTATTACAAAAACTATTGATGGACCCAATGGGCCCATGTGCCATAGTTTACAAATCTAGTGAAAACCACTGTTAATGTTTTTATTTCTTTTCTTACATATATGAACATGTATATTCTATGTATTCTTAAAAATGAAAGATTTCCATGATACATTTTAGCTCAAAAAAAGAAATTAAAAAGAAAAACCAAATTATGAAATAATGTCCTATATGATCACACTATTCAGAATTACTTGTTACTGGAATGCTTACTCTCTTGTACTTTCTCAGTTGCGAAAATGTTTATGCAGAAACCTCTCTATCTAAGAATGTAGCCTAGATAACTTAGCATAAAAGGGATTTTGCCACGGACCTTCCAGAATTCTTTAATCACTGGTTAATTTTTATCAGGCAAATTGCCATAATATGTGTTTGATCCTCTCAGATGCTAGGTAGGAAACAACGTTAGCTATAGCAGAGTATTTATGAGGACTTCTTAATGGTCTTTGGGGAATAAGTCCTCTAACATTGTAATAATTTTGTCTACTAATACTGACCCTAGAAGAATGATGAAGAGTTGAGTGGCTATAGCTAACTACAGAGAAATTAATTTTTTTAATTGACATCACAACCCAAAGGAATAGGATGTTCTAACTGTGACACTGTTTGGAACCACTACATCCCATGTTTACAGAGTAATCTGCTGAAAACCTGCCAACAGAACCATGGGGATGATTGTCAGGGTGAAGGATGTATTAGTAAGTAGGAAGTCTTCAGCAAGTGAAAAATTGTCCAGCACTAAAAACAAAGACCACTCTATGTTAACCATCTTGACACTAGGCAATTAAAACAGGTTTTTTAAATGAAAAGATAAAATAATAGGCACTTTAATAATATATCCCTGTGAAATCACCAGACATTAGAAAGTAAACATATTGACTGCCCTGGTAAAAAGAAAATTACTGAAATGATCTAGATCTAAGAAACTGAATAAACACCATGAAAAATTAGAAATTTCTGTTTGTCTCCCTCATATTTCTTCTCATTAGCTGATTGAAAACAAACATTCAATTGAAATTATAGGTTCTCTATAACAGGGATTCTCAGTCTTGGCCCTATTGACATATTGGTCCAAATAATTATTTTTGGGCAAAGGGCTAGCCTCTGAATTGTAAGATATTTAGCAACATCCCTGACCTCTGCCCACTAGATGTCTGTTGCACCAACCCTGGAATTATGACACCCCAAATTGTCTCCAGACATTACCAAATATTCCTTAGGGGACGAAATCATCCCTGGTTGAGTGCCATTGCGCTAGTAATATGCTACCCTAGAATCAAAAAGCCACATGTAGATGGATTTTTATTAATGAAAGAGTTAAAAGAACAGTATAGATCTGGGACAAAAAGATGCAAGAAATGAACCCCCAAAGTGTGACATTTTATTTTACTCCATATCATGTTGCTCTATATTGAAATCTTAGGAACTGAGCCTTTGAGCCACTTCAATTTTCATAATTAACAAAGTACCATAGAACAAATAGCTTATTAGCAACAGAAATTTATTTCTCATAGTTCAGGAGTCTGGAAGTCTAAGATAAGGGTACCAGAATGGTCAGGTTCTGATGAGAGCCTTCTCTTCCAGGTTATAGAATGGTCTTCTTAAGGTATCCTCTTGGCAGAAAGAGGGCTTGAGTGCTCCCTGGAGTCTCTTTCACAAGTGAACTAATTTCATTCATAAGGGCCCCACCCTCATGACCTAATCACATCTCGAACCCCTCCCTCCACCCCCAGTCACCTAAAACATTATATTAGGAATTAGAATTTCAGCACATGACTTTAGTGGGACACAAACATTTGATGACAAAAGTCATCCTACTTAATGTAGCTAAAAGATCTAGTGTTCATAGACAGGGCACACTGTTCCTAGGGGATGACTATACCTGTATTAAAATAAGTATTTTAGGGCTTGCATTCATGAAGTAACTCTATCTGGTTTTATATCAGATCTGTTAATGAATGCTCTGTTTAATCATAGTTTCCACTACCTCAGAACTCCAGCCTACATTATCACCTCTGAGACCCGTATCGTATCTCAAAGCTTCTCCCTGTGCATAGTCTGATCCTCTGTTCCCATTACTGCCTGACTAATTCTGAGTTTCTCGATCTAATTCACAAGGAAATTTGATTGACTTATCCTACTTTTTCAAATAATAGTAACAATAATAGTGTGTAACAAGATTATGTGTCACGTACCCAAGAGAGTTGTATGTATTTTATTAACTCATTTAATCCTCACTGCAAAAAAAATTGAGTCAGAAAAATCATTCAACTCATTTTACGGAAAAAGAAAATGAAAATCAAAGTTAAGTGGTAAACACTGAATTTGGATCAAGATAGTTTGACCCCAACTCTCATGAGTTTTATCACCTATAACTTGATGGTCATGGGTCAGTGCCAACCGTGATTCAATTTTGACTGTAATGGGGTAGGAAAAATCATATGGTCCCTGTCAGTAGTTGAGGGTGTAGTTTAGATTATTTAAAATGGCATAGGTCTGTGGCAGGAAACTACATTAGACGTAACACAATAGCCATCCAACATGGCAACAAAGCCTACTACAAATTTGAAGGGAATAATTTAGTGACAAAAATGTATTTCCTATTCATGAAAGTAGCAACGCAGAAAAAAATGGGTCCAGTCTTACCCTTTAAATAATAAGGTATATCAGATTATATTGGATCTATGGTTTTGTGGATCAAACTACACAAGAAAATAGTCTACACATTTTTTAAAATGTTAACATTGTCTCTTCCCAGCCCTAGAGACAAGTCCTTGGGCTTCACATGATCTGTATCTCAGCCATCTCAGCCACCTGAGCCACATAGGGGCACCCCTACTCTTATTTTTATAGGACTCATTGATGCCTTTTGTGATTGCTCTTCCTGGAGAAGGAGTGACATTGTTTAGATTGGGTTGTTTTCCAATAAGCAGAATGCAGAGTATGATGATGCTTTCAGAATCACCAGACTGCTGTCCAGCTTTTCCTCACAACCTGACATTATTTAAGGAGATAGCAGCTTTGAGAAAACTATTGAAGAAAGTTGTATTTGATGTAAGACTAACTCTAAGACATTGTATCCTAGGAGGTAGACTACACACAATGAAGTACCATACAGTTTAATAGATCTAGTATCTAGTAGTACGTAATAGTCAAAAAGATATGTGGCTGGGAGATGGGAGGGAAAAATTTCATTTAAGTTCAACAGTAAGATCCCGAGAGCAAATTTTGCCACTATTAAGAATTAAAAAACAAACAAGTTTTAAATACACCTCCTCCCAATTACAGATCTTAGTTTACCAGACATCAGGTAACAAAATAAAATTGAAATCTAGAATACATCTTTTATTGTTCATTAACAAAAATATTTAGTGACATTTCTTTTGTAAAAGTTCAAAAAGTGATTAAAGAAAATGCATACAAGTAGAAAAAAAAGTTCTTCATAGTTCTACCATTCAGACACAACTACCACCATTAACATTTTGTGAATTTCCTTTCATTTTTTTAATGTTTAGTATTACAATAGTGTAGAGGAGTGGGTAAGAGGATTTATTTTTTCAAAGAAAAAGTAAAGAATATATATTCAAATAATATGTTTTTTATATATTCAATATCTTACTTTTTCTGCTAGAATTGTATTAAATACATTAAAAATGTTATTCATATACATAAATTTTAATGGTATATTCAGTTATACCAGAATGATGGACCACAGCTAATTAGGCTGATTTCAATGATTCACCATTAAGGGAACTTGCAATAAGTATTTATAATAACTTCATTAAGCATTCCAAAATTAATGTTATCATATCAAAGACCATAAACATTTAAAATATATTACTATATACCACATATAGCTTTATGAAAATGTTGAACCAAATTATAGAACAATCAGCAAGAAATGACTATACCTACCTCATCTTGCCTTTACAATATCAGATATTTTCATTGGCTTTAATCTCTGGTTGGGTTGGGTTCTTTTTTCTTTACTTTGAATAACAATATGACCACTTTCCCCATATATTTATATATGAATTGCATTACTTCTTCAGGAAAATACTATCACCATTACAGTATATCCTCAAAAAATAAATACCCCAAAGCAGAAGAAAAATATCTCTTACCAAGGCCATTTTGGACATTTACAGTCAATATGAAAAGCCGAATTCTTTAACTCATCATCCTAAAGATTTTTATTCTCATTTCTCATCACTGTACCACCTATAATGATGATTTTCAAGTAAACTAAACAATTTGCTATGTTCCATATAAGCCATACATATTGTCCCCTTGTTTGGAATGTCCTTTACTTTCCCTCAAACACATGTGTAACACACAACACATACATACACAACACACACACTGTACACACACACATGCCAGGCACACAGAACTGACCACATACACACAGAAAACACACACACTACAATATAGACACACTACATACACGCAGAGCTTATGTTCTTTTCCAGGCTCCAGCAGTAATTTGCTGTGACCTTTCTCATCACAACTAACATCTTGCAGCATAATTATTGATACTTTTTAAGACTTCCTACTAGTTCCATGAACACGGGGACACCTCTTTGATCTCTCAATTCCAGATCATTCCATCATACCTGGAAGAAGCAGAAGCTCAGTAAAGGTTCTCTAAACAAGGATACTACTGAGTGCTAGGCATGGCTGCTGTCTTTGTAATAGAACTGAGTGACATTCAACTCTGTCAGCTCTGTCACTAAGACTTCTTGAAATAATTACCTGATATCTTTAAGATGCCATTGGAACAAATGGTGATGATAAAACATACCTTATAGGACTATTTGAATACAAATGAAGTAATAAAATATATGTAAAAAATCTGGCATATATTAGTAGTTCAATTAACAATAGACATTTTTATAGTTATCCTTACATATTTCCATTTATATATACATTATTTATTATTATTACTATATATTTTAAGGAAAGGTACAGGCGGGAATGAAAGTAAGTAGGCAGACAGGCAGGAAGACAGGCAGAAGAAGCACCTTATTTATTTTTATACAGTTTTCACATTGGTTGTTGCTCCTGACCCGGGTCTTGAACACCAGACCCTGGGAAGTATGCGGGACTGCTCCAACGGTGTACTAGATTGCTAGGCCACCAGGGAACACCCTCTATGTATATTTCAGTTATAATAAACATTAACAAATTCTTATATATGTGTTTTCCTTTGAATCATGATGTCTAAAAAGATAAGACCAATTGTACTGTCCATATTCTTGAGGCCTAGGTAAGAATAGTCTTTGAAAGTAAATCTTAGAAAAGAGTTCTAATCATAGTTGACAAAAGGGCTATATTCTCCAAAGGCAAAATAAATAATGTACTCTGCAAAATGACAGGTGGTCTAATCATCTACGGCTTAATTTTTTTATTGGCCCAATCATTAATATTACCAAAAGCATCTGGGGACCTGAAATGACTAAAAATAAAAGTCCTGCTCTCCCTTACAGCAGAGGAAAAGAATTTTTGGAACATGCTCTACTTTTCATTTCTAAAAATATATTCACTTGGGCCACACTAAAGAAGCATGTGAAATAATTTTACCAGTTGAAAATCAGGGTGAAACTGGTAGTATGTTCAGCACTGGCACGCGCGCAGGCGCACACGCACACACACACACACACACACACACACACATGCAGTCTCACACAGCAAACACCCTTGGAAGCTGGCTTGCTATGCGTCGCACAGTCACGATTCCTACGTGCTCTTTGTGTGCCTTCCTTGAGGCTAAAAAGCATTTGCTTCCATCTGCCAACCAGATGAACCCAGAGAAAGTCACAAAGACACACAAATGAGGATGACAGAAGTATTTGTACAGAATAACTTTGCCAAGATCTTTTTCTCTCTACCCTTACCCTAAACTCCATCACAAGCAGTTCTAAAATCTCACTGTAGCTCTCCTTTTGATGACAGCTCAGACCATCTCCCCCAGGACTGAGTGTCCTGAGGCCTCAGTCTGAACAATTTTACATGATTAATTGTAGAATGTGAAGCCCCTAGAACAGTGCTAAGTGCAAAAGTGTGCTCAATGCATATGTTTCATTTCTATCTTCCAGACTCCTTCCTCTAAGCACTCACTGGACCACCCTCCACACCCCCCAGATCCTTTCACGGAGGCTCCAATTTATTGCCCAGGCAGGGCTTCTCAGATGCTGAGAAATGCAGGAATCGTCCATGTTAGAGGTTTCTGACATCCTGAAAATATGAAGAAAGGCCAAAACAGCTTTTTGAAAATAATAGTACATTTTAAACTCTCACGTCTAATGGAAGAATGTTTTATAACACAGTATACTCTGTGGTGGTATTTACAAGGTTTGCAATCGACTTTATAAGGTTAAGAAGATTTGTAGGAAGATGTTACAGCCAGCAGCGTAGCCCAGGAATGCAGCAGGAATTAAAATGCTACATGTTGTCCTCCAAATCTGTTCATCTTGTTTTTGTCTGTGTGCAAAACCTCATTTGCAAGTGACATTTTGAAATCCTTTGAAATGTAAACTTCATTTAAAAGCTTCTCTTATCCTCATCTTAGTGCTTGTCTCCATGCCTCCATGCCTCACAAGTAGGTAATGGAGGAGAGGGAGTAGGATTTGTCCTGAAAAGTGGGAAAGAGGTTTACAACGCCATATGAGGCCATTATAGTGAGATCTACGTACAGGTTGTATTGTAAGGAATTTCTCTCCACAACCCCCCTAGCAACTCATTCATTATTGCCAAGGAGGGCTTGGATAAGCAGAGTCCCCCACCAGCCTCCCAGGGGCCGACCTGGAACTGGAACCCTGACACTCAAGCCAATGAATTAGCAGGCTATCACTAGAATAATTTCGCCCAGACTTCTCTGGCAAAAGCAAGCTATTTTTCTTGCAAGAAAGGCCTCAAGAGTTTATAACTTTTCAGCTGAAATTGTTTTTCTGAAGAAATGGCAAGGCAGCACTGAACACTGGGTACTATTGTAAATGATGAGCTATTTTTATTGCAAGAAAAACACACAAAAGATTTAAAGTAATTACAGTGATACACACACATACACACGCAAATACATTTATAACTGGAAACAATAGGTTAAAGCATAACATTAAATATACACCAGGGTATATGTGTCCATGCTATTGCAGAAGCGTAGGGTTCATATCATGCTGTGATGGTTTTATGGGTTGTTGAATTGTAGAAAAAGAATTTATACACAGGAAAGTATGAGAAAGGGTAACATGATGTAGTAAAACAGAGGCTATTGATACTCTTCTCTTCATCTGCTCTTTCCTCCTAAATCCTCAGCCATCTGGCTTCTGCCCCATCACTGCCTAACCCACAATTTCCCAGAAACTGCTTTTGTTAACAAGGTAAACTGCTTGCTGCTAAATACAAAGAAGAGATTTCAGTTTTTGTCTTACTTGATCTCGTTCCACAGCATGTGACCAAGGGAAATGTCCTTTGTTCCACACACTCTCAGTCTTGTCTTGCTTGACACCTTCTCCCTTGATATCATCTGATCACCTTGTCCAAGCCTTCTCAGTCTCCTCACAAATACTTCTTTTTTCCTGGCCCCTTCAGTGTTGTGACTGAAGGTGCTCCTGTGATAAATTTTGTCTTTCTCAATGTGCATTTTCTCTCTGGTGACTTCATCCATTCAAATGACTTCCTGTGCTTTCTCTTTGCTAAAGGACTCTCTGATCTACACCTCAGGCAAGATCCCTCCCCTGATCTTCAAATCTATAGAATCAATTCCCCATTAGACAAACGTATCAGTTTTCTATTATTGTACCACCCTAAATATTTATTCAATCACAATTGCTTACTTTACTCACTTATGAAAGTCATCTGGGCTCAACTAGGCAGTTCTCATTCAGTATCTCTTATGTAGTTGTGATCAGACAGTAACTGGGACTGAGATCATTTCAAAGTCTTCTTTTTTCATATGTCTGTCACTCATATTGGAAGACTTGGATAGCTGGGGATTTGAACTCTAGGCCATACCTCCATGTATGTATGTGTATATATGTATGTATATATGTGGTCACTCCATATGGTGGCCTGAGGGTAGGCAGATTTCTTACAAGATAGCTGAAAATTGAGGAAAAAAAAAAAAAAGGGAGGATGTTTAGGCTGGCTTTGGTTGGCTGATTTGAGGGAAAGTTCTAAGAAAGTAGTAGGGACTTAGATTGTATCAGTTCAGGTCCAGCTGAGAGACAGAAACACTGACAGTTATTTGAATAGGGAAAAATTAATATTAAAGAAATAGATACTAAAAGAGGTAAAAGAAGACTCTAAAGGGACCAGGCATCACAAGTCAAAATAGCAACTATTACCTCTAGGGTGAAGAAGAGGGACAACAATGGAACAAAAGACAGTTAAGGTCTCTTTGCCTCAAAGCTGAAATGCAAACCTCTTGAAAGAGGGAATGGATACCACAGGCAGCCTGCACTGCGAAGACACTTGACCAAGCGCAAGGCTGCCATTGGTCTGTAAGAGCAGGCCATCGTCACTGCATGGTGCAGGTAGGCCAGAGCTGGTGTATAAGGTGGGCTGCCATTCTAGTGTGTAGAGACAGGCTCATGCTGCTCTGAAGTGGTTGTGGATGGGGAGACATGGCCTGAGGGTTCATCTTCAGCTCTTCATTAAGGTTGCTGATCTCTGGCAGCATGGATATGGAATACTTGGCATCTGCAAGGAAAGTTTCTTCCTGCCATTATTGCACTGCAGTGCCCTCTATTGATGAAACTGGATATCCAACCAGCTGGCAAAAGAAACGCTTACAGGGTCCGGCACAAAGCAGGGCAAAGAGGGATGAATTTAGACCTGAGTCACTAAATTGATAATTGACCCTTTGCAACCTTTCATGAATACAATGAAAACTTCTATCAACATTGATGTAATTATTTGTGAATATAATACAATCATTTTCCTTAGGGTAATTCCATGAAAAGGAATTACTGAGTCCAGAGATTTTTTTTTTTTTTCATTTGGACATATAATAATAAAACTTCTCCATAAAGCTATGCAAGTTTATGTTTGCTCCAGCAGAATATAAATATATGAAGAATCAGCATACCCTGGGCAGTTCTAGGCTAATGTTCTGGAACAAATCCTTAAAGAGCAAGTAATCTTAGCTGACTGCCCAGCTTAGCCAACTCTTGCTCTTTACTCTTCTATGAAGTCTTTTTGTGGAGACTTTCTGTAAGGTGATTCTAGTTTGTTTATTAAAATGACTATCAAAGCAGAGGTAAAACTAAAGTTCTAATAGTTGGAAAAGTTTTGTTGTTGCTTATTATTAGTTTTTAATGAAACATGAGAATATCTATAAGTAACATCTGATTCTTGAAAGAAATGATTCAGGAATGCCAAGAAACATGTCCACATTTTGGAATTGAGGACTTGGGAAATACTTGGAAAAGATGTTTCCTTGAGAATGTCAAGACTCTGCTCTAATACACTAACTTGCATGGTTGCCGTGAGGATCAGTAAGAACATGTAAGTCATACAGAGGAGTGAATAAGTTATTTTATTTCCTGAGAGCTTTGCTGTTAAATTGCTAAGAATTCAAGCATATGTATTTTTCATATATATGTTGTTTTCATTAAGGATGTAAATATGCTCCTCGTGCCCAGTTAAAAGAATGTTATATTAAAGTGTTATGCTCTGATGATTTAGTTACAGATTTGATGGTATTTCTTCCCAGGTCCTTAACAAATACCATTTGTCTTTTTTTAACTGCTTTCACTGCAATAAAATCTCAGTGCAAAGAGAAGTAGAAGGAAATCAACCATCACATGATCTTTGCATTTGTCTGTATTCCCAATACACTTAATTTGTATTATCATTTGGATACTTATTCTGCCTATGTTATAATAAACCATTTACACTGTGTCTTCATTTTCTAAGACTCCCTAAAGCAAGAGCCCATTTGGAATAAACTATATTAGCATTGTGCTTTGCGTGTATAAGTTCCTTAAAAAATCAAGAGTTGCAAACACGAATACTTTCATGGACCAGACATCTATTACACATTAATAAGCAGGAATAATTTAAGATAATAGGGGTCCATGTGGGACACATAATATGGGGGAAAGCATACTTCATCTTTACTTATTTTTACCATACAAAGTAAAAATACTTAGGAGAGAGGAATCTACAGGCTACACTAGACTAGCAGATCATCTGTTTATGATTCTGTGTAAATCTTGGGCAAACTGAATTAGAAGCAGAAGCTACTACAAAAGAACTAAAAATGGACTGATCAAAGCAAATCATGACTCAGGTTGGAGCATTCACTCTAATTCAGTGTTTATAGCCTCTCCCTCTCTCTCCATCTTCCTTTGGCTTCCGTGATAGTAAACCACCCTGTTATTCCCCATGTCATTCTCCCAATGCACTACATCGGAGTGGGCAAGTTCACATAACATAAAACACACCATGTAAACCATTTAAAAGTGAAAAATTCAGTGACATTTAGTACATTCACAGTGCTCAGTAATTGTCACCACTATCTAGTACCAGAAAATTTTCATCACCCCCAAAGGAGACCCTACCCATGAAGCAGTCATTCTTCATGCCCCTTTCCCCATTCCCTGGCAACCACTAATTGGCCTTCTGGGAATCTTTATTTTTGTTTTACTTTTCACCCTCAGTTCAGGTGACATACAAAGAAAATCAGAGCAGAACTCAAACCTGATAAGGTGAGAAAACAGTATAAAGTAAGTGCTGAATAAAGCTCCCTAGAATTAAGGTCTCTGGATTTGAAATTAGGGTGAAAGAGGAGACTAGGGATACTCTCCTTTGTTTATCTCAGTCTTGCTGAAGAGCCCATCATCCCACCAGAAACAAAAGATGTGATGGGTCTCCTCTCAGTTTTAACTTCATTTTACTTTATCCTATCTAGTTTTCTTATTTGAGTCTAAGACAAATACACTCTAAATTAAATCTTTTAAAAATACAATGATCTAAGAGACCCAAGTCTACTAAGATCATTTCCCTATGGAAATTTCCTCCCTGTTCTCTGTTGGGTATTCCTCTTCTTTGTGCCCTAAATTGTGGCTGATTATTTTTCTGTTGCCCCGAAAACGCTTTTGCTTTATGCTTTCAGTGAGCTGAAAATGAGTGTAATACACCCTGTATTATAAACACTCACACACTCCCTCTTGTACAAAACCACTTTCCTTGGCTGAAGTAAGATTGTGGATTGAGGTGTCAGTCTCCTTGGGAACCATGTGGGCCACTTTGAAAAAGGATACCCACTAAGGCCAATTTCTCTAAAATGGTGAATTAGCAGTTAATTACACCAGTGCACTGAAAATATCTCTTGAGGTACAATGTAATTACTATAATCTACATTGGCCGCATCCTGAGATCCTTTGCGGTAAATCTTTTAGTCACTTATCATCAGCCCATAAGTAAGTCACCTAACATTTTGGAGTATTCTTTGCTCATCTTTAAAATGATAAATATCAAACTAGATAAGTTTCTGATTCAGGCTACCAAATCCCCAAACATGGGCATGGATATTATCTGTAGTCTGAAAGGTAATACGATTTTTTATTTACATGCTATCATTTAAAAAATAATTAAAATCTTAATTTTACTTCTGTTTAATATTTGGTAACAGATTCTTCTGCGATAAAAATAAAAAATTATATATGCTTACTGTAGAAAACTGGAAGATAAAGAGAAGATCACCTATAATCCTGCCGTTTAAGTATAGACTATTTACATATCACTGTATATCCAGCATTATTTCTATGCATGTTCACACATATATTACTTTTAATAAATTAAAATATACTGTAGGCATTTTTTAAACTATTTTTACTTAGTAATATATCATAAACATTTTCATAAATCATAAACTAGTCTTCTACAAGGTTTAAATGACATTCAATTATGTGTACGTGTGGCTAATTTTAAATACAGGTTATTCCTAATATTTCATTATTTTAACAATACTGACATGAACATCTATGAGAGAATTATATTAATATCATTATGAATTAACTATTATCATAAATATTCAGATTATTTCATCTCTGGACAATGGGAGTCTCCTCTTGGCTCCAATTCTTTTGGTACAATTTCTCTGGCCTTATAGCTTCCTTGCTTTCCAGTGTGATCAATGTTCCAGGCACTTTTACTGGGTATGTGTTCTGCCCTATATCTGAAATTAGCCAATTCTCTAAAGAGCCCTCTTCCCTTTTAGTGGAAATGGTATTTAAAAAGCACCATCTGGGTACTAGAGAAGCTTATTGCTATTGCTATTGGTTTGGTAATTATCACTAGGTCTTGTCAAGGGACTGAACTAGAAAATAACTTTTTAAGAGGAAAAAGCATTATGAGTTTATGATGATGTTTCAAATCTCAATTTATAATAAGGTTTTTACTACTTTCTTTAATTTTATATTTTTTTGTCTCTTCCTGCTTTTCTAGAAATCATGTTCCTAATGAATTAAGATAATGTTTATGCTTTAAATTTAATCTCTGTATTTCCATATTTTAAGACATGACTATCTTAGTACATTTAATATATACATATAATGGTTTCAGAGTAGCAATACCAATATTATTAACAGTGTAATTATTAAAAACTATGATAATTGCAGTTCTTCACCTTTGTATCTCACTAGGGATGTGTCATCAAATTATTATGTTTTAAAATCACTTGAAATAATTTATCCTGTGTGATTTGTACACCAATTTGATTCACAGGCTAGCCTCCTTATTTTGACTTTCCTGTTAGAAATTATTCTCTTTATTTTGCCTTTTGTTTTCTAATTGTAGAAAGTGCTAAATTGGTTTCAATGTCAAATCCACTAAAAAAATATACCAAAGAAGTCTTGCTTCTATCCCTGTCCTCTTTATCGCTCTCTCTATATACACGGAGACGCTATACATGCATATTTGGAAATGGATATATATGTGTGTGTGTGTGTGTGTGTGTGTGTGTGTGTGTGTGTATACTATATCTATATGTATCATCTAGCTAGCAATCTGAAATTGGTAGAACAAGTCAACAGGTTTACTCCTAGCAAAGAAATAGTCCTTCCATTTCCCAGTTGCATAGTACTCCATTACGGGCATATAACATGGGTTCACATACTCACTTTTGGTGGATATTTGAGTTTTTCTTACTCTTTACCCTCATAAATAATGCAATGAAAAGCTTGGCATGTAAGTTATTTTCATGTGCTATCATTTTTTTGAATGCATGTAAATGTCTGTGTGGTGAATTAAATTATTTTGGAACATTACTGCATTCACAGTTGTCTTTTACCATTCATTAGTCTCAGTCAACATATTGAAACATGGAGGTTCTACAAAATGACTTTACAAACTCAAAGCAAACAACCTCACAATTGTAGTGTTGAAATCAACAACACTAACTTCTCAGATGATAATGGTTTTCATAAAGTGGACTCATTCTCTTCACTGTGAACATTGAACTGATTCAGGAAGGAGGGCAGGTTTGGAATTTTGGTTCTAACCATTTAACTCTGTGATTTTGATTCAATTATATAACATATGCATGTCTGTTTTCATCATCTGTAAAATAGTAGTCACGATTATTATGCACACCTCTAGTTTATCAGGAGAATTAAGATTATTCATGCAAACTGCTTAGTTTATTGTCCAGCACATGGGAAATATTATTAGCTAGGTTTAAGATTAACTTAAACTGTGTATTTAAGACTTCAGCTAAATGTGATTTAATATTCCAATTTTACTTATTTCACTGGTAGTCAAGATCAGAATTATTCTAAAATGATATTTCAAGGATTGTCAGTCCATATATTAGACTATGATAAAAGTGTACCCTAGCAAAAGCAAACTCTGAACTTAATTTTAACAGTTGCTGGGCTATTTTCCATTGCAGTACACTAAGGTCAAGATATTCCCTTGAAACCCCTGAAGAAATAACTTCAAAATCACATAAAGTAACATTTTATCCACTGCTCTCAAAATTTTGTCCCCCATTACATAGTTGATAATTTGATTTTTGCCAGTATATAGACTTTGCCTTAAATCACCATATTTAACTGACAGCAATTAAATTCATTTAACACACTGTGTATGAATTTCAAAAGACCTTTATGACTGTTTATCTCATCTTTATGAACCTTTAAACTTAATAGCTTGGATTGCATAAAGAAATTATTTCCAAAAGTTAAGCACTTCTTCAAGGCCATAGCCAGACTGTTTAGTTGATCAAAATGATGATATCATCCAGTCGCAGACCTCCATGTGTCCTTGCTCTTCAACTGTCCACTAATTTACAGTGTGTGTGTGTGTGTGTGTGTGTGTGTGTGTGTGTGTGTGTGTGTGTGTGTGTGTGTGTGTGTAGGGGGTGGGAGGATGAGATATGGTCCCCTGTCATTAAACAAGGACATTAGTCAAAAAAAATGTTATTCCAGTTCAGAGAATACAAATGTTGCAGTTTTGCTGTGTTTAATAGTGTTGGGATAATATATAGATTCCTTTAAAACTCACAGTACAATAACCCATGTTAGAGTCATCCATTCCTCTCCTTTCTCTTCCAAAAGGTTATGGTAGCTAATCATTAAAACAGAGCCCATAAAGACTGTAGTCAAAAGAACCAGCTCAAGGGCACATTCCCCAACATAACTTTTCTAACCATTCATTTTCCCAGCTGTCATTCTTCTTCCCTTTCTCCATTAATAAAATGTCCCCAGTTTCTTTCAGTCCTGAGACCTTCGTCAATCCCATCTATCTTCACTAGCCCAACACATAAACACACACACACACACACACACACACACACACACATACAGAGAGAGAGAGAGAGAGAGAGAGAGAACATTCTTTTTAAATATTTTAATATTTCTCAGGTTAGACTACTCATCACCTCCTACCTCCACAATAGCCAGCACCCAGACCTATTCCATATTAATATACATTCCACTGAACTAAATCTAATCTTTCCCCAAGTAGTCCTTAGCCTTAACCAGCAAATCAAGAAATCCAAGAAGACTTCAGAATGTTTGACAGCCATCATTCTGTTAAAGAAGGCATGAGGATTTTCATTATCCATCTAATTGATACTTAAGGTAAATTAATATGAGCAATGATTTGAGGAATGAAAACGATGGTGAGAAAACCATCCCATTTCCTAATAAACGTATCCTACTTCTCTGCAAAGTACCATAAAACATTGCAAAAATTACAGTTAAAGGGGAAACAATCCTATCAGAACTAATTCGGATTCTTTTCACTCACTAAGTCAGTCACAAGGTGAGTAAACTGGCCATCTTCTTAACCTCTTCAATCCCAGCATTCTCAACTCAGAAATATTGATATTTTGTGCAAACAATTCTTTGTTGGGGGAATGGGAAGGATAACAGGCCTCTGCATTACAGGACATTTAGCTTCTACCCATTAGAAGCCAATAGCAACTCCTCCTCCAGTTGTGACAATCAAAAATGTCATCAGACATTGCCAAACATCAACTGGGAGGAGTGGGGCAAAATCTTCCCAGGCTGAAAACCACTTTTTTTAATGGAAAATTTTTTGTCCTAGATCAGAGGTCAGCAAACTACAGCTCATAGGTCAAAGGAAAAGCCCACTGCCTGTCTTCATAAATAATGTTCTATTGGAACTTAGCCACATTCATCCATTTACCTGTTATCTATGGCATTTTTCTCACTAAAACAGCAGAGGCAAAGAGTGGTGACAGAGTTTATATGATGCGTAAACCTAAAGTGCATACATACTGACCCTTTAGAAAAAATTGTTTCAGCCTTTGTCCTAGTCTACTGGTTTAAATTTGTTGTTGTGTGATGTCAAATTTTTATAATAAAATCTGATATAAACTTGTGTCAAGATGGTCCAGATGGAACATTTTACACAGGTAATTTGAGGAAGCAATGTATATGCAGACAATGTATGTGAGCAATTTCAAAAGTGTGGCAGAGTATAGAGAGGAGAGTTGGGCATTAGTACCATCCCCAGGCCTGAAGAAGACAGGATCATGAGGACCCTGCAGGAAAAAGCAAGAAGAACCATTCTCCTTCACATTCACCCTCCCTCCAAACTCACTAATGCTCCCCCAATGGCCAAATGCAAACAGAAACTGGAGGGAATGATAACCCATTGACGTCCTTACAGGTCAGCCTCCCAAGTCACAGAGCAGAGGAGGTAAGGGTGGAAAGTAGAACTTGGGACCAACAGAAGATACCCAAAGTAGAGACCTAAAGACTGAAACTGATCAAAGTAAAAGCTTCACTGATGTTTTGTGGGGTTGGGTATTGAGATCCAGCATAAGTTAGCCTTTTAAGTTGAAACAGGGAACACAGTTTGAAAATCCTGTCCTGTTGCTTCTGGCCTCTAACTTTATTTGTCTCCTTTTTGAAACAAAATCCTATGATCAGATATTCCAGTGCTTTCTTCTCTAACAAACTATTATTCTTATAGTCATTCTCAATGATCAAACCTTCAACCCTAACTTTCAGACATACCCCATCCCCTTTCCTGCCTCTACCTTCTCTGATTATGTCCTCAAGGTGCCAAGCATTGATAGAAAAAATTAAAACACTGATTACTGAATCCACTACAATGCCGTAATACTAGACAATGACAGTGGCCAGCAGCACATGCTTCTCAGCTTCCAAGACTTTCAAACCTTAACTAAAACTGCCTTAACTATTCCATTCACTAAATCTGATCTGAAAGACTTTTCACCAGATATTCTCAACCTTAACAGCTCTTGAAGAAAAAGATTTGCCATCACTTATTCCTTTTTAATTTATTTCTTACTCTGGCTTCCATAGCACCATATATTCTAGGATTTTCTCTTCATTCTTCAAGCAGCACCGCTTTGTATACTTTACAGGTGCTTTGAAGTTAAAAGAAAGAAACTAATAATAAATTATGACCCCCCCCCCGAAGAATACAATTAAAGCTAATAAAGTGAGTAGCTTCAGGAGGCTTTGTCTTGTAAAACATCAACAGCATTTCCTGGAGAATTAGAAGTCATATGAATACGTAGTTCCATGTAACTGGCAAATAACAAGTTATCATTTACCTCCGATACCTTCTTACATTATATGCTTCCTTTCACTTTCCCCAGCTTTGAATCCTCAAAGTAAGGAGAGAATGGAAGCTTTTGACAAAGAATTTCAAATGTCTTTTTAGTAAAAATAGTTCAATCTCAGAAAGCATAATCCCTATTCAATTATCACAGCAGCTAAAAATACTGAAATGTTACATTGCACTATTTTAAGTAATATTTTAAGTACATGAATATGAAAGTTTTGCAATATGAATTTTTACTCTTAAGCCAACATTGGTGGCCATCTTCAAAGATGACAACCATTGATCATGCTCCTGTTATTCACACCTATGAATGGTACTCTCCTACATGTTACCAGAGTTGATCTGTGTAACCAATAGAATATGGCAGAAGTAATGGCATGTCCCTTCTAAAATTAGGCTATAAAAGATTGCTCATTCTGTCTCTCTCTCTTCCTCTCTCAGATCATTAGCTTTGAGAGAGGCCAAATGCCATGTTGTTACGGTCACTTGGTCTGCCTATGGAGAAGTTCACATGGTAAGAATCAAAGTCTCTAGCTCTCAATAAGCAGGGAACTAAGGCCTGAAAACAATCACATAAGTGAGCTTGGAAGCTTATCTTTCCAAGCCAATCCATCAGAGGAAACTGAGTGGTCCCAACAGCTGATTATAATCTCATGACAGACTGTTAAGGGTCTAATTGTTTCCTTCCCAAATTCAGATGTTGAAGTCCTAATTTCCATGACTTCAGAATATGACCCGTCTTTAGGGATAGGGCCTATGAAGAGGTGATTCGTTAAAATAGACAATTAGGATATGCCCTCGTCTAATGTGACCAGTTTATAAGAAGAGATTTGGGCTCAAAAAGAGACATGTGGGTGTATGTGCACAAAGGAATCACCAAGTGAAGAGGGAGCAAGAGGGCAGCTGTCTGCAAGTTCGAGAAAGAGGTCTCACAGGTAACCAAACCTATTGACACCTTGACTTTTGACTGCCTAGACCTGTGAGAACATAAAAATAACTGTTCTGTAAGCCATTCAGTCTGTGGTATTTTGTTATTGCAGCTTTAGCAAATTAATGTGGAGAATTTGAGCCAGAATTGCCTAGTTAAGCTTCTCCTGAATTCCTGACCCCAGAAACTATGATATAACAGAGGATTTTTTTTAAAGCTGCTAAATTTGGGGTTATCATTTGTTATTAGCAACAAATTTGTTATTCAGCAATAAATAAGCAATATACCACCTAATTGTGTAGATTGCTTATCATATAATGGCAGTGATTTGCCTTTCTAAATCCGTGCTATGATTAAATGTCATATTGTATTTGGCATATGTTTTGTGTGGTCTGAATTGTCACAAAAAAATTTCATCATGTACTTTATTTTTTTACTCACATCATTTCTTTTAAAGGGAAGAAATCAGCATATAAAATTGATTAAACTATACATACCTTAAAATCTATAATTTTAGAAAATATCCCTTTAATATGTATTACTTTTCTCTTTTTTTGAAATTGATATATAACACTGTAAGTCTAAGGTACACAAGGTGTTGATTTGATATACATATATATTATAATATGATTATCACTATAGTATTAGTTAACACTTCCATCATGTCATATAATTAACATTTCTTTTTTTGTGGTGAGAACACTTAATATTGTCTCTTAACAATTTCAAATATATAATGCAGTATTAACTATAATCACCACACTGTGAATTAGATCCCCAGAAATGACTCCTCTTCTAACCATAAGTTTTTACCTTTTAAACGACATCACCCGCAATTCCCTTGTAACCACCATTCTATTCTCAGTCTTACAAGTTTGGCTTTTTCAGAATTCACACAGAAGTGATATTATAAACTATTTGGCTATCTCTATCCAATTTATCTTTTTAGATATCTAACAGAGCATTCATAAATATTTCTTATCCTATTTTCTTTGAGAATGTTCTGAGACTGGTATCTCTGTCCCACCTTATCCATACTATACAGCTTAGTAGAGGTTCATTATACTGTTTTTCAGTTATGATGATGAATATTAAACCAACACATGTAAACTATTCACTGATTTATTTATCACCCATTCATTCAGTGTTTATTTCAAGCCTAGTATATATCATGTACTGCTGTCGGCATTGAGGTAAGCAAGCAGGAAAATCCCTGCTCATGGAGTTTGCAAAAACAGACAGCAATGAAGAAGAAAAATATGTAAAATACAGCATGCCAAAGAGTGGCACGTACAGGAAAATTTCAAAGCCAGCACATAAACACCTCTGCCCATGATCAACTCCCTTTCAATGGTTGTTAAATATGAGAATACTAGTCTGATAAGTAGAAGAGTCTCTGGTAAACAATTTCATATTAATAATTTTTAGTAAATCTTACAAAGTTTCAGGGGTGTGAGAGTATAATCTTGTCTGAGTATCATTCACGTTTAAGCTAATTTCCATGGTTTGTTTAAATATGTAGTTCCTTGCAGTCATCTTTAGCTTTACAATGAGAGTTTATCAGCAGAAATACTGAATATACTTATATGTCTGTAATTGTGATAAAGTGGCACTAAAATTAAAAGCTCTTTAGGCATCAATATTTTCTCCTGGATAATGAAACTATAACGACAGGAAACATTATCACCATATGACATTATTATTATATTCTGAGACTATAATGGCTTTAAAACAAAACATGATATTGTCATGGTTCAGAGAGGATGTTTTAGAACTTTTCTTTTCTAACATATCCATGAAAAATGCTCTGTGTTTGTGTGTTTGTGTGTGTGTGTGTTAGAGAGAGAGACACAGAGAATGCGACAGAGACAGAGAGACTGATGAGCAGTTCACACACGTTGTTATGGCAAAGAGCCAGAAAAATGCAATTAAAAAATACCTACGATGTGAGGTAAGGCATGAAGTTATAGCTTGGACCTTCAGTGACTCTAGAAAGGAGTTAGTAAGCCAATAAAGTATGTGTCTGTTTTAGATGTTCAGAGGCCAATGCTCTTGAAACAAAGTTATTTACCTGATAAAGTTCCCTTGAACCAGGATCATATTCTTGTTCCTCAAGATTTATCAGCACTATCTGTACTATTGAAATAATAATTTCCAGGCGATGGCCATATACATTACTACAATGAAAATAAGGACCTACAGTGGGTAGCAATCTGCCCTTCCTCCTACCAATATCTAAAATTAAAAAGCCATAAACCAAATAGTAAAAGTTCTTTATGTTTGTTATAAGTCAGCAATATTTGGCAAATTTTCTATAGTCAGAATAATGTGTATTGGAGATGAAGTAAATTTCTATCTAAAACTGAATATTTTCATAAAGCATAATGTTAATTTCAGAAGAGGGCAATACAATCACAAAATACAACATCAACATGTTTTAGGTGTCACAGAGTTTCTTGGCGAGTGGCATTCTTGGGAGATAGAAAGTTACCAACAAGAAAATCCCAGTAATTCATTCATACATAGAATTCTAGGTTCAATAGTCTCAGATCAATTATTGTTTAAGTGACCTCGAATGAGTTACTTTACTTTCTCGTTCATCTCAGCTTCATTTTCAATAACGTTTTAATGAAGGAAAAAATACTCTTCCCTTTACCATTCTGCATTCTGAGATATAATAAAAGAAATAATAATAATAAAAGAAAGAAAAGAAGAAGTTTATTAGTATGTATACTTCATGTATACATGAGAGCTACTCAGAGGAAAATCAGTATATTAGTAACTCTCTAGAGTAGCTTAGGACGCCAGTTTAAATACCATCTTCAGCTAAAGACAAAAAAGAAAAAAAGTTGGGAAGAAGCCATTTTTGAAGAGGTGATAAGGAAAAACACAGTAAGCAAGGGTAAGATTGTTATACAGATTTAAGTCCCAGCCTTCTCACACTGATAAGATTCTCTGGTGATCTAGACACATTATTCTCTTCCTTATACAGAAAGATACACCTTACAAAAGGAGACTTCCTTTATGAATGTCAATTTCTTTTACAAATGTATAACTTCTACTCTGTTTTCAGAGCTTCTCTAAAAGATATATATACACATATACATACATATATACACACACACACACACACATGCATATACTGTTCCTCAAAAGATTAGGTTAAAAATAATCCTTATGCCCAAGAGGTATTTTTTGAAGAGGAATATTCTTCTATCTACCAATCTGATGCTAGGGTTCCCATATGTGCTAAGGTTGCCATAAAGATGAAATAAACTAATACAAACAAGGTATTCAGAAAACAAAAACATAGAAAATGCCCATTGAAAGTCAATCATTTAAATTTCAGAGCATTAGTCCTCAATGCTTAGTCCTTGGACCTATAGTAGTAGCATCACTAGGGATTTTAGCAGAAACACAAATTCTCAGACCTCATTCTTCATCAACTGAATCAGAAATTCTGGAAATAGCACCCAGTGTACTGTTTTAACAGCCCTGGAGGTGATTCCGATACACACTGAAGTTTGAAAAACACACATAGAATATAGGCTAAAACAAAAATTAAGTTCTATAGAATTCATTATTATGAACTTCCGGTTTCGCAACTAAGTATAGGAGAATATTTAGCTCCATTTTTTTCTATATAACTAGAAAAAAAATACCAGCACAGACTTGGGAACAGCAGGAATTAAGATTTCTGTAGAACTCTTAGCATTCTATTTTTGACATTACTAGATAGAATACTTCACACCACAAAAACATGTTCCAAGAGATCTATTATTAAACTGTGCTAATGTATTTAATAAAGTCAAAAATACAATGTAAAAATGCACTTAAAAGAAAACCTACAGTATTCATGATAATCATGAGATTATATATTTGAAAACAGCCTCTTATTCATTAATCTCAACCAATTCCACAAAGAATATTATATAACTGTAATATTGGAGCATGATACTAAATCGGTGACTAAACTAGATACAGACATAAAACCATGGATTTCTAAGTCTGTGTATTTTGTTGTTTGAATACAGGCAATCAGATGTGTATAGAGTTAAAGGTAAAAGTGAATCAAATTGCATATTTTTGTTACTTCATCTTCCACACTGCTAATCCACACTTTTTTAAAAAAATACACATTTAATCATGTCGCTGTACAATTTAAAAGACTTAAATGGCTCCTTTAGGTCTGGCACATGAGAGCCTTTGTAATATGGCACCTACTGACCTATTACATGGACCCCAATCCTATAACTACTCTTCTTCTACGGAGTCTTCTTTGACACCCCAACCCCACACCATCACTAGAATATTGATCCCTTCTATATCTAAGTTTCCCAAACACTGCATGCAGACTTCTTGTAGTACTTTTTACATTGGATTACAAGTGCTGTTTTAATGCCTGCTTTTCAACAAGACTTTTACTGAGCTTTCATTTTTGTGGCCCTAGGAAGTGGCATAGATCCCAGCACAAAAGAGACAGTAAACAAAGACTTTCCATGGATCCAAAGTGTAAGATTTATACAAGAGCCAGAGATCAGCTGAGGAAAATACAATGATGACTCCATGAACACAAGAACCAAAATCTGTGAATGTGAGAAAAAAATTCAGCAAATCCCAGAGTTCCTGTGTCATCCTGATTCCATCAGACATGCTCTTGAGAAGAGAACATCTTATCTGCTGCCACAATCTTTGGAGAACCACAAAATTCTCATATCACTTGAGATATTTTGACTGCCAAATTTACTACATCAGTTGATACTGAATTGAAACTCCAAAATTTTATCCCAGGATCTAAGTTATGAGCTTTATAGCTTTAAGACTTAAGTCAAAGCTGTAAAATCTGCTGGGTGTAGCAGTTTAAAAGCAACCAACTCCACATTTGCTGTCCTACTGAGTAATCCTCCTGGCTTGAAAATCATGATAATTATTTGACCAACCACAGCCCACTATTCTCCACCTGACTTTCTTCACAACCTTTCTACCATTTCACAAACTCTCAGACTGACATTTTAGAATACTTTTCTTTCTAAATCTGACTCTGCTCTGTGCTACTGGTATTATATTCTTGCTACATCATTCAGCCTGTAACATTTGGCCCAGGATAGTTGGAACACACAACCAGCTCTCCAAACCAGCTCCTTCCCTGGAGCATTCAATGCTTAAGAGTTACAACACCTTGGACCAATCACAAACAGTTTGAGAATACTTTATTTGCTTGGTTGCTCATGATCATCTCCCTGTCCACTGCCATCCCTTAGGCTAAAAGTTAGTTCTAGATTTTAAATGATATGAAGCAATGGATGCATCTGGATGGAATGACAATCATTTTTTCCTGTAAGTACTCAGCTCCTCATAGTCTGCCTTGAGAAATTTACCGACAGTTCCCTGTTACTAATTTTGAGATATCTGAGGTTTGTTCTGGAATTTTCTGTGATGCTCTTTTGCAATGACCAATGGAAGATTCAGTTTTCTCATATTTATAGGGCTTCTCTAAGGAACAGTTCAGTTCATACAACTAAAGCAACGTTTCAACACATATCAAACACATTGTAAATAACAATGGTTGGTATTACTATAATTAGATGTTGGGATCCCTATTAGTTTTCTAAAGTTGCTATAGAAAATAACAAAAACCAGCTTATGACAATAGAATTTTATTTCATTTTTCACAGTTCTGGAAGCTGAGTCCAAAATCAAGGTGTTGGCAAGTTCATGCTTTCTCTAATAATCTAATGATTCTTGTCTCTTCCAGCTTCTGAAAGTTGCTGGGTAATCCTTAGTTGCTTGACTTGTAGACACATCATTCTAGTTATATGGCCATCTTCTCCCTGTGTGTCTTCACCTAATCCTCTTTCTTTTTCCTTTTTTTTTTTGCCAGGAAAAGAGAGGAGGAAGAAGCACTTCATCTATTTTATTTCATTGTTAATCCTGATTCGTCCCCCTGACCCTGGGATGCGAACCTGGGTCCTTGAGATCTATATGGACTGTGCTCTTGGCCAAAGGTTGTTGATGAAACTGCTACTCCACTTAGGTGTGCATCAAGATCAGACAAGTCATGGATATAGCACATGAAGACAGACTCACTGGTTGCTTCCAAAGCCAGAAGTACTTGTTCCAGGCTTTAATAGCCTTCAGTTTATTCTCTGTATACTTAGCTTGGCACTTCTCCATCTTCTCAATCTTCTTCACCGAGTTTCTGCAGACAGACTTCTCCTCAATGTGGATGCTGGATGTGGAGTCAGGGGAGCATGGGGTCTGACGGTTCAGCTGGTAAAGCCAATCTGCTTCTCCTTCTGCTTCTGTGCCTCCTTCATCTTGCTCTGAGCACTGATGCTGTTGGCTTTATACGTGTGATATGTCTTCATGACCAAATAGAGCTCATTCAGGACTTTCATCAAAACATCTTAGAGCTGCTAGCCAACTTGTTTACTCAGCTTTATTCTACTCCAAACTCTTGGACAGTGGGGTACCTGAATCATGATAGGTGTGACTAGCTAATGTTACTCAATTCTGATAGTATACAGTCAGGGTCTCCAACTGGCTAACCCTAAGTAGAGGTAGCTCTCAATTTCTTTGCTATGGCCATCTAACTACCGGCATCTAGCTGCCTTCACATAATCTTCTCTCTGTGCAAGTCTGTCTTTGTCAAAATGTTCCATTTTTACAAGGCCACCAGTCATATTAGATAAGGTTTAATTTTAAATGTAAAGATCATATTTTCAAATAAGTTCACATTCTGAGGTGCTGGGGGTTAGGACATAACCTTTAGTAGAAAATACAATTCAATCCAGGAAAGTAGCAGAATATCTCATCCTACATGTCTATAGGAGTTTAGGACATGCCACCCCAAAATATTCCACTTTGATATTTTTATTATTATGAGCTGTGGGCAGTTAATGAAAGGAGAGGCTTACTTTTACTACAAAGATAAATCCTCCAAAAGGAACTCAATTTCCACAGATGTCCTGCCCCATAGTTTCATCAATGGGAGAAGACTATCAAGGAGAGGAGACTGGGATGCAACATTACACACAGAAACCCTTGGACACAAATTATCATATCTCCCATCTAAGGGCCCATTCTTTTAAGGGTTCATTCATCTTTCCTTAAAATATGAGTTATTCTTCCCTAAGAAGTCTATCTATAGCTTCTCTTCTCTTTTCTTATTAAGATACTATTTAAGTCTGAATTCAAACCATCTTATGGAATTACTCATTTTTCCTTAGATATATCTCCCATGTATACATTTTAACAAACTCCTGTTTATTTTTCTCTTGTTAGTCTGTATTATAGAGATATCAGAACTCTGAAAACTGATGGAAACTATTTTTCTTCCCCTAATGAGACAGAAGCATAGTAACCCATTATAGTAAAAACAATTTTTTTTTAATAACTGGCACAATTTATTGTTTTTTCTTTCTAAGGAGTAGGCCTCCCTAATTATATTTCATTCTAATTTTTTTCAATTTCCTTTGACCATTATAATAGTCAGATAAGTTTCTACCCAAGACTCTCTGGCCCCTAACTGTACTTGCTTGAGATGAGAAGGCAGCGGTGTGTTTATTGGTAGACCAGCTCTCCAGATGAGATAAAATCAAAAGGCCCTAATTTGTAGTATTTTCTGATTTCCACTGTGTATTTAGTGTTATCATGATTACATCTATCAGGGCTAACTCAAACTACCAATGAACAACTGGAAAAGTTCCTGAAGATTTAAATTTATTCTCATGACTGGATATGAATTGTTTACAGCACGTCATTGAAAGAATAGTCTACTTTATCAGGACTGCCTTCTCCCTGTCTCCTAGTCACTTCTCTAACCTGAGCCTACCCCCAAAATTTGAGGCAATGGAGGAGGGAATGGAAAACATTGACTTATTTGAATCTGAAACTGCTGATGGCAACTCTGACAGCCATTTCTGTTGGTTGCTGCTGATTCTCCTTCACCAACATGACAAAGCTGTCAGTCTCCTCTGCATGACATGTCCAAGTACTGGACATGCATTTGCTGATTCATTGAAGGTCTTCAGAGGGTCTTTCTCTGCCAAGTGTCTGGTTTAAAATATCCAATTTCAACTTGGCCTCCTTGTATCCAGTTCCCGAGACCTTTGCTTGGAAAATTCAACTTACAGGTATATGTAACTGGGTCCACTTACTTTCTGATCAGTGCTTTTAGAAAATATCTACCAGAAGACTTTCAACTCTTACATCTTATTTGGTATCCATTTAATGAAGGGAAATTCAAGGATCTTTACAAATGAAATGGTGGGAAGCACAAGTGTTCCCTGGTATTCCATCCTTTAGTTAAACCATGTCTTTCCTACCACTTTCTCCTTGACCAGTTAATATGAAACACTCTATTGGTACAATAAAAAGCAACTTTAAGGCAAGAGATCATTATTAGCACCTAACCAAGTACAAAGGAAGGAAGAGACAGAAGGTTCTTAAATCCCCAAATATATAGAAAAGACAGAAAATGTCCAAATCAAGAAAAGGAGGAAGGAATAGTTTCCACATTATGAAGTCTGCATTCTTCCAGAAGAGTATCTCTCTCTCTCTCTCTCTCTCAACATCCCTTCCACACAGTTTTTTGATAAAGATTATGAGACCATTTTGGCCTTTTTTAGCAGGAGGAAGAAAACATACAGGAATCCAATGAACTAAAACTAGGCCCTTGGCCTTGGAAAGTTCAGTAATTTTATTATCAGGACTCTATAACCACTGTATTTGCTACACTATTTGGCAGCCTCTGGGAGTCAGAATAGATAAGAACAATAAAAAATAACATGAAGCAGAGAACAATCAGCACCTACTAAGTTTCTTAACATTATTATTCTAGTAACAGAGAAAAAAACAACTTGTTTTCATCAGAAGTGACCATAATAAAATATGCTTTCCAAGGTGGAGAAACAGGGTGAGGAAATAATTCATGCCACTAGGAAAATAATCTCTATGCTGCCCTCTTTCAATTGCAGAAAATGATGGGTGGGGAGGACTGCTATAACAGCTGATGGTTCATAAGAGCCTGTTGTCTTTGGATGTATGAGAAAATCTCTAAGCAGAGAATGAGGAGAGGGTCTGTTTTCCATTTCTGAGGGATAGGTTATAGGAGTAAATGAGGGAGTGAAAATATACTAGGCAAACAACACTAGGGTGGCTGAGGATGTTTGGCTTTTGTTTGCTTGTTTTTCCTTATTTTCTAGCAAAAATGTTTATTCTGGTAGGATGGATATAAACTCCCACCTGTATTCTCAAATGTGTCCAAAGGCGTGTTATACCTAAAGGCCTCTTGTTTTTTGCTTAATCCAAATAAAGCTCCCTTGGTGTTGTTTCATTTTGCTTAATTCAAAGAAAAAGGGATGAAAACGGCATTTGGTTCAGCATGCTGTAGAGAACAGGGATGTGCACAGGAGATGGTTGGCTAAGAATATGGAATGGACTCTTCTACAGGCAGGAAGTAGGAGCCAGATTTAAACTGACTAATTCCTGAGAAGGTGTAAATCTTAGAGAAGACAAAGAATAGAGGGTCTGCACTGGCACTTGGGTTTATTATCACAACTTCTGTTATTGTTATTATTCTACACTAGGGAACCAAAGAGAACACACAGTACAGTGCCCAAGCATATCAAAGCACAGTGGGGCCCTGATTCTGGGCCAGACACTCGTGGGGAAGTATCATGACCAACATTCATTCTCTCTTTCTCTCTCTCTTCACTATCACTCACACTCAGGGGCTTGTGGTGAGAAGCTTGGAAAATGTGGTGGTTTCCTGGGGCTGACAAGTGGTAGCCAGGAGCACCTCATGCCAGTGGCTACAAATGGCTACCATGATTCTTCAACTTGAATCCACCAGAGTGTGAACAGAGAGCAGAGGGTACTCTCAAGGTGGCCTTTCCTTTTTCGGAAACTGAAATCTGTCACAGAGCACTAAAACTCCACAGACATGAGTGAATTCGAGCCAGTCTGCCTCATGGTGGGGTTTCAGTCCCTGTGTCCTGCTGACCCGCTTGGCAAGAGTAGGTTTCCTGCCCCGTATGAACAGTACTTGTGTCACTATCTTCTCTGCACAGAAAGAAAACTCGGTAGCTAGAAGTCTGGCCCACAACCTATGTAAAATGTGCTTCTCTGAGGAGACACAGTATTAGAAAGTCTTTTCTAATCCACATTTCTTATTAGGACTTCCATATCTCATCACCTGAAAAGCCACCCATGTGGAGGTTTCATGATAGTTGCCACAGCTCTGTAACGCTAGCAGCAAAGCCCTCAGCAGAAACACTATTTCAACTTGTGAAACTCAAATCCTCAAATATTTCCCAGGGTTGCTGGTGACCCATGTGGCTTCCATGCCATCACAGCATGAAGTAGGCACATGAGATCTTCACGGAGAATGCTTATCAAGCAACCAACAGCCAGGTCTCTCACACACTTCCTTTCAGAGACCCTAGCAATTTTATTCATGTTCTCCTCCTCCTCCTACTTCGTAAACTTTCATTTCTTCAATTAATTCTGTATTTTCTTCAAGGTGGAATAAAAGAAAGTCTTTAACATTTTAACTCTGGAGAAGTTAGCTGACTGGCTACAACTCTTAACTCTATAGCTTTAAACGGCCCACAGAAACTATATGAAATCCATAGTACACTGGGTTTCCACAGGGGACAGTATGCTTACCATCTTATCAGGTGTACTTTGGTATAGATTTATACCATGCACCTTCATTAACTTTCTTCTTGAGAGAGTCCCTGCTGTTTGTCAGAAGGTGTGGTATCAGGTACTTTCAATAAAGAAGTCCTTTGTTATTAGGATCGGTCCTTGGGTAAACTTGAATATGCAGCAAAGTTTTTACATCTCTGCTTTCTCTTTCATGTAATTAGGTTGTTGTATTATCTGTTACCTGGTTGGCTTCCTCACAAATCCCCATGGCATACAAACAAGAATAATTCAGTGCACTCTCCCTCTAACAGTGATTTTTGGTATACTTGGCACATTAAGGGGGGAAAATAATTGGAAAGTGGAAGAGGGAAGACAAAGAAATCTAATGAGGAAGGAATTAGGAAAGGAAGGATGTTTAATAGGATTAGTTAAAATTAGGGAAGCTCTGAGCTACTATCATATTTTTCATTCATATCTTTCCCTGACTAGAACATTAACTACAAAAATAGAAACCCCACATTTGGGGTTTGTGTTTGTGTTTGTTTGGGTGCTTATCTATTATATAAGAACAGTCATTACACTTGTCAGCAACTGACTTGTTTTGCCCACCTTTGTAACTCCCATATCTTGCATATAAAAGGTACTCAATAGAGGCTTGGATAAATATTTGTAGAATAAATGCAAAGCTCCTGTGGGAAACATCAGATGGAAGGTTGATAAGGAAATGGAGCAATCAGGCTATATAAAGAGTTGAATTGAAAAATAAACCTATATCATTTAAGAGGAACAGATCAGATGCCAAAGTGATATAATATGAAGTAATATGATGCAATATGAAGTATTTGAAAATAATTTTACAAAAACCTGAACCTGAAATGAAAAAGTCTTTACAATGGATTTCCAGTGGAAAGAGAAAATGTTATCTAGAAAAATAAATTAACTATCTCAATAAAAACATCCAGAATGTGGGACATTCTCCAGGTCCATGTATCTTCAGAGAGAGAAAGTGAGAGATAGATTACTACTCTGGATCTTGACTGGATTCCAATTTGCACAAATATACAAAAACCACTGGGGAAACTAGAAAGTGCACCATGTATTGAATGATTCCAAGGATGGATTCCAGTCATGGATAACAGTGACAATGTGCCTATTTAGAAAAATGTCCATGCTTTTAGAATTGTATATCAGAATGAATTGATATGATATTTAGAATTTGCTCAAAATATTTCACACACACATGCACATGTGTGTAAATAGACACACGAAGGAAAAAAGAGCAAAATCTTGATAATAACTAGGCTGGGGTGATAAATATAAGGATGATAGGTATGTGGGAGTATATTTTGTTTCTCTCCATGCTTTGTGTTTGAAACATTTATAATAAAAAAAATATTCTTTAAAAGTAAATACCTTGGAAGACATTCTGACAAAGGGGCATAGGGAGCTTTTAGAGGTGTTAGAAATGCTTTCTAACTTGATCTGAGTGGTAGTTATATAGATGCATATACATTCAAATCTCATCAAATTATATCTTAAATTTTGTGTTCCTTATTGAAGTTATTTTGCATTAAAATAAACAAACTACTCCCCATCTTTAGTAGGAAAAATTAAATTAACATCTGCAAGAGTAACTAATTGCAGCACGCATCTGTTCTTCCTGTTCCATCTGACTCCTCCTGATTCCTGAGAATTCCTGCATCCACTCTTAAAAAAAAGCAATGATATTCAGTCAGTGGGAACTCTATTTCATGTATCAGAGACCAGAAAGGCTGTCATCCAGTGTCTGGGATGATGAGAAAAAAGAGGCAAATATAAGCCCTGGCCTTGGTGACCAACATTTCCGAACCCAGGGAAGAAGTGGAGGGGAAATAGATATGTCTTCAGGCAAAAGGACCAAAAGACAAAGGCCTTGGGGGAGAGATTACAAGGAAAGTCACCAGTAAGGAGTGAAGGGTAAACTGAACTGTTCAGAAAACACCATCCTAAAATGTGCCACTTTGGCACGTGGATTATTTCTAGTCAATTGAGGAGCTGCAGGTTCAAGGGAAACTTTTACCACTCTCTTAATTACCTAGAAAAATGAAAATTAGGCGTATTAAGCCAAATTATAATTTTTTTTACTAGAAGGAAACTTTCTATCAGAGAAACCTGTCTATACATCAGGGTAACAAGCATCTAATTACAGATCATCTGGTCTTTGCCATGTGAGTCACCCTCCCCTTGTCATCTGAGTCCCTTTTCGCTCTCCTTTAAGTCTCAGACCTCTGGGTCTGAGGTTCCATTCCTTATCTCAGGATACATACTCTTGTTTTGTTCCATTTACTTATAATTTACATCCACCTAGATGCTCCATTCATATTAATTAAATTTATTTATTTCCTCTACTAATCTGCCAGATATTGACTGCTCAACCTGTCTGAATAGAACCCAGAGGGGATAGGGGGGAATTTCCTCTCTGTCCCCACTAGAGACAATGATTCCATGGGGGTGAATCCTAAAATCAGGTGGCTCAAATCAGTGTGTGATGCCAGAAAATCCCACCCTCACAAGAGGTTCCTAGCAATCACCCCAAAAGAACAACTGTAGATATTTCTCCTAATTGCAGGAAAGAAAGGAAAAATGGGATAACTAGTGAGGGTTATCAAAATTGTTTTTCCATGTAGACCATAGAATGAAAAGAACAGTGGTCAAGGAAAGCACTAACACCTTAGAGTAATTAGCTTATTGTAATGATGGAATCTGATCCCTTTCATTTGCATAAGGGAGAATATTACAGAGAACAGGAAAATAATGCCTGGAAGGAAAGGAAGAGAACCAAGGAAGGTGACCTAATGATCTTTGAATGCCTTATCTTAAATAATCATAGCAGATATTCACAGTCAAATAGCATTATGATCCACTCCTGTAGAATCTCTTCTAATGAGACAAGCTGAGAATTTTCTAAATCTTTAAGTTCTTGTTTCCTTTTGCTTAACAACTCCTTCTACAACTCATCTCTCTTTGCTTGAATTTTATTATAAGCACTCAGAAGGAACCAAGTCACTTACTCAACATTTGTATAGAAATTTTAGTTAGATATAAAACTTCATCACACTCAAGTTCTACTTTCCACAAAATAGTAGAATGTGAATACAATCCAGTAAGGTACATTGTCACTCTATAACAAGGATTATCTATTTTTTTCATTGTAAAAAACTATTTCTAAGACCTCATCAGAATGGTCTTTACCATCCGTATTTCAACTAACATTCTGCTCATGGTTATTTACAAATTCTCTAAGAAGATGGAAGCTGTCTCTGCAATTCTATTTTCTTTCTGAACTCTTATCAAAATTGCCTTCAACATTCCTTTCATGGCAACTCAGCTTTTGCTAGTATGTGCTTCAAAACTCAGATTCTACCCATTGACCAGTTCCAAAGCCACTTCTGTTGGCTTAACCAACTTAATACTTATTCTTTCAGTTCTGGAGGTTGGAAAGTCCTTAATGAAAGTGCTGGTAGATTCAGTGTCTGAATAATCTTCCAAGTTTGCAGATGGTTATCTTCCCACTGTGTCCTACATGACAGAGAGAGAGGTTCTGGGGTCTCTTCCCCCTTTTATAATGACACAAATCCATCATGGACACTACCCTCATGACCTCATTTAAACCTAGTTACCTTCCAAAGCACCTATCTCTTATGACCATCAATTTGAGGATTTGGGTCTCAATGTATGCATTTGGGGGGACACAATCTAACATAATATAGCATAACATAATTTATCTTAACAGAACCTAAAACAATAACAAGGGAAGATAACCTTAGAATGAAGCCAACACTGTGAATAGCAAAGCAGAAAAAACAAACAGATTTTGACATCATCGAACTACTAGATTAATCCTTATGTGAAAGTTACTCTAATGGTAAACTTTCAATTTATATAAGAGATGATATATAGTCACAGGTTAATTTTCTGTCACAGAATTAAAAAGACACATTTCTTCCCGTTGTGGCATCAGTCTCCCAAAATGGACAGACAGACTTTTCCCAACATGTCCAGGGAAGACTTTTTCTAATATGTGTCACCTTGGTATGTGAAGTCAAAGGTTAATTGAAACTCTGCAAGTTTCAAGCTAAGAAATCTAAGACTGGACAAACATCTAGAGACACAGTTTTGTCATATGAAGACATTCCCTCAAATGAAGACCCCCTCCTCTCTTCTTGATGTCGATTCTTCACAAAAGATATAAGATCATGATCAGTCCCACTAACCTTAAAATTTACGGCCATGTGAAGTCTCTACAAGTCTGTCATTAAAATTGATCTTTTCTCCTACTAATCTTGTCTGATTCACTTGTTTCCTCAACCAGCCTGAGAAGAACCTCAGAGGGATGGGGAAATTTTCCATGTACTTACTAAATCCATTATGAGAGAAATTACAACCAGAAAAATTATGAATGCATTCTCATTCCCATCATATTGTCATACCCTTTCTGTCAGCTTTTTAGTGAAGACCTGCGTCTGTAAGAGGAGCCCCTATCATGGTGATAGGACAGAAGTGAAAGTAATGAGGTCTGTGCCTGCCACTTTGGGGTTACAAGACAACCAGCTAGAGATAAACAATAGCCAGTCAGTTCCAAAATGCAAATCAGTCTAAGAAACCCAGACATATGCTTGTTTCTGTTTTTCTGTAATGCTGAATTTGGGCTTGAACTTCCTTATTTCCATGTATCCTTTCAATAAACCCCTCTTAATTACAAAGTCTCTTTTCTTTGAAAAAAAAAGATGAACTCTATTTTCAATAAATAACCGATTTTTTCAACTGTCTCTCTCAAAATGAGTCTATCTGCTCTCTAGCAATCTGTATTCATATTTTAAGTGTAAAAAGATGAGTCTTTTTTTCCCAGAGAAAATACGAGCACAGTTGCTGTATGCACTTGCTTCCACCAGATGGCGATGGCGCTGGTTCACGCACCAATACTCCTCCACCAACAACTGCTTGACAAAGATAGCTCCTTCTCCTCCTTTCTAAGAAATTACTGCTGTTAAAAAACCACCGCTATCTCTGTAACTGATGTGCTTGACACTTAACTATCATTTTCTGTAAGTGGAAAATTCTGAACTAAGCCTTTCAAATGTAATGGTGTTCTCTTAGAATCCAGTAGGGGAGATGATTATTTAGCAAGTAATCACATATCTAATAAAACACAAGCACCAACTCTGATTTGTGCTATAGCAGAAGACAACAGTACTAGTCAACTAACACCACACATGACCAAGCCTGAAGGGTGAAATCCAAAGGAGTGAAAGGAGCTAACATATGGAAGGGCCAAGAGAATCATTCTCCTAACAGAAGCAATAGCAGATAGTAAACCACTTTGGCTGTAAGAATTATGGGACTTTGGAAGGACCAAGAGAAAGAGAAGCTAGTACTTTGAAACAGAGGACAACAGCAAAGAAAACAGTAGAAGTGAATGATCCCATTGATAGGTCCATTCAGTCCCATCTTCATCTTCAGTGACTATCTGTTAATGACCCCCAAACTTATCACTCACCACCTTTCCTTCCAAGTTTCATATTCATGTGCCTACATGCTCTATACACTTATTTCTTCAAAGGCACCCTCAAATACAGGTGGAGCGCTGAACTCATGACCTTCTCTGATCTGATTGGCTGTCTCTAAACATCAAAGAATATGACTCATACATCTACTTGCAAAATTCAGAAAACTGAAGAGTTCTAAAGTCCTCCTTTACCCTATAGGAGCTAAAGAAGTTATCCCAGGATATGCCTAAATTTCTTACTGATAATTTTGAATCCAAAGAAATTGAGACAGAAAATCAAAGAATGATGATTTTGTTACTACTACCACTGCTCTTACTAATCATCTCTCTCCCAAAAATTAGGAAATGAATCTTCTCAGTGGTGGTCCTAGAAGTAAGAGAAAGTCTTATCACCCAAGACTAGGTTCACAAGGCATGCTTTCAATGCTTACATAGAGAAATCTGCAAAAATTCCTTTTTCTTTAAATATCAAATTTTTTTCTTAAAATTCTTGTTTTATCCTTCCCTCCTATTTATTACCCCTTTCTAGAAACCACATAACCTCACTGGAATGAATAGGTTCCATTATTCTACTTATAGGTCTCCATAAGCACAACATAAAATTTTTGTAATTTTCTTGCTAGTCTCTCGTGTTAATTATTTTGCAGCCATCGGAACCTAGAGGAAAATTAGTTTCCATTTTAACAACCCTTAGTTGCACAGATTGTCTTCCACTAAATCTTGGTGATTTCATCTACCAAATATGATCATTTTTCCCTAGATGAGTGATTCTCCAAGTATGGTCTCCAAATGAGCAACATTAGCACTTCCAGAGAACTTGTCATAAATATAAATTTTCAGACCCCACCCCAGATCTACGGAATCAGGGGTGTCCAGAGATAGGATGCTAACAAGCCATCCAGGGAATTGGAAATCTATTGCAGTTTGAGAACCACTGCCCTACAGCTGTATTCCCCGTGTCGTTGGCATGAACCTATTCCATTGTTTCTTATCCGAACTACTGTAGTAACTTTGCAATTGCGCTTCCCTTACAAGCAATGTCTTCTTCTGGGGTGAACCTCAACCTCAACTTTATAATCGACTGGAATCCACTCTAAACTATATCAGAATGTATGGGGTGGAGTCCAGGCTTTCCTATTGTTTCAAGGCTGCATTTCGAAGGCCAGGACTGAGAACTCCTACTCAACTCAACCCTTTTACTCTGTAGTTAGAGTGTTTTAAAACACAATTTGGTCTTGCAACCCCCCTACTAAAATCAGCGAAGATCAAGTGCAAGTGATGCTGTCCCTGCCCTGAAAGCTGCAGTCTTCTACCACATTGGACAACTTCCGTCTTTGCAGGCTCTTGCTTCCTCTTGCCTTAGAGTTTTGCACATGTTACTTTCTTTCTTCATCTACTTATCTTCACTCATTTTTGCTCTGTCTTACCTCTTTTGCCTAGTGATCCTCACTCTGTAGGATCTCAGTTCCATCTTTCCTTTCCCTAGGAGTCTTCCAAACTTCGTCACAGTTGCAAATGGAGCAGGTGAGGAGCGTCTAGACATCCCAGTTTAGCCAGAAAGTCCTGACTTATGGATTATGGATTCATTTATAATCTTATATTTACTTGTGACTATTTTATATGATTTCATCTTCCTTGCTGGATCATCACTTGCAAGAGTCTGACATACAGAACACACAAGTGTTGGCTCAATAATTGAACTACCTTTTGAGATGGGCACCAATTAGCATTCCTACTTGATATAAGGGGGACTCAAGCTAGAGAGCTTAAGCATTTTGCCCAGCTCACACGGCTAGCTAATAGTGGGACTAGACTATGAACCTAAGTACAATATTATAAATAATAAGCTGTGCTTGAAGAAAGATTGGTACTGTCTGAATTTCCACCATAACACAAAATTAAGCTTTGCTTGGTGATTAGAACTCAGCTCAGCTTGAAGGCTGCACATTTATTTCCTTTCCATTGAAATTGCAATCTGCTTCAAGGAAATAAAGTTCATGGTTCTCAGGGTTTAAAGGGCAAATACGTGGGAGAAGCCAGAGATCAAACAGCCAAGTACACTTGTTACAGAATTTTTCATGAGCTGAATTCAAATGTTATCAGTGGAGCAACACCCCCTCGGATTTAAAAGAGTGAGAGCAAAGGGTGAAAAAAAAGGCAGCTGTCAGTGTATAACAAGGAAGCAGATGGGATGGTCCAGACACGGGGACATGCAGTTTATATGTGCAGCCAAGGGCTGAGACAGAGGTCACAAGAGAAACCAATGCAGCAGAAGCTAAGAAGCTACTTCCTGCTCCGTGCAAATACAGGGGTGGGAAGGAGCATTTGGGGATGGGGGGTGGGAAGGAGCATTTTGGGGAGTGCATTTCTTGAAGTTCATCAACAAGCCTCACCCATTTGGACCAGTGCCCTTCCTCTTTCTGTGTCATAGTGAGTTATAACTCCAGGAGGTCACTTTGTCTTTTTGATTCTCAGTGTCCTCATATGCAAAATGAGGAAGTTTGACTTAAATGAACTTGAAAGATGCTCTCAGCTCTAAAGTCCTATACTTCTGTGATCCACAGCCAATGCTGTTAGGATTGACTCTGGAAAGATAGAAACACACTTACACTTGGTAATAATTCTCTTCTAAAAATCAGAAAAAAAAAAAAAAAAAAAATCCAATAGCCCATTTATTCCATTCCTCAACCCTACTGCATCTGATTCTTGAAGAAAGTGCTTCAGGTTATGTCCAGCCTGCTTTGAAGTCTAAATTAAACCTTAATTTCAAAGCAAAATGAATGCCACTAATCCACTTAATCCCAAAACCAAGGCAAAGAACAGTATTATGACAGAAATAAGCATTTAACAGAAAAAAATTTGTGGTGGTATTTTCCAAATTTATTTTCTGTGCTTGCATTATAAGAAATCATGCATAATTTTGTATCTCGAATCATAATAAACCCATATTGTAGTTAATGTTCATATGTATTTTAGAATTGGATCCAAACACTTTTACAAGGTTTACATCACACCAGCAGTGAGTAGCTGTGAGACAGGACCATCTAAAAAAACTAAAATGAATTCGGCTCTGATATTTAGAGCTGAAAGAATTATTCAAGGTCATCTAAGTTAAACTTTCTCATTAGTTGTTCAGAATGCTCATTCCCCAAACTCCACTTAAAGAACACTTGCCATTTTTTCAACTCTGTTACTGAGCTGGGAAACAGTTTAAAATTCTGACCTCCAGGATTTTGACCTCCTCCTATTGAAATATGGGGACCATTTTTTGTCCCCTTGCTTGAGTTTGGGTTCTATAACTCTTTGCTGAATTGACGACATTGTACCAGTTTCCAGGCACAGGTTTTCAGAAACTGGCAGCATTGACTTTCTGCCTGGGAACCCAGCCACCATGCTGTGAGGAAGCCAAACAGCTACAAGCAGAGGCCATGTGTAGGTGGTCCAGCTGACTGTCACAGTGCAATCTCAGTCCACAGCAGCATAAACTACCAAACATGTGAGAAATCAAGTTCTCACATGATTCCAGGCCCCACTTCCATGCTGTCCCAGCTGACACCATATGATATAGATATGAGTCGCTCCACCCAGATTTATCTAAATTCAGCTTCAGAGCTAATTAAGTGAATTACTGCTGTCCTCAGTCCTTGGAGGGTTTTCGGCAGCAAACAGGTAACGGGGACAGAAACCTTCATTAAGTCCTCATACCAGACCTCAACCCACAACTTCTACTACAGTCAGTATGAGAATCATGTGGATAGTTTATAATCATTTCCATTCTCTCTTCATTCTGGTACAAAACAAAAACGTGCTTCTTATCCACCTGAATGTAGGCATGACCCTGTAATTATGGATAATAGAATTCAATTGGAAAAGATGTCTACTGATTCTGGGCAGAAGCCTTAAAATGTACTGTGTGAGCCAGAAAGTTCCTTATCTCATCACAGTGATGGTGGAAACCCACATGGAAAAGACTCTTCCATCAGTCAGACTCACTGATGGGAAAAGGATGAGAAGAGCTTCATTGCCAATCCATGCTAGACATACAGCTTGGGGAAGAAATAAATATTGGGTCAAGCCACTGAGACATTTTAAAGTTCTATGTCCCCACATCATTTGTCCAGGTTTCTCAATGGCAGCACTACTGACATTTTGGCGCAAATCATACTTCCTTCGTATATTCTATCCTGTGCAATGTAGAATGTTCAGCAGCATTCCTGACCTCCATCCACTAGATCCCAGGAGCACTACCGACTCTGGCTGGAACAACCAAAATGGTTTCCAAACTCTGCCAAATATCCCTTAGAAGGAGCCCCAGTGGAGAACCACTGACCTAGACTATTCTAGGTTCACTTGATTTAACCACCACCCTCTAGAGTTGTTCCTCTTCAAAAACCTCTCATGGATACTCCTCTATCGTACTATATCATTGAAGGCAGGTAGAAAAGTAGGACAGATGCAATGATATACTCAGAACTTGAGTTTTCTGTTTGGAATGCACCAGCTAAGGTGCTAGAACTCACAATCCCTCCCAGGTCAAGATCAGCACAAATGGTTGTGCAGTATACAACCTCTGTCGCTGGTCTGACCCAGGCTGCAGGGGAATCTGGGAAACATCCAGATAGAACAACTCTAGAAAAACAAACTTCTCGTGCCTGATGTTGACACAGAGATTATCTTTGACCTGAATCTTGAAAATAAATGGAAAACTAGTTCAAGTCACTGAACAAGAGTGAGTAAAAGAAACTCAGTTCAAGACTGTCTAGTTCAAAAAGAAATGCAGTGAAGTTAAGTCTCCTTTCTATTCCTGACCTCTAACATTCCCTATATTCCCTCCTAAGGCGAGCCACTCTCATTAGTTTCTCATGTGCCTTCCAGAGGAGCAGTAGGCATATGTGTATTTGTGTATGTATGTATGTATGTGTGTATATACACATATATATACACACATATACACATATATATGTGTGCGTGTTCGATTCTATTGACTATTCAATTCTAAGCTGCATCAATTATAATTTGCAACCCAATTTTTCAAGAGGCTTTCACAAAAGTATAAAATAAGAAGATTTACTTATAAAAGCACCTTTGAATGTAAACCACACCCAGGTTTCAGGGATGTTAAAATGGCAAAATAAATAAATAAGTGTGGCTTACAATCAAATAAATATGGTATATATGTTATTTTTAAAACACAGGTATCAGCTTTCTTTACACATTTTTCTCTATTTTCTTTTTTAACTTACAACATATATCTTAGGCATGTACTCATCATGACATGCCTCATTATTTTAATTGCCAGCTAAATTTGTATATATTAGTGCATGTTGAAATCAGCTCTTGATAAATTATCTCCAAAACATACAGCCAATAAAAATTATTGCAATTGCTATTTGTGAAATTTCTCTCTGGTTCGGCTCAGGAGGCTCTTTTTAATAATGTAAATTAGCTACAAAAGTTAAACAGTTCATGGTTAGTGGAAGTCCAACTTCAATATGGGAAAGTTCAAGGTTGTCTGACTATTTCTCTTGCCCATTCACCTGTGCCCCAACCATTCCTACACAACACACAACATAATGTTCGATGACCTAATTATATTAAACTGTGTTCCAAGTCAAATCACCACCACATTCAATCCTGACATCAAAATAATCTGACCCAATAATTTCTCCACTGACATCCTTCCAAAAGAGAAGTCACCATATGCCCTGTTCACTTCATCCTTCTACATTTTGGTCCCTTCCCGTCCATATAAATTATTTCTCTTGAGGATTTCCCTATGTTCTTTATCTTCATCCTACCTACCTTAGGGAAAAACAGCTAATCCTTGTCATCACTTTTTTCTTATATTATCTTCTTTCCTCTCTTGCTTCCTCTTTTCAGTATAACTGTCAATTAAGAAACGGCCCCAATCATGATTGAAAGGAAATAGAGAAGTTACAATAATATTTCTCATCACAAAAAAAGAGACTCAACTGTGATAAGGATTAATCTATTGAAATTCTCAGAAGCCTCCTTTAAAAATTTCTACTCACCTCTATGCAAACCTATCTTCCTTAACGAAGAATAGTAATGATAATTTATTACTTAATAATAATGCTATGTAGCAACATGTTTTATCATTTCTCACCTCAATTCAATAACATTATGCTTTCATTATGCTGTCCTCTTGGCTTGAAAAGACCTCTCCTCAATTTTTTGCCTTTGAAAATTTCTTTATCTTTTAAGCCCTTGCAGAACAAATTATTCCTTCCCCTCTACCCCTGCATCAAATTGGTTTTATTGCTATTTAACACCTATTTCATTTTGTCTTGCATTATTTGTATTTGTCTTTCCTCCTATAGTCTCCAAGGCCCTTGAGAGACTAAACTGTTAACACTTGTAAACCTCCCTGCCAGTATGTCTGTCTGGCACAGGTAAATGCATATGAAATGTATACGGAAATGAAATAGGTTTCTGTGGCTTTAGGAACCTAAAGCCCACTCATGAAGTTATCTCCCTGCAAAAATGAATTGTTTTTTATAATCTACTTTATTCCATAATAATTTCTGGCAGTCTGTAGGCAGTTTTATGTTTGTTTTACTTTGTTTTCAATAATGGTATGTTTATACACTGAAGTTAGGAAGAGCCCAAATATGTAGATCATAGAATTCTATATAGCCATAAAAAGTTGAGCTACAAGTTTGGCTCTGAGCTTCCTGGCAGCCAAAGCACAAAGGAAAATATGTTCAGTTATATGGTTTACATCGTCCAGAAGGAAAAAAACATGCCATTGCTTGGGGGAAGCAAAAGTTTCCTGGCACTTAGTTCTGAAACAAAAACTTGTGTAAGATTTCTCAGAGGATTGTGTAGTAAAGAAATAATTGACCCTCGATTGGAATTTTGGTACATAATTTGTTTTTGAGACTGCTAATGAATAGTCATGTGGAAAGAGCCAAAGCCAAAGAGGTTAAAGTAGTTATTTTATCTGCTCGTAAATAACAATTATTAGAACATCTCTAATAAACAGAACTCTTGCAAAGCCTAAAGGCTTCTAGAAGTAGGTATAAAAATTGTTTTATTGTTATCTTTAATTTTTCTATTTTCAATAACAACAAAAACATATATGTGTGTGCTTTGTGGAAATTTTGGATGGGAAATTACAGATCATTGACTCAATATCTATCTGTAAGGGTCAGCATAACTTTAACCAGTGCGATATTTTAAAAGGATACTAAATAACTTACGTTTAATCATTAAATTATGAGAATTAATATGCAAATGAATTTAAATATTAAATTTAATATTAAATTAATATAATATTAATTATATAACATAGAATTGCTACTTAACAGTTGTTTAATTGCTATTATATAATTAATATTATATTTATGTTAAGGTAATAAATTAAATCAATAAATTTAGTATTTAACATTAAAATTTTTAAAGTCTAGTATAAAACCTCAAGATTTTCAAAATCAAGGATTTCATTAAATTAAATTATACATTGAGGTAGAAATTCCAGAAAATTAGGATTCTATGTGGAAAATTAGCATAAAACTAGAAAAGGCAGAGGCCAGAAAGGACGGAAAAAGGGATTTAAAAAGGCTGATCAATCTCCTTGAAAACTTCAAGGGGATTATTTGGGTTTCACTGTCAGAAGTACATCACCTCTTGGATATTAACTAAATCCCCAATTAATATACAGGCTGCCTATCCAAGCCAAGAGCAACATTTTATTTTGAACATTTAGAAAAAAAATAAAACCAACAAGTAAATCTGCTGTACAGCCAAAACATTCAATCATAGTATAATTTTCTAAATATGTTTTTCTTACAGCTTGCCAACTTTTAAAAATCCTTGTGTGCTTATTATTAAGAAGCCTTATTCTCTCTAAAGTTAGTCAACATGAAAATTGATATTACTATTTTGTTAATTCTATTTTCTGTCAGTCATCTCCATTGAATACAATGGGAAAAATTCATACTTATTTACCATGCTGTGGAGCATGAAAATGTAAAATGTGTTCACAAAATAGTTGACTAATAAAACTAAGCAGATTTTTGAGTCATTCCCCATTATTGGGTATTATTTTTAGAGTTCTGTGCTCTTACGAAAAACAGTGGAGATGAAAAGGCAAATAAACTAAATAAAATGTATCAAGAATGCATTTCATATTTGAACAGAATTTGAAATTGAGCTACACTCAAACTTCTTGTAATGTCACTATATTTTTATGGCTCTCTGGGATTAACCAAGCAGGCACTCTTCTGGAAGTATTTTAGGCAGATTTACTATGCGTGGGTGCAGCGGGTTTCCTTCCCATTCAAAGGCTGAGCACAGGCTTCCCATTGGAGCATACTTATATAGGTTAGAGCAAAGGTGGGAAGAGAGGGATGTAAATGAGGGAGTGGAGGGGGTTTCAAGCACAGGAAGTTCTTTGTCTGCTGGCAAAATTCCAGCAAGCTCAGATTACAGGATGTTTTTATGGCTTTGCCTCATGGCTGCTGAAGCAGCCAGCAGGGCATTTCCCCCCACAATATGATGAAACTGTAATTCTTCTTTAAGTAAGCTGACCCAAACATACTCATGGCTCAGATTTATAATCCCATGAGAAACCATATAGAAAAGAGAATGAAAGACGTAAATGAGTCCAATGACTCTCAATATACTCACTGCAATTCCAATTAGGCTTCAATTCCATAAGCAAGCCACTGAATTGAATAACATGACCATTGCAGATGGTCAGGGGTATAGGTTGATAGTTATTCATGGAATATTCTTGTGAAAGGTGGCATTGAGAAAACAATCTGGGAAGTTAAATGGAACTGAAGAAAAGTAAGTAACTAAACTAAGTTGTCCTTGTCAACCTTCCATTTCTCCTCCTTCCATTAAACATGCATCATCCGATGACTTTTTTTGCATTTTGAACTCTAAAATGATTATCTTTCAGCAACATTATGCATTATTTATGAGGTTAAACATATGAGAATAGGTTTATTTTTCAAATGTAGTTAAGACAGGACAAAAGCTCTTCTAAAGTTGAGATCAAACTCTTTTACAGAACAATTAGACTTTTACTGAGAAGTCTGGTCTTTCCGCACATATAGAAAGAGGAAGAGTCAGCAAGAGTTTATTTGCCACCCTGAAACCTCTGACTAAGGGCAGAGCAGATGCAAACATTTCTGGTATGACTTGGACATCATCCAACCAGGAATGAGATTGTAGTTTTAAGGAGGTGCCATGCTATCAGCAGATCCATGCTCTAAAATCTCTCCACCCTAGCTTCACTTTGAGATGATGTTCAATGCTAAATGACACTTTCCACGGTCATTGGATGCTTGCATGTCTCTGGGAATCTGAGCTTGAAGCAGACCACCAGGAGGGATTTGCCAGCTGTGGTCATATAACTTAATGAAGCAGAGTGTGTGAGCAAACTTAACTCTGTTGGGGCAGCAAGGCTATTCACATGAATATGCACACCCTCAGATTCAGAAAGGGGGGTTGGAAACCAGTGTCTTTAGTGTCTTAAAATGTGCCAGGGGGGCAATACTAAGAGACCTGGCAAAACCGGAAGCCAGGCTGGATACCTCATACTTGCTCAGTCAGATACGGTGATGTTGTGAAGGAAGTGAGAAGGGTGTGTGTAATAAAACTGCTGGTTGAGAAAGATATGAGTGAAGCTTCACAGTAAGCTGATAATGAGGTTGCTGGGGAAAAATAAGGCAATTCTTCTGAGCAAAGAAATACAGAAACAGAGAAAGATTACATAGAGGGGAAATGCACAGTATTCTAGGTTGGTACTTTCTAAACTTTGGGATGTATCAGAATTACTTGGAAGACTTGATCAAATATAGACTTCCGGATTCAACTCCAGAATATCTGCATTTCTAGTAAGATTCCACATCACTCACACTAATTCTACTGGTCCAAGGACCATATACTTTTTAAAGTACCAAGTTTGTAGATGCTAACAGATTGGGCACCTTTGAGAAAATTACCCATGCTCCTGAATTTTTGTCTCCTCCTCTTTAGAATAAAGATGACATACACTTCATAAGAGAGTTGTGAAGATGAAATCAAATCACATATGTAAGACACCCGGGACACAGAAACTTGAGAAATACTTTCATTTCTATCCTCTCTCAGTGAAGAGGTAGGAAAAATGGAATCAGGAACCAGGAAGGGCTCCAGGAATCAGGATGGGACAAAAGAAAGGGGGTTATGTGTCCAGAACCTAAAGCAGTGATTGTCAGTCCTGGGTGGGCATCGGAATCAACAAGGGTGACATTTAGAAATGAAGATTTCTGGACACCATTGTCAAATCATCGGACCAATTAGAGTTAACAGGACTGAAGTTAGTAGCATGGAGCCTGGCTGTTCAAAGCTAGCCAGGGTAACATATACAAAGATGGTTCTCCGATTTCTGAGGCAAAGACCAAGCAGATGATTCAAGGAACTAGGAAAAAAATGTTGCAAATTCAAGGGCAGTAATGAAGTTAGGTGAGTCTAGAGAAAGCAACTTTATTCTCCCCGTATCAATTCCAATGCTGAAAGCGGAAAATTATCCATGACCAACATCAACAGGAACTACAACCCAACCAAAGGAGTTTTCTATTCTGGGATGCCTTGTTCATGCTATTCTTTCCCTCAGGCCCTCAGGCACCACCACAGTGTGTTTCTCTGAATGCTAGGCTTAGAGAAAGGCTGTGGGCGAAGTGGATTCAATGATAAATAAATAAATATATATATATATATTGTATAACTCATCTTTGACTATGCTTCAGGCACATTTGCATATTTAACACTTACTGGAAATCCTTATTTCAATAATCAAGGTTGTAGCATCCTTGCTGTTGTTAATTCCTGGGAACAGGCCTTTGGAAACACTGTCCTATGGCAAAGTCTGTAGTTGCCACACCCTCAGCCTGCCCCATTGCCAAGATCGGGAACTGAAAGCTGCACTGTCTAAAAGCAGAGTTGCTGAGACTCCAAAACATTTCCTGTTTGAAAGAAAACTTCTCTGGGCTTTCAGATTCACCTCCTGCAAAAGAGGGAGAAGAGCATTGCTTGTTTGTCCCTTATCTTTCATCACTGGAGTGGATAATAAGCAGGTAGTATGTCTAATAACGTGGTCATACCTGTATAAGAGTCTCCACCTCACCCCACTCCCAGGGAGACCAGAACACACATAAACATCCACACACATATGCACACACACACACACACACACACACACACACACACACTGAAAGCAGGGTGATAAGACATTTTTATTAGTGTTACAGAGAAAATGATGTGGTCTAGGTCCTTGAGAAAGAAAATGCAACTGCAAGAGGTGAAGATGAAAAAGCATGCACGCTCATGAAGGTCCATAATTCAATTGATTTGTTTTCAAACAAGCTTAATCCCGCCCCCTCCTTGAAACTCCAACTTGTAAATATATTTATAGTTGCTCAGACACAATAGGCCGGATACAGGAAAAAAACACACACACACAAAAAAAAAAAAAACACTTAGTCATTGTTCTTGGTGAACCAGTTTTGCAAGAGTTAACCTAATCCCTTGCAAAGAGTTGGAAATAGTTTGCCAAAAGCCTTAACAAGATAGAGTTGCACTCTTTGCCTAAAGGTTAGCTGATCTCATTCAGATTGCTACAGGAACCAAGATATCATTTATTACAGGGTGAACTGTTTTTGATCTGACCAGACATGGAGGTATTATGGGGTGTCCTTGCCAGTATCTATGTTAATTGACACTTTTCTCTTTTATCACAGTACTTCCCTTTAAGTTTTTGGCTTCTTGCTCCTGTGCTCCACCCAACCCCATGGGCCTCAGCAAACTGGCTGCTAAAATGGGAGTTTCTACATCAATTGTGCCAACTTTTCATATCAACTCCCATCTAAATGTGGTTTTTCCTAGGTGGTGAATAGCCTAAGGGCAGAAACAATGGCTCCAGAATTTCTAATAGGAGGGTCATGGGCTAGAGATTTTATTGGAAAAGGAATAATTGTTGCCTGTACCCAGGGGACTTGACTTGAAAGGATCACTGTATAGTATGCAATTTATTCTTAGAATGTATGTGATATGTCAATAAAAATCTATGTTTTTCTGAGGATAACTTTGATATGATTGAGCAATATCCCAGCTATTCATATTACAGAATAAGAGAGCCAAGGTTTGCTGGTGAGTGGGGTATGTTTCAGGAGGCAGAAATCTGGGCTACAGTGAGGAATAAGGAAAAGTCCATCAAACCATCCCTTAGTCCCAGGCAGGAGACAGAGCTTATTCATCTTGACACCCCAGCTTTCAGCACAGTAATTGGCACCAGTCATTCAGTTGATGTTTGTTGAGGCAAATGGGGATGGAAAGAGGGGAGAAGAGAAGAGAAGAGAAGATAGATGAGGGAAAAGAAAAAAAGGTAGAGAGTGTAGAGAAGGTTCTAGAGTAAGACATCTGAAAGGAAAGAAAGAAAAGAGAAAAGGGAGAGAAGGGAGAGAAGAAAGAGAAAAGAGAAAGGAAAGGGCATGATATATTTGGAAAACAAACTGAGATCCAAGATATTAATGGGGCTCCTCAGAATTTAACTGCATTTTTACTCTCTTGGTCAGCTACTATTATTGTCAGAGCTTATCATAGTCATAGCTCTTGCTCTAAGCAATTGGACTGATTTTATTATTATTGTTATTATTATTTATTTTTTTTTGTCTCTGAGTTGCTCTGTAGAAATGACTTCATATGGTTTGCTTTGCCTTCTAAATAATGATTCTGCCACAGGGTTCCTGCTTAGGATGTGCTATCTTTTTAGGTACAAAGGAAACCTGCCTTACTTGCACAGACTTTACCACTAAAAACATTTTCCTATGTACCTTCCCCTAACAAGTTCTTCCTGTACTTCCAAACACTTATTTAGCTGATGGGAGAGCCCAGTTTTCATTACCCCAGATCTCTTTCCTGACTCAGAGATACCAATCAGAAACTAATACTTTACAGCTCTGTCATTTCCACTCTAGAAAAGAAAAATGTCACAAGCCTGGAACATGCAGTAATAAGATGAGCAACAAAAATGAATGAGAGAGAGAAAGAGACAGAGACAGATAGAGATAGACACCAGGTCACGCTACAGGCAGCACTGACCCTGACACCCTTCCAGTATAAGGATCCTTTGTTCCAGTTAATGTTGCCTTCTGGGAAAAGATGGGCCAATAAAAAAACAAACCATCTGTGCATGTACTTCTTTCAGATGTTCCCCAAATCCTGGTAGTTGTTACCTTCTTGGAAGCTCAGAATGTTTTTACTGTTCTGATATCTCATTACCGAGATTTGCAAATTTAAGAACAAGATATTTAGTTCTTAAATCTCATCTGTTATTGTAGAATAATAATACAAATGACAATATAGATAAACTCATGGTACAAACACATTCTTATTTATTTTATTTTCAGTAGCAAGATGGAGGTAAAAGGGTCAGGGTTGGGACCTGGGAGAACAAGAACCTCATGACAGTGGGCAGCTGACTCCTCATCACCCTCAGCTCTGCCACTAAAACCATTCCAAGTACACGGGGATATCTACTAGATCTGGGGGAATCAAACGCTCAGTACTGGTTTTGACTTTCTAAGAGTCTAAGCTTTATGGTAGAGATAGATAAGTGAACAGTTACAGTGGGTATTTCCAAAAATGGAGAAGGGTGGAGGGTGGACACTATTTTGTGGTTAATTTTATGTGTCAACTTGACTGCACTAAAGAATTCTCAGAGAACTGGTAAAATATTATTTCTGGGTGTGTCTATCTGTGTATATAACAGAGGAGATTAGCATTGAATCAATAGATCTTTCTTAACAATGCAGGAAGCCATTATTCAACTGGTTGAGGGACTCAATAATATTAACCAAACTTGGAAAAGAATAAATTAACTCTTTGATTAAGTTGAAACACCCATCTTCTCCCGCCCTCAGATTTCAGCCTCCAAGTTCTCAGATTTTCCACTGGTCTTCCTGGTTCTACAGTTTGCAGATAGCAAATTTTGAGACTTCTTAGCCTCCATAATTGTATGAGCCAATTTTTGTAATAAACGAACACACACACACACACACACACACACACACACACACACACACACACACACGGATCTGTTTCTCTGGATATCCCTGACTAACATATAGGGAAATGTAGCAGCACATGTGAGAACTCTAGAATGGGTGAGTAGTCAAAGAATACTTCCCAGAGGCATTGACTTACAAAGATTTGTCTTTGGCATACACCCTACATTGAAGGACCCCTATAGCAAAGCAGACAGGTGCAATCAGTAACAAGAAAAAAATCTGTTATCCACATTACGTTAATTTAGCACCCTAAATCAGCTGTGCTTCCTAGTTAGCAGGTAGCCATTTACAATCTCACTGTGAATGGGCAAGTTTTTCAAGTTTCAAATTTTATTTTATATTATTAGAGAAAGTGATAGAATAATGTCTTTTGTATAAGGAAACATTCTTTGAAACTGGGTCAACAGTGTTATCTCGGTTGATTGAGACAAGCAAAGGAAAGATCTCAACTGGAGATGAATCCAAAGGAGTACAGTCTTTGCAATGAGGCCGCATCTGCAGCAATACTCAATTATTTACTGTGTATCCCCAATATCACTGTAGCTGAGCCAACGGGTCAGGCAAGATGGCCACCCATGTAAGGGTATGCAGTTGGCACCCAATTAAATGAAGGTCATTCAACACGCTCCCCACCCATGCTCTTTAACCTTCTTACTAGAGACTCTACTCATAGATCTTCCTGTTTTCTTTTACTAGTGCCAATCTGTCATCTCAAAAATGCTTTGTTTCCAAGGGACACCCACTTAGAGCATAGAGCATGGCTATAGCCTAATCAAAATAGAAAAAAAAAGGGAGAAAGTCTGAAAACTAAACATTTGACAAATATTACTAAAATATTGCAGCCATAGGAATCACAGTTAAAGAAGATGAAATAACTGAGATTTATTTCTGACAATTATTTGGAAACATAAAACATGTAAAGGAGATGAAGACTAACCACTTCAGGAAATTATTAGCTGCCTCCTAAATGGTTTACAATGAGACAAGTTTTATTCCACAATCCACCTGCTGGACTTAGCAACAGCATCCCTTTTGTCCTCATCCTGGTTCACTGTGGTAGGTAGGAATGCCGGTGAGTGTCATCATGTACTCTTAGACCATTTGTGGGTGGTGGATTTTGAGACTGCACTTTCATTCTACCTCCTCTTATTCTAAAACCCCTATTTACAGAAGGACACACTGGCCATCTGCTGCACTACTGTTTATTCTGAATGAGCCTTCATTTACTTACATCTAAATTCAAATACACACATGAAAGTTTCTGAGAGGTGGGGGGAGGGGGGAGGAGTGAAGGTGAAAATGATGCTGCTAAAGTGAAGTATCTGACAGCGACAACAGTTGGATGGGCCATGACTACACACTATATAAAGTGGAGAAATTGTATAAACAAAAAAGTCACAAGAGAGAAAATCCAGATACTAATAAGGATGTCAAAAAAGTTCAACCCTCCTACTTATCAAGGAAAATAGCCTATTTAAACAATAATGACACTGCAATAGTCTCAGTTCTTTAGGGAAACAGAACTAATAGGTTATACGGATACATGATAGAAAAATAGAAGACAGATGATAGATACATGTATACACACATACATAATAAGAATTGACTCATGCAATTGTGGAGGCTAAGTCCCAAGCTCTGCAATCAGAAGGACAGCTACCCAAGAAAGCTGATAGTCCAGTCCAATTCAGAAGCCTGGCCTCATTACCAGGAGAGTCAATGGTATAAGTTCAAATACAAGTCTGAATGCGAAGGCATTCCCCATTTGAAAACAAACAGGCAGAAAAAGAGAATATCCCCTTTCTCCTCCTTTTTCATTCTGTCCAGGTCTTCAATGAGGAATGAATGAATGGATGAAGCCCACCTACGATGGAAAGGTTAATTTACTTACCTCAGTCTACTGATTGAAATGTCAATCTCATTTAGAAACATCTTCAGAAAAATACTCAGAATAACACTTAACCAATTATTTAGACACCCTCTGGGCTGTTCAAGTTGACACATAAAACTAACCACAGATACCACCTCATACCCAGCAAGATGGACAACAACTCTGAATCTTAAAAAAAACAAACAAACAAGCATTGGTAATGAATGAGAGGAATCACAAAAGTGTACAGATGGCTACACGGCATGTCAATAGCTATCACCCCCTTGGAAAACTACTTTCATCTTCTAGTCAAGTTGAGTATGGGCACCTCTCATATTCCCACTTTTATGGAAGTTTAGACAGGAGAGATGTTCAAGAAAGTACTTTGAAACACTGCTAATAATGCTGGAAAAAATAGGGATTCAGAACCACTGAGTAAATTTTTAAAAGTAAGCTCAATTTACACAGAACAGCATGATAAATCTGAAAAATATAATCTTGCACTTAAAGAATGCAAGTTGAAAAGAGATACATAAAGTATAATATCATGACAATAAATTAGAAATATAAATAACAGAATTATAGAAAATATTACTATATCTTATCTCTGGATAGATACATCTGTAATTTTTTTTTTAAAATAAAGATGCATGAGGCCGATTCACACCAACTTGAGGATGGTGCAGACCTCTGGCACACAGAAAAAGATGAGGGAGAAGGGAGGCAACAGGGCTAACAATTGAGTTGTTTGACAATAGTTAAAATTTTACTTACAAGAAAGGAAATTTGGCCACGTGTTGATTCATTTTAAATGTAAGTGCTATGTGTAGAGATGTTATGTTACTTTCTCTACTTTTCTGTATATTTGAATTTTTTAATAAAAAATATAATACATGAACTGAAAGCAATATTATCATAAGATCACATAAAATGTAAGTGATAAAATAAAAGAATATACATGAAAATATATTAACAACTCTAGGCCAAATTGTTAGTAATAGTTGTCTCTGAGAAAGGTAAGTCTGGTTTTGTTCTCAACTTTAAAAGTTTTTGTTTTATTTGAACTTTTATGATTACAAATTACTTTTGTAATCAGACCAACCAAGCAAAATTTTGAAAAGGAGCAGAAGAAAAGAAACATACATTTAGGTCCTTACTCAAAAAACACCCTTTGAGCTGCACCCCTTTGGTTTCATTTTTCAAAGAATCGGCCAGAGGAAAAAAGGAATGAATTTATGTCCTTAGAAGCCAATAACTAGCTAAGCCCCAATTTTGCAATTATGCAACACCAGCTGCCATTTCTGAACATTCACAAAGAGCTAAAAAAAGGGTTCATTATGTTCCTCTGAAATCTGCTCCTCCTCCTGTAGTCTCTGTCAAGAGAATGTTGCCATTAGACAGTGATCACTAAGTCCACTTGATTCTACTACCATAGTAACTGGTACCCCCACTCTCTCCCCATTGCCACAGCCTTAATTTAGGCCCTCTCATTGACTGGTTTGTCTACTGTTTTGATGCTCAACCCTTGGAGTCCCATCTAGTAAGCAGCACTCAGGGTGATCAACCTGAATTACCTTTGACATAAATACAAATAAAAATAGAATCCCTTTATCACCATACAATGTGTCCACATTTTTCATTCCTGAAAAGAAAATGCAACTCTTTAGCATGGTTTTGACAACTGGAGTCTTTTGTAAATTAGCTCCTGCCTACCTACCTGGTAGTCCTTCCAGTCACAGGATAGCCCTATAATCTTTGTAGTTACCTCTACGTTCCTGAACTTCACTGTGTGTTTGATTTATGCTGTGTCCATGTCTAAAATTGACTGCCCTTCTTCACTTGAAGAACAGTAAGTCTACTGTACCAATAAACTCATTAAAAAATTTTTTTCCTAGCACTCCCTGGTGGAGTAGGGGTTGGGCGGAGTCTGAATATATATCCCAAGGTCCTGGGCTTATGCTTTTGGACGAGTGGGAACAACCAAGATGATTAACTAAATAAAATAAATTTAAAATGCTTCTCCTTTCTCTTCCTTCCTGCCTGTTTCTGCTCACCTTCATTCCTGCCTGCACATTTCCTTTAAAAAAAGAAAAATTTCCTGAGTCTTGCACACACACACACACACACACACACACACACACATGCACATTCCATTTAGTTACAGAATTCAGCATTTTTCATTGCACCCTACTCTTATTTAATGATCAAATGATTTTCAAATTCTCTCTGAGTATATGAAATAGAAGCTATTGGTTTTAGTTATTTCTCAGTTCATGTCTATATTTCTGAAATTAATTTTCTATAGCATCAAATTATTTTTCTTGGATTTTTTTTCATTTTTCTTTTTTAATAATAGTTTTATTATTTCTTCTGTTTTCAGTGCTATATTCATTTTAGGATATTGAAATTGCATCTCAGTCTGTACCTATCACCAGTATTCTAGTGCGCTTTACCATCACCCTGCTCCCTCTTTCCTCCCCTCCCCTTCCACCTCACTGGTAGTCACTGTCTTGTGTCCTGTGAGTTTTGTTGGGGTTTATCTGTTCATTTGGTTTGTTTCATTATATTCCACATATGAATGAAACCAACCTGTATTTTTTCTTTCTGATTTATTTTGCTTAACATGACACCCCTTCCAGCTCCATCTACATTGTTACAAAGGATACAGTTGTGTTTTGTTTTTAGTAGCTGCATAGGAATACCACAGCTTCTTTATTCAGTCATCTGCTGTTTTTATGTCTTAGCTAATGTGAACTGTACTACTATGAACATGGGGGTGTAGATATATTTTTCTGATTAGAGATTTTGTATTTTCTTGGTATATGTCTAGGAGAGGGATTCCTTTATCAACTGGTAGATGCTTTTTTTTTTCTTTTTTTTTTTTGAGAAATCTCCATACTATTGTTCACAGAGTTTACATTAATTCACATTTCCACCAACAGTATAGGTGGGTTCCTTTTTCTCCCTACTCCCTTCAACACTTGTTTCTAATCTTTTTGATATAGGCCATTCTCACTGATGTGAGGTAGCATCTCATTGTGGTTTTTATTTTTATTTCTCTGATAGTAAGTCATATAGAATATTTTTCATGTTTCTGTAGGCCATCTGTGTGTCTTCTTTAGAGAGATGACTATTCAGTTCTTCTGGCTATGTTTTGAGTATCATTTGCTTTTTTATTGTTGAGGTATATGAGCTCTTTATATCTATTGGTGATTAAGCTCTTATCTGATGAATGTTGTGTGAATATCTTCTCTCATTTAGTGGGTTGCCTTTTTGCTTTAGCGTGGCTTCTTTCACTGTGCAGAAGCTTTTTAGTTTGATGCATTCCTAATTTTTTAGTTTTACTTTGGTTTCTTTTGCAATAACTGTTTCTTTCCCCCAAAGATCTCTGTGAAGTTGAGATCATGGAGCATTTTTCCCGTATTTTCCTCCAATTTTTCACGGTTTTGAGTCTTATGTCCAGATCTTTGATCCACTTTATGTTAACTTTTGTGTAGAGCACTAATGAGTAATCTAGCTTCATTTTTCTGCAGGTATTTATCCAGTTTTTCCGACACCATTTGTGTTCCTCCACTGTATGCTCTTGGCTTCTTAGTTGAAGGTTAACTGTCCAAATAGACATGGCTTTATTTTGAGCTCTCAATTTTATTGCACTGATCTGTGTGATCTGTGTATCTGTTTATGGTCTAGAACATATTGTCTTGATGATGTTTGCTTTGTAGTATAATTTGAAGAAAGGAAGTATAATTCCTCCACTGTTCTTTTATTTTTTTCTTAGGATAGCTTTGGCTATTTGAGGCCTTGTGATTCCATACAAACTTCTGCATCGTTTGCTCAATTTCCTTGAAAAATGTCCCTGGAAGTTTGATGGGAATTGCATCAAATTTATTTATTGTTTTGGGCAGGATGACCATTTTAACTGTGAATTTTTTCCAATCCATAAACCTGGAATATTTTCCCATCTCTTTGCATCTTCTATTTCTCTTGTTAAAGTCTTGTAGTTTTTGTTGCTGAGGTCATTCACTTCCTTTGTTAGATTTATATCTAGGTATGTGACATTTATGGGTGCTACTGTGAATGGGATTTCTTTCTTAATTTCTTTATCCTGTACTTCATTGTTTGCTATGTAGGAATGCTACTGATTGTTGTGTGTTGGTTTTTATATCCTGCCACTTTGATGTAGTCATTTACTGTTTCCAGCAGTTTTTTTGGTGGAGTTGTTAGGATTTTTCCAGGTATGCTAACGTATTATCTGCTAATAATGATAGTCTCGTTTCTTGTTTTCCAATGTGTATTCCTTTAATATGCTTTTCCTGCCTATTTCACTGGCCAAGAACTATGTTGAATAGTAGTGGTGAGCAAGGGCAGCTGTGTCTTGCTCCAGATCTTTGGGGAAAGGCCTTCAGTTTTTCATCATTGAGTATGATGTTGATTATGGGTTTATCGTATACTTTAATTATGTTGAGGTATGTATGTTCTATTCCTATTTGGTAAGGGTCATTATCATGAATGGGTGTTGAATCTTGATAAATGCCTTTTCTGCATCTATTGATATGATCATATAATTTTTTTTTATTTTTCCCTTTTTAATGTGATATATTAATTGATTCGTGTATGTTGAACCATCCTTCCACCCCTGAAATAATACCCACTTGACTGTGGTATATGATTTTTCAAATGTGCTGCTGAGTTCTGGATTGTTTTTTCATGCTGCTGATTTTTCCAAACTGGTCTGAAAATTCTATAAACTACTATTCAACTTACCTTTTATTTTATAAAATTTTGGGTGAATCACTTATCTGCTAATAATAGCTCCTTCCTTTTCCTTTGCTGTATGGCCTTATTTAATTATTTACCTCTATGCTTTTATTTTAGGGAAGTATAAGAAAGCACAAGGATTAAATACAGACATTCAGTCTGCTAGACTCAATCAGAAGGCTAACCAACCATTTTAGCATCCATTGAACTAAAAGACATTGCATAATTAAAAATAAACACATATTTCATGACCCAAAATTTTTAAGAATGCAGGTCAAGAATAGTGTAATTAGTAATTTTTTACAATAAATGTAAATCTTACAGTGTAAGCTCATATGTCTGAAGCAATCCTCTTGATTTTGTTCTGATCATATTCATAAAAAACATAGTTCTAAATGAGTTTCCATTTTTATTGGGAAGTGGACAAATGAGACCTATATAAAAGTATAAGAAACATGACATGTTTAGAGTGGGAGTTCCTACCTGTGTTATGTTAAAAAATATATTTGCTCTTAAGGTAAAGTTTTGTGACACAGTGTTGAAGAGGGAAATTCAGCATGAGAGTTTGAGAACAGAATGGAGAAGAAAGCATCAAATTGTCCTCTCTTTTCCCCTTCCCACCCACCCTAATCTTTATCTGTTCAAATGTCTAAGACATTCCTTATGGAGTGCTTTTTGAGAATTTGTGTAATAAGGACAATGATAACCCTGATTCCCTAGGTCTTCAGAACTATTAGTTCAGAGAATGGGGTAAAAGCAGGATTTCCAGTCAACTAGTTTCTTTTAAGATCTCACCTCCAATATGAGTCAAAGTCCATTTTCTTGATTTATCCTACATATGATGAGTCACGATTGAAATAAATCACATGTGCACACATACTCGAACACACGAATTGCTTGAAAACCTACACACCCCTCCAAAGAACAAATACTAATTTTTAAAGGTATATAGTCTATAAAATGATAAGAAGCTAAATATTTTCCTAACTTCCTCTTTTTTTTTCTTTTTTTGCAAGGCACCTCTCTTATACAATAGATTCAGTGTTTCATTTCTTCTGCAGCTTTTAAATTATACTTCTTCAGTCTTGGCAGAGATAAGAAAGTACCTGTTGCAGATTGTTAATACCTCTTGATCTTTTTCCTGCTATCCAAGCACCCATTCAAAGCTTTGAAACTACTTGTCCTAAAGACTTCATTAAATTCTTAGTCAGAGTGCCTTATGGCCCTCTGTTTCTGCTGATGTAAGGAATATTAGGCAGTTTCATTGCTTCAGATGTATCTATCTGTCACATTCTTCTAACAAATAATATAAATTGTGTACCAGTAGGACAATGGGATGGATAACTAAGTAAGACCATGCCTATGCTCACCAAGTGCCTGATTTTGAGTTTATCTCTAAATTCCTGAGCCTTATTTCTTCATCAGTAAATGATGACTAACATCGATTTACTTGCCTGTGGGTTTCTGTTTTTCATAATTTATACTGAGTGCAAAAATATGTGACAGTAGCTAATACAGTGCATATTCAAAAATGTATTTTTGGTTAAAGTTAAAAATCATCTAATTTGATCATTAATTTTTGCAAATAAAAGTGCTGAAGCAGAGAGGGCTAAGATTGCCCAGTCCCATAAAGTGGCAGAGTCAGAAACCCTTGTCATCTCTCTTGATTCTGGTCCAATGTTCTCTCCATTACACCTTTGGAATGACTGTAGAAAGTGTGTTTAAGATGGAAACCTTTCACTAAAGAATATGTGCCCCAAGGACATGACCCCCGCCCTCGAATGTCTAGCTTAATGCTAGTTCTTTTCAAGGTCCATGTGGTTTTGCCTTGGATGGAAAAGTTTTTTTCCAGCACCACCTATCCTATTATGCTGTTTTGAAAGGGTAATCTGTCAGGCACATCAAACATTAAAAGCAGTGGGAACATTCTGAGGTTTGTAGTGTGTATATTTTTCTCACCGATTAAATCTTCACTCCTCGGCTATCAGACAAAAGGGAGAGAAACAGCTCCCTTCCTCCCTTAAAATGAGAAAAGCTTTTTGAAACAGTTGGCAGAATCCACTACTCAAAGTGGAAAAATAAAATTTTCAAGCAACATCAGATGAGAAAGGGAAAAGAACACATGTGTTTGGGATAAAGTTTATTTTCTCTTGAGGTAAAATATTGCTGTTTCATGATTCTAAGCTATTATCATTAAAGCCAGATTGTAGCCAAGCATTTTATCAACACAATTTAATGTTTTCCCTAAGTTATGACAGTTAGGAAACTATAGGAGAAATTTTAAGATGATCTCACCAAATAACAGAAAATTGGCATTTGTAAAAACAAAGTTCATCTAAGTGGCAGAGTAAAGAATTGGTGTGCAAAACTCAAAGCATCTTCTTTGTCTATGGTTGTGATGCGTGACTGAAGTTATCAACAGCACTTTGATATGGTCACTTAGAAAACGATAACCAAAGAGGACCCAGGCTCTTGAATGTGCTGCTAGTCTCTCAGAATGAATAAATTACAATTTATAACTTTCTCCCCTCCCCCAATGTATTCTCCTTTCAGTATTCCCAGTCTTAGTAAAAGCACCATCAATCACAGACAACATCAATTCTTTCTTTTCTTTCATCTTCTGCCATCTTTTGATCATGCCCAAAGTACTCACTGTCATAAAAGAGAAAAAAATCCTCTATGCCTTTGTTTATGCTATACTCTTTACTTATATGTCCTACATTTGAACCCCCCATTGTCTACCTGGTAACTTTCTTTCTTAACCTGAGAGAGCAAATGCCAACCTTCAGTCGTGCTTTCTTTGATAGTCCCCAAAGATTTAGCTGTGTCTCCATCTGTATATTAATACCACAGTTAATAAAGTTACTATATTGAGTATCTCATTAGAATAAGATCATTTTCTTTTACCAGGGAGCTCTTTGATAGATCAGACTGTATCATCCTCATCTCCTCAGTTCCTAATACAATGTTTGCACAATTGGTATTCGAATATTTGTAACTCAAACTAATCATCTCTCCCTCTTCTAGTAATAATTGAGTGCTTTTCATCTATAATCTCACTTAAACTCATCAATCAGAGAAACAGGTTGATTCACAAACAATATACCATAGTACAAAGGCATACTGCTAAATATACCAAATGTAACTACAGAGAAAGTATGTCAATTACATAAAAGCACTGTTTCTGTGATATGTCAAGCAGCAAGTTGAGCACCTCATATAACCAAGCAGAGGATGGAGTAAACTTGGTGCTGCAGAGCTTAAAAAGAATGATGCAATGCAAAGTAAGTGACAAAAAAACATGTGCTTTTTTTTCATTATTAGACCCTTAAGAGAGTCTTGAAGTATATAAGAGGACATAGTAGGGAAGAAAGGTTCAATAAAACAATGAGTCAATGTTCAATGGCAATCAAATAGGTAGAATGATAACTACAGGTTTTTAGAGCACTGTGAGATATTGGCAGGACTCATAATGATCATGTTGCAGTGTTGCTGATTTGTCTGTTTGTTTGTCTTTTTTAACGTTTTCCATTTCAACAAAAAACATCCAATATTTTAACGTATGCCTAGCAGATAGAGTTCATAGGTAAGGCAGAATTGTGTGCTAACCATCTGAAATTAGCAGCCTGGGTTTAAATCCAGCTCTGAACTCACTACTACTATGGACTTTTGGCAAGTTACATTAACCTTACCTTTCGTCAGATTGTTTCTCTCACAAGATTGTGATAATTAAACAAACTGAAAACAGCATCTTGGCTTAGAGTAAGTCTTTATTAAATGTTACCTGCAGTTATTTGTTGACATTGTCATTGTATGTATTACTATAGCTCATGGTGAAACTAACATGTTAACTTTATTTTATCATCTTTCTCTGCCATTCTTGTAATATCTTAAAATCGCTCATTTAACTCTCTGAGTTCTGATTCCTCTACTTCCATGAAAATCCACTCTATGGCTCAGAGAAAAAGAGCAGAAACCTAAAGAGCAAAGTTATTTTTCCTTTCCCTCCAGAAGTCTAAAAACATATCCTTGCTATTATCATTGTCTGCTATCTGATTGAAAATAATTATTTACTGGAAAACTCAAATCTAAGTTATCATTGGCTAATAGGCAGGTCTACAGCAACTTCATGCAATCAGCAAACTAAAACAATGATCGTAAAGTGTACCTGGCAGTAAGATGAAGTGTAGCTGAGTTGATCTGGGGAGACTTGCAAAATACCACTCGGAGAAGCAGAGAGGAGGTAAACATTCAGAGAAAGAATATGACAACTCAATTAAAGACACATATTGAGAGCACATTAGGGCAAAGTTCAGGTGCATGAGGCTGACTCAGGATATACCAGAACACAGGAGAGCATTAACTCGTATCTGACCTATGTTAAATGAAGACCAATGGTGGGAAATACTTTTATGTCTATGTGGAATTACATTCTCCATCCATCCATGCTTCCACAGCAGATACTTCTGTAATTTGATTCTCTGGAATTACATAGTAGTAACTTATGACTGATGACATAATTGTTTTCATCCAATCAGCAGAGTCTGACAGTTTCATAGAGCAGGTATTCACACCTACCTCTTGGGGATAGTGTGATAATTAGTGTGTTCAACAATGTTTTGAGCTTTAAGAAGCTAGAAACCAAAGTGGGGTGATAAGTCATATTTATCAGACAACTATTATTAATTTCTTTGTAATCAAGGATACTTAAGGCATAGCAGCTCCTTTTAACATAACTATTTAAGAATGAATTGATATTCTTCAGCCATATAGAAGCTTTAAGACGATGGGATTTTTCCCTAAATTCAACTTTAAAGGAGAATATTTTTAAATAACTCATCCTTCCTAAACATACTGAGAGCTGATTTCAGTAACAAGTATCAAGGACATCCTTGTGGCTAAATCCATCTGCATACAGTTTAATTCCTATATGGTTGGCATTGTTGACCGCTATGCTCCTTACTATGAGTGAATGAGTAGTTTTTTATCTCAGTTTTCTGAACTTGCACATTCTCTTTTTGGGACCACTCTGATACCATGCTTTTTCTGGGGTTGCTGTCTGCCTTCAGGCTCTTTGCCCATCCCACAGACTTTCTTTTATAGGCCATGTTTTTTCTTTCTGAATTATCTTTTCATAAGCAGTAGTTCCAATATTAGAGACACCAAGAGTTGTAGGAACTCAGAATAGGACCTGGTCATTATAGAAGGTGTTGTGTTATTTGAGTTAATTCCTTTAGATTGTGGTAAACAAGGGACACTGAGGTTTCTGGTATAAAATTGAAGTGCTGTCTGTAAAATTATACCTCTCATTCTGACGTCTATTCCCGCTTGCTCTTTATTAAAAAACAATTTTTCCTCTAAAGGAAACACATCCATTTTCATTCTAGAGTTTAATGATGAGCTAAACAAAGTCTATCTGAAAGAGATGTAGAAGAAAAAGATGCTCAAATCATTCCTTAAATCATTGGAATTCAATAGGGCATCAAACTGAAAAGTTATGTGACTTGATTAGTCCTTTATTTTTTTCAAGCAAGAATCCTTGTCATTTTACTCCAAACTGCCCTTGTAGTGTCAGGGGAGTATATACTCTCTCTCTTCCATTTAGAAAGAAAAGTGCACTTCATTTGTCTGTCTTGTGTGCAAAAGAATTGTTGTAAAGAAAATCTCACAAGCTTTCAAAATAAAAGGTTTAAACATAAACGCAGTTTTCAAGATATTAATATTTTAACAGAACTCTTTGTTCTGTGTGACAAGCACATACATGTTCTCAGTAAACATTTGAAGAGGAGATGGATGTATCTTTCAATAGAATAGTGAACAGGAGATTAAAACCAAAAAGTTAACTTGGGACGGGTGTAGATTTTGATAGATTCCTCAAAGTTCTTTAAAATAACTCCTCATGACAAGCATGTAAGTCAGATAATAATTATCATTCCGATTTTTCAGAAAATGAAATAGAAATAGAGATTCATGAAGTTATCTGCCTTCTTCCAATAGAAAATGGCAAGTGGTAAAACATCTGAAACCACTGAGCCTGAAATTCTATTTTGTTGGGTGAGCCAGAGTCCAGACCTCCTTGATGATGAATACTGCTCATTATCTGCCAGATTTGACCAGACAAAGCAAAGCACGATTGTGACTGACTCTGGAATCTCAGTATCAATGTACCCTGAATTCTTTAACATATTTATAACTTCATGTTGAGTTTTACTAAGGGGGACCACCGAGATGCTAGAGTTCGTAGGAAAGGAGGAGACTGAACTCTCAATTGGTTAGGCTGAGATAAGGTAATGGGTGATTGGAAATTTTGTTGAGAGAGACTTTCACACTAGATAGAGAAGTTAGAAATGTTTCCTATCACTTCATTTTGGACAACTCTCACTGAAAAAATCTTTTTTTTTTTAACTTCAGCTACCTTTATGGTACCAGGGGAGCATATATTCTCTCACTGCATGTAATCTGAAATTTTATTTAATATTTATTTTAATATTAATACAATTCATTTGAAATTAAATTAAATATTAAAATACTTAATTCCCAGAACTCTTCTTCTGGCTGTTGACACCCTCCATCCTTGCCCGGCTGTAGACACCCACAGAACAAGGGGCACTAGCCAAGGGTCTGGATGTGGCTCAACAACAGTGCAAATTAAAGAGAAACCAATCAGCTTTTTTTCCCTCTCAGACACTCTCAAACCAAAACCAGGAGGACCTGAGTGAGCAGAGCAAAACCACAGGTCAATGACTCACTGGAAACTTGAATATTTGCAAAGGTCTCCTGCAACACCTGAATCAATGGAGCCTCCCCTTCCTGCTGACAGCTCTGACTCACATTAGAGAGGGTGTAAGCATGTTGCCTCTGAAGTCAGCTGCTAGCAGACTTGTACCTCAGTTCTGGAAACATCTGTTTGCTAGTGCTATTGTTTGATTTTCAATTCTTTAGTTTTTGTGTGTGTTCATTTACTTATGTGAAATACGTGCTCAACAGGAAACATTTGGATAGGACAGAAAGCCTTTTTATTTTATTTTTTTAAGGTAAGATGAAAGGAAGGAATGAAGGCATGTAGGAAGGCAGACAGGAAGAGGGGAGGAAGAAAGATTTAATTTATTTAGCTGTTCATCTTGGTTGTTGTCTCCCCACCCCACACCCACACACAGTGTTGAATCCCAACACACAATGTTGGGATATACGTGGATTATGTCCAGTGGCCTTATCCAAGGCATGCCCCGCCCTTTCTAAAAAAGCAGGATAATATTTCCTGCAATCCCATTCAGAAGCAACCTGTTAACACTTTTGTCATTTCTTTCAGACCAGGGTCTCTCAACCTCTACATTACAAGCATGTTGGACTGTTTAATTCATTATTGTGTATATGTGTGGGGGTGGGGGGGAGGGAGGTGTACTACAGAATGTCAGCAGCATCCCCCGCCTCTCCTCATTAGATGTCAGTAGCATGCTATCACCTGCCATTGCCCCTAAAGTGATGACCAAAAGGATCATCTGTTTTGAAACTCAAATTTAAGTACTGTTGGGTGGGAGGAAGGGGAAAAACTGTCTCACTTGACAAAATTGTTTCAGACTTCATATTCTGGAAAAGCCAGTGTTGGTTTGAAATTTATATATGGGAGGATGTCAGGAAGTTCCCTAGGGAGAACTCAGTCCAAGCTTTCATTTCACATGGGGCCAGATCTGCTTAACATCTCTCATCTGCTGATGGCTCCACTCTTCTTTTTGTGTAATTCTTGTATTCTTACTTGGTAGTTACGTATGTGGAACACAATGAAGACTATCTTTGTTAGGTTTCAACCTAATTATCATTGTTACCCCACCCCCACCCCCACAGCTCTTCATACTTGCCCTGCCCAACGACTAGTTGCATGGGTGATCTATTTTACTTAAAAAGAATCAGGTTTTCTTAATGTACAGTCTTTCATCTAAGGGGAACTCAAGACATTCTATGAAGATCTTGTGTTTCAGAACCTAGTGTCCTCCTTTTTTCAGCTCCTTGTTAGTCTTCTGTCTTCACAGAGTCACAATCCAGAGACTGAGGGCACATTTTTTTCCCATTTTGTTCTGATCCACTGATTTAAATATTAGTTCTAAATTTCCATCTTGGGAAGCCCCTGCTTCCATTCAAATTCAAATTCCCATCATCTTCTGTCTGGTCTAAGGAAATAGTCTCTTCCTGGCTTCTCTTCTCTTGTTCCTGTACAATCCATAAACCTTTTTCACTGAGCTCTAATTTTTTTTTAATATAAATCAGATATGCCAGTCTTCTGCTTAATATCCTCCCATGGGTTTCTACTGGATTGAAAACACAAATTTCTTGCACTGGCCTATGTCTTGTTAGTCCCCACTCCCCTATGCTCCAATTACACAGGCTTTCTGGTAGTTCTCAGACATTCCAAACTCTGTCCATCTTAGTATCTTCATACTCGCCCTTCTTCTGTCTAGAATACGCTTCCTCTGTGTTCCTGTGACCAGCACCTTCTTATCATTTAGGTTTCATCTCATGTTAGTGTTTTAGGGAATGCGCCCCCTTAATACTAGGTAGTGCCCCTGCCTATACCTTAATCACTCTGGATCGCATTACCCAGTTTCACGGCCTTTATAGTATTTATTATTAAATATTAATCTCAATAATTTTGTGTATTAGTTTACTTATAATATTTCTTTCTCTTACCCCTGATAGGTTTTCTTCACTTCTGTATCTCTATTTCCCACAATACCCAGAAGATAGTATGTAGTGCTCCATAGATATTTTTGGTTGAATGAATGAACGAATAACCTATAGAACACTATGTACATAGAATTTAGATCCTTATCATCCATCTCTAATAAATAGCATCCCTTCCATTCAAACGTACTGTCCATCTCCTGCCCTATTTTCATTATAATTTATAATTAGCAAGCAAAGTCACAGATAAAGTTTAGAAGTGTTCATTTGATAACACTGATTCATAATCCATGGCCTATCTGACTCTGAATGAGTCACTTAGATTTCATTAAATGTCCTAATTATGTAAGATGTCACTAATAGTCCTGATATTTTTCAAAAATGCATTAATAAATTCATTTACCTAACATCATCTAATTGTCAGGTTCAAAGCCAAAAAGATCCAAGGAAGCAGAATTACTAAAAGGACTCTACATATTTGCACAGGATTATACTTCCATCTACCTTACCCAGACATTGTTAGAACAAATATAATAATATCTGTGGAGCATTTTAATCTTAATAAAAAACATTTGTGCACATGAAAAATGAAGATATTGATTTTCTTAAATTCCAATGTGTTATTTATATGCCTTTTATTAATAATCACATTAAGGAGGGTTAACATATGTGCATTTTTCAAAACTTAAGGAAAATCTAATTGCTTCAGGAATTTACCCAAGAGAGTTCAACTCAGAACATGAGAATATGTAGAAATGAAGAATCTGAGTAAATCTAAGGAATTCTCTACTACTTTTACTCTTGGGAAACTTTAACTGTTGTCATAGACCACGGAACTTTAGAGAACAAAAGATCCTTCTAAATAATTTGATGCAATCCCCTTATCTTATAGATGAGATAGCAACCCCCATAAAGTTACACACTAAAGTCCTTCAAGCTTGTTAGTGATCAATGCCAGCCTAATGTCAGTCTCCTCTACATTTACTCCAGGTATTGCTTGGTCATCTTCCATTGCTTCTCATGTGCCGTTTTTCTATTAGTCTCCAATAACTTCCAAAGGTCAGACTGCAAGCCAGGAAGGTAGAGTAAAATGCTAAGCATAAGATCTCACCAACAAAAGAAAAACATAGGTTTATCCTAATATTTCCAGATTTTGATCTTTTGATGAGAAATAACACACTCCTGTTGAAAGTATGTGAATATGCATCTGGAAGGAATTCAGGTCAATATAGTCAACATTTTTAAACCTTGGTTAACTTGGATACCAGCCCTCTGGAATGCTTAGCAAACTGGAATTACACTGGATCCAGAAGTAGCCTAGGGCAAAACAATCAGGAAAAAATATTTTAACTGAAAAAATAATTTTGGCAGCAAAAAGCTGTCCCTAATTATTGCAGAGTCAAAAGTCAAGAATGCATGTGCTAAGAATCCTGAAGACATATTGTTAGGTGCTTTCTGACCTTTTCAAGAATGTGGAACATTTGTAAATGAATTTTTTTAACAACTTCTATTTGTAAACATTAAAAGGAATACTCAGGCATAAAATTCAGTTACTTTAAAAACTTAATTCATTTCCAATAGTTATAGGATACCCGATCATTTAAACACACACACATTCATATGCATACATGCACATATGCACACACACACAAATACAACACACGCATACGCATTTCCAGTAGCTGTAGGGATACTCCATCATGTAAACACAGCAAATGAATATGCAAATCAGCAAACTGCAGGAGCCAACAGGCCCTGTGTCTTCCACTGTTTCCTCCTCTGATGGAACTGAGGAGGTGCTCCTTCAAGTCTTATGTAAGAGGGCATTAGAATTGGTTTTGGGAAAGCACACATAAGTCTCACCATGTACGCACTATTCCATCAGTCCTCTCTTTTGCTGTTGGGTGGTTCACCCTCCCATTCCACCTAATTAAGCTTATTTGTTGCCAAAATAACTAATTTCTTCTGTTTGAGGTCAACAATAAGATGTCAACAGGACAGTATTCCTTCTGTAGCTTCTAGGGGAGAATCTGTTACCTTGAATTTTCCAACTTTTAGAGGTCACTAGCATTTCTTGACTTGTGGCCCCTTGTTCAATTAGCAATGTAGTAGTATCTTTCAATCTCTATGTATCTTTACATCTGATTCTGATCGCTATCTTTATTACCACATCTCCTTTTACAACTTTCCTGTCTCCCTCTTTCCTTTATAAGGACCCATGTGATTACATTAGACCACTGGGATAATCTCTTCATCTCAAAATCCTTAATTTAGTCACAGCTGCAAAGATTCTTGTGCTATATAAGGTAACATATTCCTAGGTTCCACATAGTAGAACACAGACCATTCAGAAAGGCCATTATTCTGTCTACCACACCCAGCATCTTCGTTACTCCCTATATCCACTTCCTAGGACTGGAACATGAATAATTTCAAATCCTCAAATTATAAAAAGGCCTTGCTTCACCTGTTTGCCAGGATATCAGGACTAATTACCGTTTATTCTCTGTGAACTCAAGTTGATATTCTGCCTCCACTCAAATGTGACTAGATTTATTAAAGAAAACAAATATAAACTGCTTCATGAAATACAATTTCTAATGATCGATTTTAATGGCAATATAAGTGCATAAAATAGGCTTTTCTATGCACTTCTAATGAGTAATAAAACCCAGAGGAGATGTTTTTGAATGAAGTTGCTTTTTGAAATACAGTCCTCTGGGGATCTATGGCTTCTTATGTACTCTAAAATCCTCCTTTTATTCCACAACCATTTATTCCACAAATATTTATTGCCTGCTCATTATATGACAGGCACTGTGGAAGGCCCTAAATATAATGGTGGACAAGGATATGCAGTTTCTTCCCTCATGGAGAATACAAACTAGTGGAAGAGAAAGATACCTCCCATCAATAAACAAATACATATATAATTATAAATTCTTATACATGTTTTATGAGAGTTAAAGAGAATATGGAGATTAAGATTAAATGGAGAGATACAAGTATGAAAATCCAGTAAGAATTCTCTCAGTAGCATGTGCGTGCATGCATGAGTATGTGCGTGTGTGTCTGTCTACTAGGGTTAGGATAGTGCACTCTCTTTAGAAAGTTTAACAGCAATAATAAAATTGACTAAAATCAGTCTGCTTATTATTATCACTGTATATTGACAATTCTAAACAATTTTTTGTCAAAGACAAAGCACTTCTTTCCCCACCAATTATTTTGTTGGTCTAGGTTAAAAACAATTGTTACAGTTACTACTGAGTTTTAATAATATATGTTTAAACTATAAATTATACCTTTTTATTACTTATCCCTTAAGACGCCATGTTTACATGGAAGCTAATTTGAAAATTTCCTGTTAAAGTTAGTTATACAATCACTCCCCAACTCACATAGAATCAGTGCTGTGACTGAATTTTTGTCCCCCACCCTACCCGCCGCCAATACATACTCTGATGCCTAAAGGTACACCTGGGTGACCAAGTGGTTTATTCCACTACAGTGCAGTTCACATACATCCGAAGGTCCCTGGTTCAGGACCTGGGGCTGGGGGAAACAACCAAAACTAACAACTAAATAAAATAAATAAATTGCTTCTTCCTCCTCTCTCTTCCTGTCTAACTGCCTGCTTGCCTTCATTCTTATATGTACCTTTCCTTAAAAAAAAAGAAAAGAAAAGAAAAAAAGTAGAGAGATATAGATTGTTCTCTGCTTCCCACCATGTGAGGATACAACAAGAAGATGGCCATTTGCAAACTAGGGAGCTGGCCCTCCCCAGCATACCAGATATGCTGGCATCTTGATCTTCGGTTTCCCTTCCTCCAGACTGTAACAAAGAAATATATGTTGTTTAAGACAGTCTACGGTATTCTGTTATAGCAGCCAAACCTGACCAAGACTCAGCTACAAACATTTGTTTCTAATCAGATTCATGGAAGCACAGAATAATTTTAGAAATAATCTTCAGTCTCCATTCAGTCTTCATGTCTCCAAGTCACTGGTTCCTTTTTATAATACTTAGTGTTTCTGACATCTCACACTCTGATCCAACGGGAAGTTAAATAAATATTGCAGGTGGCAATTTCAAAAGAAAAAACTCAGTCGGGTTTCTTTCCTATTTCTGGGATAATAGCTGTTGAACACACTTAAAAGTCTTAATAGATCAATAGTGAAAGACTGGTCATAAACCTCTATCATGATCAAGAATATGTCAATACTGCAACCACAGCCATTTCTGTGGCATTTGGATAAAAAGAAAAGTAAAAGGTTAATCTCGAGTCCTTATCTGTGCCTGTGCAGAGCATACTCCAAACATCTGAGCAGTTCAAAATTTTGGAAGTCTTTCTTCATATGTGATATTTTGGGAAAGTGAGAAAATTCTTTTTTTTTTTTTCATAATTTTTAAAAAATTCATTGATGAAAATGCTGCCAATTGTAGGTATGACAGTGAAAAGTGCAATGGAGTATTCCTTTTGAAGCAGGACATAGAATTAACACAAATTTTGAAAACTTAATCCCAACTTGTGAATACTAAAAGCTCCAAAAGAAAATGTGGACATTAGATCAGTCAGATTTTTTCTCTCTGTTGAGAGAATTTTTATTTTCTCTTTTGAGTTAATATTTTTTCTGAAGTGAAGTTGTAATGAGGTTGACTAGACAAACAAATTTTCAAAGAGAAATAATTTGCCTTGAACAATATATGTGAAACACCAGGCTTTAAATTTTCCTTGAATATCAGTGCACAGAAGTTGTGGATGAGACCAACAGAACATAGAACAACAAATGTAATAAAATGGACACCCACACAGAAAAAAAAATCAAACTTTGAAGAAAACCAGCAGCAACAACAAAATCAAAAGGACAGTATTTGAATGACTTGGTTATTTTTTTCCAAGAACAGGACACCTGCTCTAAATCAATACATTAAATAATGTCAATGCTTGCCATCCTCTAGCGATTTTTTTACTTTTGAAGAAATTCTAGAAGTTGGCTCCAAATATAGTGCAAATGTATGATGAATTTTACGAAGAGAATTTAATAAAACTTTTCCGAGTATAGGAGCATTTGGAAACCACCAGGATCTACTTCAAAGAAACAGTGATGTGGCCAGTTTTAAAATTTCTGGAAATTCTTGTGCAATAGGATTTTTATGAGTCCATCAAATGCATTCATTCATTTTCTAAGGTATTTTTATATTTGTTGCTTCATGTAAAAGAAATCTTTCAAGATTAATTAAAATTATTCTTTGATTAACTTTAAATGAAAACATCTTGACAAATCTGGCTATTCTGTTTAATGAAACAGAATATTCAAGTCAATTTTAATGAAGTCCTTATCAAATTTGCTGACTTGAAAACAGAAACTGTAATATTATTATGCATTACTGTGACAAACCAATATGTAGGTATAAGGAGTTCTTCCTTTTTTAAAAAGCACATTAATGTAATTACAAAGTACTAATCCTAAACAATGAGAGGAACCAGTCCTTCAAAGTATAGGGTTAAGATCATTCTATGTAGAAGGAAGAGCAAGGACAAAGACCCTAAATTCTGAAAGAAAAGGGTATATTTGAGAAATTAAAAGTGACTGGAAAGAAAATGTTTAAAATATAAAGTGTTGAGTTGTACCTGGTAGAAGCAAGCTAGGACTAGATCATGTAATAACCTATAGGCTACAGCCATGGTATTTAGATTTGGAAAAAAAAAGAAAACATTAAAAATTTAAGCAGGAAAGAAAAATGATAAATGTGATCAAACTTGTGTTTTAAAAGATAACTGGCTTCACTGCCGAGAATAGAATGGAGGGGCTAAGAGTGAAAAATGTGAGGACCAAGAAGATCATTTCAATGATTTAAATGAAAGGTTGTGGTGACTTGGATTAAGTTGATGAAGGAGAATCAGAAAAAAGTAATTAGGCCTGAGATCTAGCATACAGATACAGGATTTATATTTGAGGTAGAAGTGATAGACTTCACTGCTCATGCAGTGAATGAGAGGAGTAAACAAAAGGAGGAATCAAAGAGAAGTCCCAGATTTCTGGTTTAAACAATCAGTACATGGTGGTGTCAATTGTTGAGAGCGAGGAGAAACTGATTTAATGTGGAAACTCCTTATCTCAAGGCTCAAAGGCAACCTCACAAGATAAAGTATAAAAATAAAGAATATGCAAAGAGACAGCCTCATTTAGGGAAAAAAAAAATTACATAGAGAAAACCAAGACAAGATCTGCTCATATTTTCATTTTAGACATTCAAAATCTAGGGCCCAAGGGGAAAGATGAGTCAGACCCTAGATCAGAAGTCATCTGCTAGGTCAGATTCTTTGACTCTGGTGCTCCACATATAGTCATGTGTCACTTAACCACAGGGTTATGTTCTAAGAAATGCGTCAGTAGGCGATTTTATTGTTGCATGAATATCATAGAGCTAGCAGTAAATTCAACATCATAGTGAAGTCCAGCCTAGTCTTTTAACATCACATAAAGCCCTTTGCTTTGGTCATGAATATCATAGTGCTCAGAGGGATATGCTTCTGTGTCTGGTCTTCAATCCAGGTCTTAGAAGCTTCTCCACATCTGATACAGGCTCTTTTCAAATTTTTGTCTCATTACCTTCAGTAAAGCGGATCCTTTAAGAGCTTCCATCACTGTGTTCTTCTTGTCTTCAAGATTGTAGCAAGGGTGGAAGGGGACGTGTCTGCCCTGCAAGCAATAATCATCACTAATTTTCTATTTCATGGTTTTTAATTACTTTCAATTTCATTTTCAGGTCAATCACTCAACATGACCCTCGCTGACAACATTAGAGTGGATTTTGTATGCTTAGGGGTTATGATGAACAAAATAACACAAAATTAAATCAAGCACTAAGGAAAATATTCCTCCCAATAAAAAGGTAAACATGAGATGCATGAGGCTATTGCCGGACTAAAACACCATAACATTACAAAGGCTACAACCTCACTAGGCAATAGGAATTTTTTCACCATCATCGTATACACTGTTAGTCATTCATCAAATGCTGGCACATGGCACATGGCTGTACTTCATTCAATTTTATTTTGTTTTGTTTTGTTTTGTTTTTTAAAGGAAAGGTGCAGACAAGAATGAAGGCAAGCAGAGGTAGGCAGGAAGAGAGAAGAGGAAGAAACGCTTTATTTAATTGCTCACCCTGGTTGTTCCCCTCTGCCCCAGGATGCAAACCCAGTTTTTTTGTTTGTTTGTTTGTTTATTTTGTTTTTTGCTTTTGAATACTTTTTATTCATACTTTCTTTCAGTAAGTAGGCTATATCAGCTAAGAGAGCCTATGAACTCATTTCTTATAAACAGACAGTGATCTCAAGAAAGTTCTTGCCCCCAAATATTTCAGGTTAACCATACTTCACCCCTGGGAAGCACATGGAATACTAGCAATCAGGGAATTTTCAACCATAAAGTTTTGTCTTTTAAAGTGAATACCCTCCAAACCATCCTGAAAGTTTTCCAGGCTCTTTAAGAAAATATAGTTATTCTAATGATTCATTCAGACAAATACTCATTCAGTATCTAGTATTCTGTTTACTATGAATGATTAAGAAGGATGGTCTTTGACCCCTCACACCTAGACATCTTTATATTTAGTTAGACTAAGATGCAGAGATAATAATTGGTTTGATGACAATGCTGGTCCGCACAAGATTTGGCAACAAAATAGGTGGCTAGCACAAGAGGGTCATGACATTTCTGAAAAAGTATTCATCTGTATGGATGAGAAAAATAAAATAATATGGGAAAGAGAAATCAAAGAACAATTTGGTTTTGAAAAATTGAAAAGGAGAAGTAGTAACAACTTTTATTGAGAGAAATCAATCCTGCTCAGGTTCTGGCCAAGTCAATGAAGGGTCAGGAGTTTTAATAAAGAGCAGTAGTACTTGAGATTTGACTTAATGGGGCCAAAACAACTAAATTGAGAAAAAACAGGTAATCATTGTACCTGAATTAACTCAAGCCTCATAAGCTCATAAAGAGATACTATTCTTGCTCCATATTACAGGTAAGAAAACGGAGGTCTTATAATTTGCCTGCCATACAAGTCAGCACATAGTAGTTGGGTTTCAAGTCCAGAACATTGGGTTATAGAGCTGGTGCTGTTAACCACTACAGCATGAGGTCTCCCACATGTGTGCTAGTGGCTTGTAACAGTGAAAGGGAGGGGCACCAAAATGACCTTGATGAAATCTGGAAATAATAAGTAGGGACAAAAATAAATAACTTCCAGCAAGTCATTGCAGAGACAGGGTCAGATTACAAAGACGGAAGCTGGCTTAAGGGCTAGCTTCCAAACAGTAAGATGAGGATAAACACTGAGAACACTTTCTGGAAAGACATAGCTCCTGGCTTGGAGAGAAGGTGGGATTAAAAGAAAAAAGAATCATTGTGCAAGTATGACCAAAGATAAGCCTCCCCGAGGCAGATTCCTGGCAGAAAATTGGTCGGTCATCCCTGCTTGCATTACTCATGTGGCTACCTCTGCCCCTGTATCTTAAGGAATAGTCATGTCAGCTTCTGAAAGAAAAACAAATGGAATAAAATCCAATAGAAGAGATTGAGCATGAAATGCATAGAACACACCCTGAACCCTATCTTCCAATCTCCCTCCTAAAGAGCAATTTTTAAAAAGTATGTAGAAACAAATCCAAGTAGATTCAGATTGTATAACACTGAAATTCTGGATGAGTTTCTGGAATGTCATCTTCGAGGTCACAGGGAGTCACTGAAGACTTTTGAGACAAAACAAGAGGACAAAACTGGCACATCGAGTACCCTCACTTGACTGTGGTTTATAGGCTTGGATTAGAGGAAAGAAAGAAAATGATACATGGAAAAGTTTAAATGCAGCCAAGGTAAGAAGACATACAACTTAGCATGAAAAGGATTTGAGAGGGTAGTTAATACACTGGTAGAAATATAAGTTTCCAGAAGAAATCTAAACTTTCAGGGATGATTTCTAGCAACTCTGGGAGTTTCTTCATGTAGCGCTAAAATTTTTCAAAAGTGGTTTATAGTGTATTCAGCAAAAGATGATTCTCTCAGAACAGAGATGAACCATGTAATTTTAGTAGACTCATAGTTTCCCTTGAAAACATTCTTTCATCCATGATAAATATAACTTTAAGCAGCATCCTTCATGATTCATGTGGCTGTAACACACCCAGCTAGTTATTCTTTCTAAGGACCCAAGAATCAATAGTCTTTGTCTAAGAAGGACACTTTACAAGGATCAGCTTAACAGATAATAGACATACACCTGAAGCAAGAGTAGTGATACTGAAAATAAACCATTTCTATTCTGGTATAGGAAAAATTAATAATAATTCTCTTCTTTTACCATGTTAAATATTCTAAATCTTTGTAACAACCTTTCAGCTATTTGTTTTTATTTCTTAACCACTATTTTAGGAGATTTTTTAAAAAGAATTTAAAAGTAGCTTTACAAAATCTTTGTAATTTTATGATTCAAGTTTTCAGTTGTTTCATCTGTCAAGTAAGGAAATTGAACTGTATATTCTCACAGTAACTAAATGTATATGATTTCATTAATGTTTTCATAAGTATCTGTATGATCATGTTTTTCAAAGTATCTGGGATTTTTTTTTAATATTAAGGTTTTCCCCAGTTATCCAAAAGTAGTGTTCCTATGAAATCTTTTGTAAGACAAAATCACATAAAGCAAAGAAGCAATTACCATTAGTTTACATAGAAAAAACTTTTGAGCATTTCCAGACTTACAAAAACACCTACCAAATCATACCAAAAAACATATAAAATCTAAAGCAGCAATAACATATAACAAAAGTGAGAGTTATATGATAAATACACAGCCAATAGAAAATAGCAATAATGCATATATAGTGTAGATTTACTTACCATAATCCAGAAGACAGCAAGCACACTGAAAGACTGAGAGTTGGTGATGCTTATGCGCTAAGCAGAGTTGCCAGAATTTGGGGTGGTGGGAGGTACAGGGGTCTTGGGTATAAGAGAAGGAAGAAGAGGGTTAGCTATTAACATTTCATTGTTATCTGTATTCATCAGGGCAGACATGTCACTACTGTCTACATCTTTTGTATCTTCCTGCCTCGATGTTGAAGGTCAGGCCTCTCATCTGTTGTGGCTGATGTAAATGATTTGGTACTTTTGACCCATATATTAGGTAATTCTTTGTAGGTGTGTTCTACCCTATAATGATTTGCTGCAAACACACACTGAACTCCTCTCTTTTCACTTTTGTTGCAAAATAAAAAATCCTTTTTGGATTTCTTAGTGAAAATAGATAGAATATAAGTCTTTGGTAAAAGCTAAGTGACCTAAAGTGAATTTTCATACCTGTATGGCAAAATAATACAAAAATGGAGATAGTAAACACAAATGTAAGAAATTTCATAATCCACATCCACATTAGCTATTAATCAATCATAACTCCTTCATAATTATAATCTCTTAATTGATTTTTACCAGTTCTTGACTGTATGAGTAAAGATTTTTTCCAGAATATTCATAAATATGACAACAAATTAGACTGCATCAAAGAATATTCTTTGATAGAGCCCTTTTATAAGATCTGTTCAGGACCTCTTTCCATATTCCCGACACCTTTCTTATAATTACGTAATCATATAATTAAAGGAATGAACCAGAATGTCATATTTCTGTTTCATGGCCCTAACTCATAGCCACAGTAGATCTGGAGGAAGACATCTGAGTCTGGAATTTGAAATTAGAAAAGAGACATGGCTATCTCTTTCAGGTATCATACGTCTCTTCCATGAAAGGTGGAACATATAACATTGGTAACTTTCAACAATTACATTTTTCCATTTGTACCTGGAAATACAGAAAAAGCTAGTTCACAGAAAGAGAAACAAAACAAAAAAACAGATACATGGAGAAGCAGAAGTGTTCAAGTCTCTAGTCCAACTTGTTCCTGAGTTTTAGCTGTGTCTCTGTTTTAGATTTTGTGAGTATCCTGTATCCTTATCATAAATTCTCATTGTTTGTATAAGCTACCTCAGTGAATTTCTGCTCTGAGTTTGCTTCGCCTGACAAATCATGCAAGGCTATGTGACTAATAGTTATCAGATTGCCTGGGAATACTCAGCTAAAACTCTGGTGATCGCTGAGAAACACTTCTGGTAAAGTATGTTCAGAAAAAAACAAGAGAAGCAGCATCTTTTGCTTAATGGAGTACTTCACATTAGTGAATTGTCAGGTTCTGTCATTTCCTCTTTCAATCTATGCCCTGATCTCTGGAGCAGTGTTATCTGTCTGAGGAAAAGTAAATTTTCTTGACTGCACAATGGTTTTTCTAGAGCCAAGAATCTCTCTTGGTTTCCTCAAGATCTCTCAAGTCTGTCTCATGTTATTGATTATGAGCTATGGGAGTTCTCCTCATGAATATACTCCACATAAAGGAACTCATCTTCTGACAGGCAAAGCAAGAAGAGTAATAGTTTAACTTATTCCAGCAGCTGTCTCATGGCTAGGAAAGAATCGGGCCATACTGTGAGATATCGCTTCCTTCCACAAAACACACTTCCCTCCTCCCGCACCACCCTCACTCCCACATGTGCACAGATTAAGCGATGAGCCAGTGTGTCACAATAACAGAAGCTTCTGTGCCAAGTAGGCCAAGCCCAGACTAGTAAATAGACACCCATTTAGAAATTCAGAGCTAGAGGGTCATTAAAAATAGCTTGTGTTGCTTTTTCCTTCTTAGGTATTCCTCAGACACTCAGAAAATTTAGTCTCATCAGCAAACTCCAACAAACTCCATTTACATTTTGTCTTTCTGAAGATTCATTTGAATCTGTCCAAGGAAATTAAAATACACTTACAGTATTTTAAATGTCTCATCATAGTCTATGGCCCAAAATCAGCATGGCTCCTTGGAGTCTGTCTCATTCTACCTCACCAATCTTTTTCAGTCATGGCCTTAGCCTCAAGAGAACTTGGCTTTAACTCTGGTATAGCATTTTAAATCAAAACTTCTGCTTCTGCTGGCAGACCAGGTAATATAAAGTAATCCTTTCACAAAAGGTGACTTAAAAAAGCTGGATAAAATTTTAAGACAAAAATCTTGGAAGTATCAAAGACCCAAGTGGATACTCATGGATTACCATCCCAGACATAGAAGGGATGGTATCAAGATAAGCATAACACTGCAGTCACTTTTGGATTGGAGGTATTTGCCATTGGAGAGAAGCAGCCAAGAGACTGAGCTGCACTTGTGGTGCCTTCACAGAGCTGAGAAGACAAAAGTAAGTATCTAGAGCCAGGAAAACTAGAAATTCCATAATCTACTCTTCAGTTTGAACTGGTATCCCAAAGAGCTGCACCCGAGAAGTCAGAGTAAACCAAAAGTCAACTATTTCCTTTAAGAACTAAAGCTATGCTGGGTGGCATGGAAAATATCAAATCTGGAACTTGGATTAAGTTTTCTCTAAAGTATTAATGTCCCCAAGCACTTGGCTAAGGTAGTTAAATATCCACCTTGGTGGGAAAAAATCATTCTAGACTCCAAATTATTTGGGCATTTTGTGTCTAGAAAACTATTTGCCAAAAATTAATGCCTAGCACACATTCAGGCATATATGGAGTTGAAATACTAGGAATGCAAACCACAGACAATAAACAATAGACTCCAAAAGCTTCAGATACTGGAATGGTTAAACAAAGACACAGACAATTCTGTTTGCTACATTCAAGGAGATAAAATTCAAGCTTAAAATTTTGGCACAAAACACAAAACAAATGCAAATTAGTTATCCTAAAACTAAAAATATATATATAATTAAAATCCAAGAATTCAACAAGCAGATTTAACAGTATACTCGACCACAGCTATTAAAAAAAAAAAAGAACTTGTAAACTAGAAGACAGATCACACAAAATTATCCAGAATGAAATACAAAGACATAAAGATGAGAAATACAAGAGAAAAAGTAAGAGGCATAGGAAATTTATTGAGACAATCTTACATGCATTTTCCTGGACACTCAAAAGAGAGATAAATAATAGGACAGAGGTATTATTTGAAAAGGCAATAGCTAATATTCTAGAAATGACAAAACGTGGAATTTATCATCAGACTTGCTGTAAAAATATATATACTGTAAGATGATTTGTAAAAATCAAGGAAGAAACACCAAATGTGGCTAATCATACATCCTGGCTACATCCACTTTCACGTTTTGATTCTTACCTGGCCTCCAGTTGTTGCTCCACACAGAACTAACTAACTGTGCTGTATTCCTTATTTCTTATTGCAAAATAATTTCTCTTAACAGTTCTCTTCCATGATATATGTAGCTCTCAACCACATAATATATTCTGCAGCTCTTATACTGTCCTGAGCTTTGAAGAAACTCCATGAGGTAGCCTCAGAACCACCTGTCCAGATTCGATGAGCTTTTCTTTTTTCCCACTTCATGTTCCACACTGAATTCTGCCTTGCTCTCAGGACCCTATTTGGTAGGTCACTCTTACTTTCATTCACAAAATCTATAGTGGGGGGTGGGTGGAATAGTGATTATTCTCTCCCCTCAGAGCTTGGGAGACTGTTTATCAGAGATTCAAGTCTTCATTATCTCCTTTGGAAATTTTTATCTAGCTGCAGGTGGAAAGAAATGGTTTAATCTGATAGTTTTATTTTAATTTTTCTCTTTTCAGCCTAGTCTAGTAGATCTGTTGTTCAAAAGACAAACATTTGATTCTCTGCCAAGTGTTCTTCAAGGTTGTGTCTCGCCATTAGACCTGAATAAAAGAGAATAAAGGCAAGAAATAGGGAAAGCAACCAGGGAACAAACTTGAGTAAATATTTCAATATATTATTTTACCACATATGAAGTCATAAGTCTTAACTAATATGATCTAGATCTTAGACATTCCTTTGTGGCCACTTTTGAATTGGAGGTAATTACTATCAAGAGAAGGAGGTAAACAGCTGAGTTGTACTCCTGTTAACTTCTCGGAGCTAGGAAGACAAATATCAGTTTTTCTAATTTGCAAAACAGATATAGAATTATATAAATTTTGGTCTTGTCATGCATTTCACTAGTCTTTTACAAGTTCACAAAAATAGTAGGAAGCTTGCAATTAATTGAACAAATCTACAAAAATCTATCATATTGGCACACCCTGGTAGAGTAACGGTTAGGTTCACCACCTCTGGAAGAGTGTAGTCCACACGCATCCCAAGGACCCAAGTTCATATTCTGGGATGATGAAGGGGAAAGGGGGTGGACAACTGAGATATACAATTAAAATGAAAATAAATAAAAATACTTCCTCCTTCCTTCCTTCCTGTTTGCCTACCTGCCTTCATTCCTGCTTGCATCTTTAAAAAAAATCTGTTACACAGATCTGACAAAGGTGATAGTGAAACTCAGTTTGCAGGAACCTCAGGAATCCAGAAAATTTAGGAAGTAACATGGCTCCTTGAAGGAATGTGAAGAGGGCTATTAGGACTGAGAGCTGAGTGTTAGCATTGAGATTCAGAACTTTGGGGAGGTTAGAAAGGCTGGTGGGGTGGAGGATGGGAATATTGAAGGTCCTTTCTCAGGTCTCAGAGACCAGGTACTACATGAGGGAATGGTTACCAGAAAGCCAGATCTGAGGATCCCATAGCGTCATTGTCACTTAGTGACAGAGTTTCTAAATCTAGCTGAAAGACATGTAGCACACAGAAGAGAAGCCCTTTCTTCCTACAATAGAAACAGCCCAGTGATTATAGCTTCACAGCAGTGGCAACAGGAAAAATAGCAAGTTCTGCAACATGTGAGGAACAGAACAAACAACAGCAGTGGTGGCAGCAAGGAAACAACCTATGAGAGGGTACAGCGCACTGGCATGTCTGCCACAGGCACCATGGTGGTGCTGGCAATCACAACAAAGACAGACCAGCAGCAGAAGAATGAGTCATCAGGTCCTGGGGAGGGCAGCATGAGTTGGAGAGCAGAGGAAAGAACCTCTTCCTGATGGTAAACATCTCCCAGATGAGCAGAGCCGAACCAGGACACTCCAGGAGATAGTCACCTCTGGTGCACAGTTAGATTCCTGGGCCCCGTCACAAAGCAGCTACATCGAATACCTGGGAGTAAAATCTAGGAACTGAATTATAAGCAAGTTTCTTAGGGGCAATTTTCAAGCAGTATTGCTAATAGGTCTATGAAACTGGGAATCCTGCCCTGGGCCCTGACTTTTAAAAGCCTTCTTCCAGCCATGTTCTTCGTGGAGCAAGGTAACCTAGCCATCAAGAGAACATGTGCACAGGACTCAAGGCTCACCCAGTACACAAGCACTTCCCCATTCAGATCATTCTCCAGGGACCAAGCACTCTGGAATCCCTGCTCAGATGACATTAAGACCAATTCCAGGGCCTGAGGGACCTCTTCCCCAGGTCTGTTACCCTGCTTGTTGGCTCACACTACATGGTGTGCCCAACATGAAAGCCAAGTATTTGCCCAGGGGAAGCAGCTGGGTGGGCGTGGAACTTAGACTTGCATGCTGGGCTGACCACAAGTGTTTTCCAAATCTCTCACACTGGGGCATGAGTGAGATTAGGAAAAGAAAGGGGCCTCCGCCTTCTCTCTCTCCGTCTGCACTTGTGTCCTGGGCCCACAGATGTCAGGGACATTAACAAGTCTAGACTAGAGACTTACTCATTCTTTTTGTCTATTTTTTTAAAGTCACAGGGGTTTTGTTTTGTTTTGTTTTTGTTTTGTCTTGGTTTACTTTGTTTTTAAAAAAGGCGGGGAGAAAATGTTCTTAGGGTAAAAATGCCAATTATAAAATGAGTAAGTGCTAGAATTTAATCCTGCTGTGACCTTAAACACTCTTAATTTTTCCCCATGGCAAGTGAAGTCTTGGGAAATAAGCTTGCATGATTAAGTAGCATCCTAAAATTCTGAATTCAGAGTTAATTTAGTTTAAGTAGTATCTGTTGAGCATTTATTCTACGCTACCCATTATCCTAGACAGTGAGAAGATCAATAAGATATGATAAATATCTGCAAAGCAAGATCATTGGATAATTCATTGCACATATAGAATGCAAAAATAACAGCTGTGCAAGGGAGTATGATATTTTAAGCACTAAAGTGAGTGCCCTAGACATGCTAACTATAAGAGGAATTTAATGCATCTTCAACAAATCCTTTTCTTCTATTCTCAGTATTGCCACCTTCTATAGGAGGACATACACTCACACACCCTCCTAAATGAGGGTCTAATGATTTCAAGATTGAGGGACAAGGAAGATTAGTGAATGACATTTTGCATGTCAACACTTATTTGGAATTTAGTAACTGATTTTGTTTTATGTGAGCAAGAAACGAGGCCTAACAGCTCAAAGTATTTTTCTTTCTCTCAGCAATGAGCCATCCACTGAGCCTTGTCACCTATGACAAGTTCCACATTTGATGGCTTTTGATAAGCTGAGTGTGGTCAGTCCTCCTTTCTGGGTAGAATATTGAGTAATAAAAGCTGATGAGAGATTTAATTACTCACATTGTTAGACATTCATTTTTCCTTAATCTTACCATAACACAAGCCTAAAGCATCTGATTCAGCACAAGCAACTACCCTAGGGCAGTATCTGTTTCATTTTTTGCCAATGAAGTTTCGCCATGGAAGATAAGGGACAGCAGAAACAGGAAGCAGTGACCAAGGAGTGAGCTGGGAAATTCCAGCTGCCCTCCTGCCCTACTTATAAGGAACAGAGATGATTCATCATTAACAAGCAAACAGATGTTGACTTGGCTAACAAAATCCTATGCAAAATGTAACCGCTCCAGGCCCTTGTTTCCTTTTGTGGGAAAAACAAAACAGACAGGTTATTGTATTTGGACACCTGGATAGCATTGTTCAACACTGGTATAAAAGTATATACGTACATTTATTAGTAAATTCCAATGAATCCAGAGACCTGGGTTATAATCTTGACTCTTCACTAAGTAGCTATGTGCCTTAATTTCCTCACCTGTAATATCAAGAAGTTCAACTCTGACACTCTCCTTTATTGTTTTATAATTCTAGAACTTTTAAAAAGCTGAAAATAAATACTTATAATGCTACCCTATCCATTATCTATCTTCCATCAAAATAAACACTTTTTCTGAGATACAGAATGTTTCTATAACCAATTTTCTTTCAACATAGAGGTAGGAAGGTAGGAGTCTGGTCATATTGAATCAAAGATAAGATATAATTTCTCATCATCAAATGAGAGCATAACCTCATAAATTCATCATGTACTTTGGTCTATGGAAATGTGCTATAGACCGAATATTTGTGTACTCTCCCCATCCCCACCCCCGCAAAAAAAATTTATTTATCAAAATCAAACCACTAACATGATGGTATTAGGTGATATGGCCTTTGAGAGGTGCTAAGGTCAAGAGGGCAAAGCCTCATGAATGGAATTAGTGCCCTTATAAAGTAGACCCCTGAGACCCCTTGCCCCTGCTACCATGGGAGGTTACAGTGGATAAATGGCTGGCTGTGAACCATAAAACAGGATATCACCAGACACTGAATGCATCTTGATCCTTAGCTTCCCAGCCTCCCAAACTGTGAAACATAACTTACTTTGCTTATAAGCCTCTCAGTCTAAGATATTTTGTTACAGTAGCTTGAACAGACTAAGCCAAATATTGTTATTATCACTAATAATACATGAAAATGTATTTATTGAATAGACTTTGGTCAAGTACCTTCTATTCATAAAGCATTGTGCTAAACATTAAAAAGACATGGGTCCTGTCTTCCCACAGCTAACAGGGAGTCTAGATAAAATGATGATAATATTTATCTTTAAATTTCTTTACCTTTATGAAATGTTTCATGCCATGGATAAAGCGGCAACTGGCTAAACTTACTTTCTTCTCTATTTTTAGATGTCTCTGCTCCAAATCTGAAGAAAAACATATCTGAGTCTTCAAAACCTCAACCATTTCAGCACGAGGTGAAGAAATAAAAGATGCTACAGTCTATTAACTGCTGGGACCAAGTATAGTGACAAGTATTTAATGGGTTCTCCAACAGTGACAAGAGAAAAATGGATGATGATAACTTCACTGTAAAGGGTAATAGAAGACTGACCTTGGACTATGAAAAATGTGTTCTATAGTCTCATGGCTGCAAAGCCCACTCTCCCCACTTCTCAGGTTACACTTCACTTAGGTAGCACTGCACTTACCCATTTCTAGATCCTTTAATAGAACATGCTGGTTCAGGCTTCTGTGCATTTTCTCATTCAGTGTCCTCAGCCTGGAGCAAATCATTCCCCATTACTTCCCACAACTCCCTCCTCCTCCCCTCCTCTCCTTTACTTCTCCCACAGGTTGCTATTCAGTATTCAAGAGTCCATTCCACTTCATTTCTTACCCAAGGCTTGTCCTAATCTCCCTCGCTGGCACGCGAGCTTTTGTGAAATGACCTTCACTGAGCTTCTGCCAGCTTTTTGGTGTTATGGCACTTAGGGTCGTGTATGAGAAACTTCTGTCTTTTGTCGATTTCCCCCACTAACCTAGTTGTCATTGACGCAACATCTGGAAACATTTTTGATTATCGCAATTGTGGGGAAGAAGCATCCAGCGTGTAGAGACCAGGATTGCTGCTAAACATGCTACTACGTGCAGAACTGTGCCCACACAAAGGATTATCTGACCTCAAATACCAATATTGCTTAGATAGAGAAACCGTACTGGACTCCGGGTTCCTTTATCACAGGGCCTTTTTCAGCTCAATTCCATCAGCTCCAAGCACAGTCCCCAGTGCTCTTGGAATCCAAAGAATCTTGAATTAAATTTAATTAAAATTAAAAATGTAATTGAGAAAATCTTACTGCAGCTGACAACTAATAACTATTTTGAGTTTGCACTGAAAATCAAAGGAAAATCGATACTCAGGTAAAGGTAGATTGTACCCTCAGTCTGTCTCTGACACTCTCCTATCTGGCTCTGCCTATAATGTCTTCCCTTTTCTCTCTTTTATCAGCTACATATGTGATCTCTTCCCCTTTACAGTCATGTTTGAATTCTACCCAAAGTAGGAGTTTTCACATGGTGCATCAATCACTCCACATTTGTTTATCTTAGGCATTCACTCCATTTAATTTTAATATTTAACCATATCAACTACAGGGGGACATGCTGTGCACTCCAAGAAAAACAAAATGAATACAAAATTGGAAAAAAGTGTATTTTCCATCAAACTTAAAGGGAAAAAACAAACCAAGCCTATCCTACCTGAGGGAAATTTCTGCAGCAGTAGAATAAATATAGTTTCATTTTCATTGATGGGATCATGAAATGTTCCATAGAGGAGAATGTCTTTGATTTGGTTTTCACGCATGGTTTATAAAGTGTGCTCAGTGCAGCACACGCATGTAATCATGCTGTCTTTTCTTCTTTGACGTCTGAGCAGCCTACACAAATGCCACCCTTTAGGACAATGATTCCTAAACTCTGGCCCTCAGAACTTCTGATTCAGCGAGTCTTCAGTGTTACCAGAGAATCTGCATTGCTAACCAGTTCATAGGTACTGCTGCTGCTGCTACTTGCCTTCGGACATGCTTTGAGGACCACTGCTTCAGGACAATCAGCTGGATGTACACTTGCCTGAAAAATGGACATCCTTCCTTTGACTAAAAAAATATATTTCTAGGGTTCATAAAGAAAATTACTTGTGAGTTTCTTCAAGTCAGAAAGGAGTATAAACTACTCTATTCCTATGACAAAGGAAGGACTCTGTTTTTCAAAGATTTGTCAGGCCCACTTCTATTACACCCGGTGCACTTGGGAAACATTTATTTATTGGAAATGTATCACAACTAATATCACATTCTTGAGGATCTCTATAATTAAAAATAAAATATTGGGTTTTTTTATATGTTAAACACAAGGTCCTAATATCTAGAATTACACTCCTCAAGTATAATACATTTTAAGTATATCAACTTCTATTTTTGGTTACTTGAATCCAGTACTTCCATTAAATAATGCCTGTATTATTCCCCTCCACCCCTGCCCATTTTCAATCAATTTTCTCTTTTTTTCTGTTCCTTGTCTACATCATTTTATAATCCTGGCTTTGTTTCCTAGGCTATTTGCTCTCTCCTCCAGTCTCTCATTGGCATGTATTCAATCATTTCTCTAAGAGTTCTTATAGAAGGTTAACCATTTTTGTGCATCTTAGTGCTTAACCTTTGATCTGAAAATAAATGTGAAGACATTATCATGAGTCTGAATATATTATATATATTAAGCTCAAAATAGTTAACATTTTCATGCTGTATGTTATAGACACACTTAGCTTACTTTCAAGCAGGTTAAGTAAACATGGAAGTATATGTGTTTTTCATACATAGATTTTGTAGCTGCTTTTGCTAATGTTAGTAATTAGAAGCTTATAGGTATGGCTTTCAAGTGATCACTGGACATACATACAGGTTCTTTGGCAGGATCACTCATGACTATTGAATATTTGGGAAAAGTATTCAAATATACATAATAGGATCGCCTACAGAAAGTATAGCAATATATTTTTCTCATTTAAGGACAAGAATTAATTTCATTAAGCTTTCTTCTCACACACATACAAAATAATAAAAGTGGAGGAAATTGAGCTCTCATTAAAAAAAACATTCTATTGGAAATATGAGCTAATGTATAACTCTAAGAAAACCTTCAGTCATTTTTCAACCATTACTAAAACAGAAGTAGCCCATAAATCAACTGTTTGTGCCATCTGGCATCTTAAGTTAATAAAACTGAATACTATATAATTGATTTCCTTTTTTCATCTCTTGTTCACTATGAACTTTACAGAATACCACTTTTCCTGTTTCAACAAGAAAATTATTGAACTTCCTACTTATAAACTACAAAATTTAAGATTAATGACTTTATTGAAAAAAGTTTGCATGCTGTTACATGGCGTTGTTTAACTTGCATCTGGTCATTTCAGTTCACACTGTGACTTCAGGGACTCAGAGATTTAAAAGTAGATGCTCAGAGGGCTCTCTCTATACACTGGCCTGATTTGCCCAACTAAGGAGTTATATTTCAAACATCATTTCTAATATACATTTTAATTTACCATGGGCTCCTTCCAGAAGTTATTCTGGTCAAAGGCCCTTCTGAAATACATCTGAGCTCTCACCAATCTAATAAAGAAAAAATGTGGTATCAAAAGAGGGGATGCTTCCTCTGTTTTCTTTACCTCTTCCCAAGTTTTACTGGAAAACCCTATTCTATATTTTTTCTATACAGCAATCAATAACATCTATTGGGTAATCACAATGTATAGTTTTGTACGCATTATTTCATTTAACTCTTAAAACCAGGTATCTTAAGATAGATACTAGTTTTATTCTCACTCTGTGGAGAAGGAAATGAAGTGGAGGTTTTTAAAGGTTTAGTACCTCATCCAAGTTCACACTACTAGTAAATGTTAAGAGGAGGATTTGAACACGTGATTGATACCTGAGTCAGAGCTCTAAACCACTAAACTGGACTACCATTCACTTTCCTTGTATCTCTTTTCCTAAACCCCAGTTACTTCTTGTTTCTAAGTATTCTCAGTAAAAATGACTTAGAATTTGCTGATATCAAATTAGAATTGACTATACTAGAATTTGTTAAAGAATGTGCAGGGGGTGAAAAAAGGAAGAGAAGAAAAAAGTACTCTCAGATTATTTCTGGACTCATACATTAAGCCATTGAAACCTATACTTAGATAAATAAAACAAGTGCCACATATGTCTCAATGTCTTGCACAAAGTAGGTACCGAACAAGGAACTGAATGAGTTCTTAAAACATTAAGGGGACCTAACTGTGTATATGAACAGCATTAGATGCAAAAAGAAAATATTAAGAAATTATGGATATAGATAAAGAAACAAAGCAAAGGAGCGGACTAAACAAAAATTGATCCTTAAATATTAGCAACGAGGTTACCAGTGAGGAATGGGGCAAGGAATGGGGGCAAGTGGTGGAGGGGTCCAGTGGACAATGGTGAAGGACAATCAGTATTTTGGTGGTGGGCAGAGTGTATTGTCATGTATCTGAGGAGTTGGAAAGCTGCACATAGGAGGTTATATTATTTTGCAAATCAAAGTTACTTCAAATAAATAGTAAATAAATTAAAATTTCTACATGGCTATCTTTTTTTTAAATAGTGAACAGCTAATGCTCATACTATTCTCCATCATCAGAAAGTCCCAAAGGTCTTGTAAAAATTGTGACTATTAAATAAAAGTATCCAGTTTAAGAAAGCAATTTATTATGGTAAGAACTGCTATGGTTCAACTGTTTATTGAATGCCCAACATATGCAGGCAATGCACAACTAGTATTTTGAAGCCTTAATTTGTTTACAATATTGGCAAAATTCCTACATAACTATTTAAACTACGGTCAGTATAAAATGCTAATCAATGTAACCATATTTTATATACTAAACTTCTCTCTAAATCAGAAACATTCTAAATTCAAATAGGAATTTGTTGATTCTAACCTAATTTACATTAAGTACTCACTTATTTCTGCTCTTTAGTGTTTTAAATATAAATCAAGCTATGCCTTCTCCAAACATGTAGTCCTTAACATTGCTTCCTGAATTTAGTGTGCTTAAAAATACACTAAAACCAAACTGAGCTATGATTCCCACATGTCACAGTATACTCACCAAATCTAGAATCTTACTCCTACAATGGAAAGCTCTAAAACTCACTATATTTGAAAAACCAAGAGATCACATTTGTTTCCACAGACACAGAAACACTAGATTCTACCAACGAATCCCATTTCCAAAATGTTCTTAGAAATAGAGAATATTAATAATTTCTCAACTTCAAAACATTTTATCTTGGGCAAACGAAGTATAAATATATAATAAAAGAATATACTCATGAAATAAAATATATTCTTCAGCAATCAATACCTAGCATATCAAAGGACTAAGGTGATCACAAATTTCAGAAAAGGCAATCATGTAGGATACAAATGAGCATACAGGAAGGGGAAATAGGATGGCGAAGGGGCTCTTACAAGGGTACCTGGTAGTGGCAATTTTTTTTATTTCATGAATCTGTATGTCACTCTTAAACACCTCAGTGTTTTCCCATTACCTGCAATATAAAACCCAACTTCCTTTCTATCGCAATCAATGGCTTGATTAAAATTCAGCACTCTCCAAAATGCTCTTGTCATACTAGATTTCTTGTGACTCTGACTAGCCCGTGGGGAAAACTTCAGATTTTTATTCAGTGAATAAAAATCTGTTTATGCATCCTTTCTGTTTCACACAGTTTTCCTGAACTGACATGATTATCTTTACCTGACTTAACTTCCAGACTCCAGTTAAGAGTGCCTTTCTCTGTGTAGCTGTCCACTCTAACCACTTTCTCAACAGCAGCCAGTCCCTCTTGCCTTGTCACACGATATTGTTCTTACAGAATTATTGCATTATTTATTCCCCTTTAGATTAAAAATTGTTTCATGACAGAATCTTTGTCTTAATTATCTTTATATCTCAGGTCCTAGTACAGTTTTAGGCATATAGTGTATGGTCAATAAATGCTTAGTATATTGTTGTTAAATCCTAAATATATATCTAATATACATTCAAAAGTTATCTATGTATTTTAATAGCCATAATTCATATTAAAGTTATTTTCCTACAATATCTGTGTATATTTTCTCTCCGTTGTATCTTGCCTCACATTAAAATTCATAGCTTTTCTACAGGATACCAGCTATCTCCTATTTTATAAATTTTCAACCGATTTTGTTGAATAGCACAATGAAGGCTAGAAAAGAAAAATAATCCAATGAAAAGATTTCTCTGCATTTCTTAAGAAGTAAAGTTGTCCAAAACTTATATACACAGTGGAATACTACTCAACTATAAACAATTATACTCACCTATAAACAACAAAACACAGTGGAATACTACTCAACTATAAACAACAAAACAACAAAAAAAGATGAAATACTGCTATTTACAACATGACCGGAATTAGAAGGTATTATGCTTAGTGAAGTCAGTCAGAAAAAAAAAAACATTATATGATTTCACTCATATGTAGTACATAATAAATAACAAACAAATGAATAAACTAAGTAAACCAAGAGACTTTTAGACTTTAAGACCAAATTAGTGGTTACCAGAAGGGAAGCAGAAAAGCGGGTTGGGGAAATTGGATAAAAGGGGTCAGTTTGAAGGACAGAATTGGACTTTTAGTTTTCAACTTAATTTAGTCTATGCAACATGGATTTATAATAAGGCATGTCTGAAATGTATATAATGTTATAATGCAAGTGTGTGTACATACCATTTGCATACAATTGCTATAACATAATTTGGAATGGATGCATGAGCTGAAGTTATGTTTGAGTCATAGTCTCAAGATGTGTCCTACGAAGGTTATTAAGACTACTAATAAAATGATAAATAATAGCAAATCAAATGTCTCTTAACTTTTTTTAGCTTGTGGGTACAAATAATGTCCCAGTGTCAGTTAAACTCAGACATACTCTTGAAGGAATTCCAGGTCTTTTCAAAGTGTTCATTCCTCCCCACTTTGCCCAGTATGTCAGCATCACTCAGGAAGATCTTAGAAATAATTCCTGATCATGACACCCTGATCCCAACATTAATGGAACTGTCAGCCATGTTGAAACTCTTCAGACCATGCCATCCCACTGTTTTTTGTGACCTCAAAATTTTTCCCAGCCAGTAGCACTAATAAAGAACGGCAGGTGAAATAATGCACCCTGGTTATTATGCCCTCTTTGGGGACTCTCAGTAATACTGGGCAACTATGGGGTGTGGTGAAAAGCAGCAGTGTACTAGGGCTCAAGTTTACAAAGATAGTGAAACTGATTTTTATTTCTTTTTCCTCAGACTGACACACAAAGTGGTTTTTATAGGATTGATTTCTATCAGCAGCTACACGTTAACACCTCTTTCATTCTCACAGACCCTCTACTATTTGACCTACAACTGAATCTGTCTTATGTGGCTGCACATTTTCTTTACAATGAATTCTGTATCAGGGGCTCCTTTTAGCTTCACAAAACTTGTCACTCTGTGCTACCACTCCCAACACTTCCAACTGCTACCTCAAATTCACCATACATATCTGTGAATATCTAACTGCTAATGGTAAACTACACCTGTTTCTTTTTTGTTTTTAAAAAAGTTTCTCAATACCCTCTTAGAATCAGTAATTAGACATGAAGTGTCATCCATGTCACCAAAGTATCCAACGCTCAACCTTGAATCATAGGTGCCTCCTTCCATGACATCAACTACCAATATAAGAAATATTTTAATTACAGGAATTTTTAGCTTTGGGAGAACCCAGATCACTCAGCTTATCAGTTTGATACATAACCAAGTGAATATTGCTGAAAAATACATCTATAAAAATGCCTAGAATTTGAATAGACGGCCACTGAAAAAATTAAAAGTTATTTTAAAAATGCATTTGTTAATCTCTACCTAGTGAAGTACAAAATTCTCTTCTTTTATTTGGCAAATCTTCTTGACATTATAGTTACTACAGGAGCCTCCTTTTTTTGAGCAATTTCCTTTTCCAAACTGCATCAGAGTAAACACCAACTGTGAAGCAACATATTCCATAAACCAAGATCTTAAGTCAAGTTAATTTAATGTTGGTTGTATCAATGAGATGTCATTGAAGATAAAAATAATTTGCTGAAATTTTATAACTCAATAGTCAGAAATCATAGAATACGTGCAGTTCCCTAAATTAAGGAGTGGCTGGCTATTTACCACTTTTCTTTAAATTCTCTGGTCTTGTAACAGTAGCTCCACAGTACTGGACAAAGGTCAGATGTTTCAGATGACTGAAAATGGAAAAAGCACTGAAGCAAATTTCTAGCAAATATATCTAAAATATTATTTATTATATAGTTTGAGTATCTATAATGATTGAACTTACTAAATCGTTTATTTTGTATGGCAGAACTTTGACTACACAGGTCAGATTAAAATGACCAAGAACAGTAGAAGGCAATTGTCTTAGGCGCATATGTATTATCTTTTTACTCTTTAGTTGTATGTGGGGTAAAGATGCTTGAAATTTTTGCTTGGTTTGTCTGATCTTCTTTGACCTGCAAGGAGTCACTTGGATGACTTTTCCAGATAAAAAAAAAATGTAGAACAAGTAGCCATCCATTGTCCTGGGGATAGAGCATAAGGCCTTTGATTTTGTTCTAGTTACTAAATAAATCTGCTTGTGTCCTGATAAGCAAAGATTTTCCTTGAGATGGAGGAGATCTTATATGCCTAAGGAGCCTTGTCACTGAATCCTAGCCAATACTTAAGATAAAAAATTTAAATCGTGACTAGGAATGCACAAACAACAGTAGATAGTTCTGTGGGGCGTATCCTGGTGGAGTAATGGTTAGGTCCACCACCTCCAGCTGAGAGCTGTTCACATACATCCCAAGGACCTGGGCCTGGGTTCAAGTTCCAGGGCCAAGGTGGACACCCAAAATGTACAACTAAAATAAAAATAAAATAAAAGTGGTTCTTCCTCCACTTACTGGCTGCTTGACTGCTCACCTTCATTCCTGTCTGCACCTTTTCTTTAAAAAAAACAATGTTTATGAGGGAGGGCTGTTTTGAATAGCATGACTAATACTGGAAATTCCTCCAACACAGCCAGCTGAGCACAGCAGTTGTTCTTTTGAGAATAGTCATTAAACATGAAAGTGTGAACTAAAATGTGCTTTTCTCAGTAATGATGCCTGGTCAAAGACCAGATCAACCAGACCAACCCAGTAAAAATGTAGCATCTATCAGATTGTGCAGGACCAATTTTCATCTATGATAATTAACAAGAAGAAGCATGAGCATAATCGTCAGACTTCACACCATCAAAACCCTCTTTGAACTAGTATTCTTAGACTATTCAAAGGAGAGGAGTCCCAAGAAGAAATAATAGAATTCTTACTAATAAGTTTTAAGAGGCTACACATAGGAAAGCTTAAGAGTTTCACATATAAGTTCAAGTATTCCTGATGACCAAGGTTAGTAAAAGAGCTATATTTACATTATAATTCAGAATATAAACATCTGCACTGATAACTTTACACTTTTGCAATGTTTTATTTTTTCTTGTCATATAAATAAAATCCAAAACTCACTAATCAAGATGAAAACTGAAGACTTGGAACCAAACACAAAAATGAAAATAATTTGTATTTTTTAGCTTTGTCTTTCTTAACAAGACTGAAAAATAATAGGATAGATGAATTTGGATGAGACTGAAATGTTTTAAGAATGAGAATCGCCATAAATATAGCCTCAGCCGAGGTAAGAATATTCATGCATATAAACACATTCTTCAAAAAATCAGGAATTAAATATCCAGAGTTTTCTTTCCTTGTTTTTTAACATCATGTTTAAGAATAGACTCCACAAAATGACAAGTCTTAAATTCTAACTAGTGGTTTGGGCCTCTATTTTATGACTCAGACCTTCTGTTCTTGTTAGGAAAGAAGGGGAGCATTACGTCTTAGTTTATTTAGTTGTTCTTCAAACCTACTTATCAGTTATGGTGACTATGAAGGTTGAAGTTATAGAATGATTGAACTCTATTTTAAGAGACAAAAGATATGTGTTTTATATTAATTCTCCTTTCCAGGGACCGGCCATTAACCCAGTTTTTCATATTTTTCGGGGCTATTTTTCTGTCTACCTGGATAATTCATTCATTGTCTTCACATGCCTTGGGGACAATTTGGGGAAATATACTGCAAGCATGTCATGAACTGTAAGAAAAAATTAAAATGCAGTCAGTCCTTTAAAGATCCTTTAGTCTACTGCATTTTATTGTGTTATAAATTTCACATATTCAACTCTCTTCTACCTCCTCTGCCCCACCTCACTCCCACAACTATTTGAAAGATAAAAATATGTGAATACTATCTTTGTCTACTCAGATTTCTAGAGAGTAACAGCAACAGCTTTGAAGATCTTCCAGTATAATTAACTTAACCTGTGAAATCACATAAGGCCCATGATTCACATTTATTTGTATAGTACTTTAGGACTTAAAACTATTTTCTCATTTGAGCCATACACAACCCAGTTAGATAAAAGAGGAACTGGTACTACACCTGTTACACAAAAGAGAAAACCAAGTCTCTCGGAGGTCAAGTGATATCTAAAGCCAGCTAGCTAGTAAGTGAAAGGCTGGCTTGTCTGATTCCCACATCTATGTTGTTTATACTACACAGTTTTGCCTCTTTCCAACTTATGCGACTTCCACCTGCAATGAGTCCAGCATATTCAGTGTGAATATTTTTTTGGGTGGAACATATGTCAGATAGCAATAAGCAAAATAGAGGAAGGAATTTAGAGAATTCTCTACATAGGTTGCTTTGGATATAAGTACTCATTTAAGTCTGTATGCAGATTACAAATAGCTTTTACATGAAATTCTCTCTCTCTCTCTCTCTCTCTCTCTCTCTCTCTGTCTCTCTATATATACATAAATATATATATATATATAGTATTTTCTCAGATTCTGTCATAAAGGTCTGTCAGTTTAAAAACTCTTATTTTTATTGATAGTATTAATACCCAAGTGTAATTGAAAATATGCTTGTAATTCCACAGATATGTTTTGAGTTCACTTTTCACATTTCATGCTCCTTAAAGCCCGAACCCAGGTCTTCTTGGTCTTTCTGTTATTGCAGATAAACATACTGCCTTGAGTATAATAAGCATTCAATAAATACTTGGGTTACAGTAAGCATTTGATCAATAACGATAAGGCACCATTTGTTCTGACTTAAGTAGATTAGTCATTATGCCTCTCAACAGAATTCTAAGCAAAACGCCATTGTTGTTCTTGATATGTACATGGACACAGTTTATTCTTTAATAGTTTCACTGATAAAGTTATGTTCACTATTTCCAACTATAGCATTTATTGATTAAACTGAGTCTTTAGTTTATTAATTATTATAACTTGGCAATAAGGCTCTGTGTGTGTGTGTGTGTGTGTGTGTGTGTGTGTGTGTGTGTGCATACGTGTAGGAGTGAGGAAGACTAGCTTGGACTTGGATTTGACAAGCATTGGGTATTTCTGTATTATTCCCTAGCATGACTTCTCCTTCCTTAATTTTACTACAAAATAATAATTCTCAGTCAAATATATTATTTTAACTTAAGATTAAAAATAAAAAAATAAAATATACATATATATTTTATATATATTTATAATATGCTGTGTGCAACATAAAATATATTATATATTTTATAAATTACATTATATATAATTATTATAAAATGTATAGTATATATTATTTAAATAATTGGATATTTAATATATTATATAATCATATAATTCATTATAACATATTTTATAATTATATATAATACATACATATGTGTTTCTATATTATTTTAAAGAAATACAAAAAAGAATCATTTAGTAAATCTAAATATTATTATTTCTTTTTATCTTAAGATCTATAAATATGTAAATACATTAGTATATTTACATCTTAAAAAACCAAGTACTATGCCCCCCAAAATAATACATCAATCTTCAGTCAAAGCATCAACAATCAACCCTAACTAAGCAAAAGGGGTTCATTACAAAGATGTCATGAGGAACACAAAATCTATAAGTAAGCTGGAGAAACAAGCTCAGAAACAGGATAGAGTGGGAACTAAGATCACTGGCATTACTTGACCTTTTTCCCGCCTGCTATTGCTAGAATGAATAAATGAACACCAAGCACTGTTGGTATTTTGCATTCATTAGTCAACAGTAAGAAAACAAACAGCTGAGCTTTAACCATATGTTCACACTTAAAATTAGGGAATCTGTACAGCACCAACCACATGACCTGAGGTTGCGGGGTGGGTGGAGTTTCAGGTAAAGTGAGGACTCTTCTGGAACTGGGTTGAATACTCCTTGGTGCCACAACCACCTGATATCACTTCTACAGTTACTCTCCTTTTTGCTGCCTCCACACCATTCTTTTCATGTACATGCCCTCTTCTGAAATGTCCTTGTATAGGATGTCCCCATTTTGCTGAATACACACTCAGGACTTCCCCAAATAGAGACCATCTGCATTCTCATTACCTACTGCACTTGTTTCCAAGTTCAAGATCTCTTGTGAAGCAAACATTTCTCCTCAGTTTCATCAGAATTCAATGTGCAGTTAGTTATAGATGAGCAAATATAATCACTACTTGCTAATGGTTGACTTGTGTCCCCTTTCACTCCCCCAGCATATGCTGAAGTTCTATCTTCCAATATTTCAGAATATGGGCTTATTTGGAGATATTTAACAGAGATAATCAAGTCAAAATTAAGTCCTTAGAATGGGCCTTAATCAAATACAACTGGTGTCCTTACAAAAAGAGGACATTTGGACACAAAGACAAGTCAGAGGGAGATGATTTTGTGAAGAAACCTAAAACAAAGACCATCTAGATTCTATGGAGAGAGATCTGGAATAGATCCTCCCTCACAGCCTCAGATTGAAAAACGTTGCCAAAGCCTTCATTTTGTACTTCTAGCCTCCAGAACCGTACAACCATACATTTCTCTTGTCTAAATGACCCAATTTGTAGTACTTTATCACAGCAGGCTTAGCAAATAAATATATCATCAGAACACCCATTACATAAGATGAGGGGGTGAGAGAGGAAAAATAATCTAAGTATGTAACTATATATATTTAAATATATTGGTGTATGAGACAGCTATCGAGGAGAATAAAGTAAAAGCAACTCTTTTTATTTTCCCACCTCCACATTTAGTAGATCCCAATCACCTTGGGATTTACTAATTTCCTGTAGATTTTAGGTATGGAAATAGCTTTAAAAAATAATTGGCAGTATTTATGCTTCTCTTGATTTTAATCAGAACAGGAATCAAAGTGTCAACATACTTAATGGGAAGTTCAGTCTCTTTGGGTTCAAGCTTGTAAAAATGTCAGTCTCTCCTGGGAAAAGAATGCTCTGGTACTTCATGGGTTGAAGAGATTCCTGATAAGAGAATTGCTGATAACTCAAAACTAAATTGGATCTCCTATATTTTAGTAAATAAATGACTTCAATATAACATTTCATGAGGATAAGCAAAAAGTATTACAGGATCATAATAAATAAGCAAATGGGGGCGCAGGAAAGTTAGAAAAGATTTCTAACAGACTACTGATAGAGGCATAATTGGGGCTTACTGAATAAGGGTAACTGAAAAAAAAAGATAAGCAGGTCATGGCTATAAAATTATTGAAGTCTATATTTACCTTTTGTTATTAATTAATAAGAAAGAAGTTGTCAGTGAATCACAGGGTAAACCCAGTGCTCCCCACTATCCAGAATATCCACAGTACAAATAAATGGAATCATTTATTAATTCACTGTAACTCTGGCTGCATTTCTCAACATGTAAACAGTGAGCTCTTTACACTAATCGCTAAGATAATTTATTCACAATCTTTTGAGTTGCTGCCAAAAGGGAAAAAAACCAATGTGCAAGGAAAAGGGAAGGAAAGAATCAAGAAGTAAAAAGCAGGTTTGCTTTCTGACTGTACAGCAACAGCAGGTAAGTGCCTACAACTCAAAACCCAGAGCAACTGCACAAGCCAAGACACAAGCCAAGCGCACCAGCAAGTCAACTGTTTCCGAGAGTTTAATCAATAAGTACCTGGGAGGGAGATAAAAGTTTATGAATGTTTAGCTATCTGATCGATTCAGCAAAGCAGTGCACATAACCTCACTGTAAAACAGGGCTAGAGAAGACTGGTAGAGGGGCAGCAAGGGTACTGCGAGGGGGATTATAGGGATTCATGAAGGCAAGGGACTCTCGGGGAATGAAATACTTCATATTTTCCTTGAAGCTTCTGCTCAGTTTTAGGACACATACATCTGCTGGTACACACGATTTCCATCTGGATAAGTTAGGAATGAATAGTCAAGGGCTCAAGATGATGAGAGAGTGAAAACAAGCAGCCCTGTAATATAACTTGAACTCTGAGCCAAATGACAAAGAGTCACCTCTCCTTTCTGTTGGTAACAGCAAAAACAGCAGGCATTGCAGGTGCAACAGATCCCCTGGATCACTTGCCCCCCAACCCCCCTGTCTGAAGCGTCAGCCTCATGGTTATTGCTAAAGAAACTTTATCCCAGCACAAGTATCTCCCACTTTTTGAAGGTTCAGGTTATACCACTTTTCTTTTATCAAAGTCTGGCACCGGTATTGGATTTCAATAACTAAATGAAAACCAAAGTGGATTTCCACTTTTAAGACAAAAAGTGAAAAGCAGAAACAGCTTCGGCATTTGTTTTGCAGCAGCTGTTCTAGAGGCAGCGTGTAGCCTGAACAGCAAAAATGGTCCTGCCCAGCTCCTTTCCAGGGAACTACTTTAGACAAGCTGTGTATTTATCATATCATTCCTGCTTTTACTATATGTTAGTGCTATTTTGGGGTTCATGTGTTTTTTGGCAGGTAATTTTTTTGTGTCTGGAAATGCTCAAAAAGTTTTCCATATATGTGAGTGGTAATTCCTTCTTCACTGTATGCTATTTTGGCTTACGAAAGGTTTCTTAGGAACTCTCTAATTTCAGATAGTGGAGGAAACTTGTATTTCTACATGGGAAGATCTAATTTTCCTTTTGGGAAGAGGGGATATGACTGTTGTATAGGTAGAAATAACATCTCAAAGTAGATATGTACATTGTTAAGGGAGTGAATTCATAGAAATATTCTCAATGGAATTCCATGCAGCTATTAAGAAAGATGAAACTGTGTCTTTTGCAATAATCTAGAAGGAACTGGAGGGAATCGTGTTGAATAAAATAAGACAGAAAGAGAAAGAGAAATATAGGACGGTTTCACTCATATGAGCCATAGAATGAAATGAAACAAATGAAGATATAAATGCCAACAAAAATAGCAGAACACAGGACTGTGGTTATGGGGTAATGGGGGAGTTGGGAGGGGAAAAGATGGTGGTAGAGGACACTGAACTCTGGTGATGGGAGTGCTATGAAATATAAACTGGGATGCAATTTCAATATCCTAAAATGAATATATACATTGTGAACAAAAGAAATAATACATATTACCATTAAAAGAAAAAAGGAAACAAAGATCCTGGGATGAAGTCAGATGATTATTGCTAAATCTGCCAAAGTTGAGGTGGTAGATAAATTCCTCTATTTCTGAGTCTCAGTTCTTCCTTTCTGTAAAACAGGCATTAAATTAGCAGAATGATAAAGATTTTCAGCCATGGAATCAAAGAGATCTGTCATTTTTTTTAAGATGGAAATTCCTGAGCAACTTATTTAAACTACTTGTTCTTAGTTTCTTCATATGTAAAAGAGAGGTGAAAATAAAGCAACTTCTTTAAAGTATCTTCTGATGAGGAAGACACTGTTATTGTAAAAACTAAGTACAGTAAATCTACATACAGCATTTAAAACAGTGCCAGGCTTGCAGTCAGTAGTGCAACTTTCATTCCTACTCGCACTCCATTTCACTGCTACTCCCTGACAGCACTACTCAGCCACACTGCACCCCGAAACGACCTGACTGCGCCCCTATTACCATGCTTCATTCCACTGCGTTACTTCATTAGAACTGCTACCACCTGATGGCACTACTACTCCCACATCATACTACCATATGGCACCACTTTTATAACCTTACTGTAAAACCTAACTGCATCTCTACGGCTGTCTTACCTTAACCACCTTATTATAACCTTAAGATACTGCTACTATAATCCTTACCACTACAGAACCACTTATTGCAACCACCACACTAATTTTATACAGTCACATGATGTGTATCAGTTTCAGAGAGCTGTCCAAACAATACCACACTTTGCATGATTTACACAAACGAAATTAATTTTCTCACAGTTCTGGTAGCTAGAAGTTCAAGATATAGATGTCTGAAGATTTGATTTATATGGAAATCTTTCTCCTTAGATGACTACCTTCTCACTGTGTCCTCACATGGTAAATTAATCACTTCTCCAGAGAAACAAAACCAACAGGGTGTTGAGACTATGCATATAAAAAAAGATTTATTTTAAGGAGTTGGCTCATGCAATGTGGAGGTTTGGCAAACTCAAAATTTCATAGGGGAGGTCAGCAGGCTGGAGTCTCAAAAAAGAGCTGTATTTGGAGCCACAAAAACAGTCTGTTGATAAATTAGCAAGAACCAATGCTGCAGATAAAATCTGAAGGCAAGATGCTGACAGAATTCCTTTTAACTTGGGGGACAACAAACAGCCTTTCGTTCTACTCAGGCCTTCAGCTGATTATATGAGATCCACCCACATTATATAGGACAAGCTACTTCAAGATTTGGATGTAAATATTATTCAAAACACCCTCCCAGAAAGATCTAGAAAAATCTTGACCCAATATCTGGTACTCTGTGGTCTAGCCAAGTTGACACATAAAGTTACCATCCCACAGAATCTTTTCTCTGCATGTGCGTTTGCATCCCTGGTATCTTTCTGTGGGTCCAAATACCTTCTTCTAATAAGGTGATAGTCAGATTGGCTTAGAGATGACTCTAGCAGCCTCATTTTAATATAATCACCTTTATAAAGACTTTATCCCCAAACACAGTGAAACTTTTTTAATAATAATTTTATATTATTTCTTTGTTTACAAAACCATACTCATTTTAAGATACTGAGCTAGTTTCTCAGTCTGTGGGTGCTATGCACCACACCCACCACCAGAGTCCCAGGATCCCTTACCACCACCTGGGTTCCTCCAAATAGTCACATTCTGAGGCAATGAGATATGGGTTTCAACACATGCATCTGAGGGGAATATTAGCCCCTAACACTGTGATTACTGCTATACTTACCAGCACTGTAATCGCACTCTGACGAACTTTATTTTCCTCATTTCTCATCCTGTGCCTATTACTAATTCTTCCATAAAGTCCCTTGCAGTTTCAAATTCCTCTGTTTTATAAAATAGATTGTATATAAACGGCTCCATGAACCTCAGAACTTTGATCAAGACTACAAGTTCAGTCAGAATTGGTCCACAGAATACAGGCTACATAAATATTAGAGAATAATTATTTCAGGATATAGAAACTTTGGCAAACTACAAAGTTAAGCCAGGAAGTTTGGAAAAAACAACACATTCCACATGAGGGGAATTCAGTCTGAGTGGTTTCCATCAGAATAGATATCCTGCTTAGAGAGCCCAAATATCTGGGATTAAAGACTCAGCAACAGTTTTTAAAAACATCAAGGGCTTTATGACTTAAATTGCTAGTCTGATTTCTTCAATGGTGAGATGCTAAGAAATATTTAGTTTTGGGGGGTTAGGGCAGAGAGGGGAGAACAACCAAGACGTATATTTAATTTAAATGAATAAAGTGGTTTTTTTGCCTCTTTAAAAAAAGCTTCCATCTTAATCACTTAGCACAAGAATTCTTGGGAATAGATACTACACACAGGCAAAAAAAAATGACCTAGGTCAGGTTTCATCAAAAATAAAAACACCTTACACATGTAGAGTAACTGTCCTATTAGAATTCCAAGGGGATCAATTATATGGGAAGAACTGGACTGGTGGTGGGTAGCTGAATGTATTATATAGGACATTGATTTATAGTGGCCACATCTTACACCCATACAATGTTGGGATGAATTTTTCCTTCAGTGAAACTAATCTTTAAAAAAAGTCTTGACACTTTTAACACTTGATTTAGCAAACTTTAAACTGACTTTAGCAGCTATCTTGGAGAGCTGCTTAGTTATACATTCATCAACACTTTCCCCCTGGTGACCTTGATTCTAGCTTGTTCCTTAGAGAAAAAAAAAATACTTAGCTTTTATCCTTCTCTAAGCATTCATTATGTAATTTCATTTCCAAATTTACAGTAAGTCCTAAAAAACAACTAAGAAATATTGCCAATGAAGGACTAAGTTTTGGCTTTGAGTGGAAAATATTCCAAAGACATATTTGTACTCATATCTCACAGATATTTAACAGACTGAGAAGTAATGGGTTTTCTGTTTCATCTTATACTCCCTGTGAATTAAGTTGTATGCACAAAGAATAAGATTTTCAAAGATGAAGACTGAGTCATTCTTAAGCTTGTGTCACCCATTGTGTCTTAGTGTCTTTTACATAGTCTTTATTCAGAAAATATTTGCTGAGTTTAGTAGAGAGAATTCTGATGAAGCTAGCTCCACTGTTGTTCTTTCATTCCAAATTATGTACCAAGTTCACTACCTTGCTAGTCATCAAATAAACTAAGCCACATGGTAGACATACCCTGCAGTTTGAGAGTCTGTAACGAAGTAGCTCAAATTAGCCCAACATCATTTATTCAGCTTGTGCTGTGTCTAAGATGCTGCAGAATTTATCATCCATTAAGGCAGACTGTGTGTACATGAATAGCTATAATTCAAGGCAACTTGCTCTATTAATAGAGACATAAATAATGTATAGGACATGAGGAACATACCCAGGACAAAGAAGGAAACCAAAACAGGTGCTAGGTTGTGGGGCAGTTTGAAGGCTGAGAACTCCTTTAATCGCCACAGAAAAATTTTTCTAACTGCCAATCTTAAAGATTGAAAAATATGGAAACACAAAATCTAAACAGTCTTATTGCCCTAGTAGGCACAGAATGGAGTAATTTGATAGTACTGCCACCATTTCAAGAAACAGGATCATTTTAGTGATAAAAAGTCCAGTCATCCTCTCCAGAACATTCAGTTAGGAACAGCTATATACCAATGTATTTGTATTTAAACCAATTATCATTGAAACGAACCAGATTTAAGATATTAAATACTGTATGCAATAAGATGAACATTATTAAAGGGGGATTATTTATATAATTCTACCAAAGAAAATATTTTGCAATTATAGAGCCATTTAAACTATCCCCTAGCCTCCACCTGTCAGACTGACATGGAAAGAGGAGGGAACAAATCCAGTGAAAGAGATAAAGGTTAGAGAGAAAAGAGGGAAGATAGAGAGTAAACGACATAGAGATTTTATTATTGTTATTGTTTGGATTCCCATAATAACACCGGAACTAACAGATTTCCTTTTTTAATTTGGGGTTGAGTCGATTGCCTATTGAACTATGATTCTTGAATGCCACACTCAGAGACTGAAACCTTTGTAATTATTATTATTAGGATTGCAACAGAACTTAACTTATTAAGATTGCAATAGAACTTAAAATATTTCGGTTGAGGTGAAATACAATACATTTCTACCAGACATTTTCTAATCAGTAATTAAATTCTGAATTTAACCCAGAAAATTTTCTTAACCTAGTGATACAATTTCAAGACAATGTCTAGGAAAACAAAAGATTTTAAAGGTTTTAATTAAGACATGTGTATACATTGTTATTGTTGTAGTCAAGCTACCTACTCTTCTTTTCCCAGAGCAAACAACTTGAAGTATCTAGGTCAGAATTAAAACCTCTACACCAACTGAGTTGTAAACGCAAGCAGTTAACGAAATCTTCATTTCTTTCCAATCTATGGATCTTTTCAATACATTAGCCAGTTAATGGTTTTTCAGTGCCTTGTTTTTTATAATAAAAATATATGTATATGCATACGTACATACATACCACAAACATATGCGCACTCACATATTTTCAAATTAATTTAAGGATTTAATAATCACAATGCCACCACTACCGCCAACAGCAAAAAAAGCTTGTGATGTGTTTCTTGTTAATATCTGACAGCAAAAGTTCTTGGAGACTCAAAGCTATAGCCCAAAAAACTTTTTTTAAACAATTTATTCTTCAGTGCTCCAGAAAATCTATACCTTCCCCCAAAATAGGCTAAAAGATTAAAATATACATTATAATGCTGAAAGGCATTGAATATTTGCATCTAGACCCAAGATTAGCTCTAAAACCAGCAACTGGGTCAGTAGGAGACTCACACAGTCTGCAACAGAAAAATAAACTCCCATATCAGGGTGGGAATAGAAATCTACAGCAGTGGGAGAATGGCTCTTGAAGAGCTATCTGTGCTATAAACTGCTAACCGCCATGGCTTGTAACATGCTGACATTTAAGGGCCATTAACATGACAACCAACTAGCAATGGCTCACTCAGAAAGTGAGTACCTTCCAGATTTATGTGAACAATAACAACATAAGCATATGGGTATAAGATAAATGTAAGATAGTGGTGGGAAGCCTTATGCAGTTTCACTTAAAGGAAAAATATCATCCTGCAATTGAATGAAAGTGAAATGTAGTTCTAAATATTAGCTTTCCTAGTCTCTGAGAGTGAACTAAACAGGTTACGGCCCTCTTCTTTTGAGAAACACCAGTGGAAAGGATTGAGGCTGAGCATCTGTCCTTATCTCAGATCTGAATTTTCCAAGCTCACTTCAGTTCCAAGCCATGTCCCAGGAGAGAGAAGATAGAGATGGAATGAGCAGAAAGAAAATAGGTACAGAATCAATCTAGGGCAAACCTTGATCCCAGCAACACACAGATAACATTACTTAGCCGCTGTTGTGCTTTCAAATTGAGAAATTTTACATTTATAATAAATCCAGATTGCCAGCACCTTTTGAAACATTAGCTCTGGAATCTCTGAGGTCCTGTGCTCATTTCAGCTAAAGTTGGGCGGCTCTTGCCATCTTCACATAAGGCAGGTATTTTATCATTCATCACAAGCATCACATTTTCCTGTTTTTCATATGTTACGCGCCTGATTCTATAGGCATACTGGCTTACCACCCTGGGATTAATAAATCTTCTCAAAGCTCTAGACAAAACTGGAATTTCACACGTTCACAGAAGTGTCTAAGTTTCAGAGCATGCTTCAATTTTCAGGTGTGCTTTAGAGTATATTATAAGACATGGAATCAGTACCTGTCACATAAAAGGCACTCAGTAAATGGTGAGCGCTACAAGTTAAGGGTAGAGTGGATCACAATAACTCTCACAGAGCTCCTCTGGACACCTTTAGTTCACTCAAATGCAAATCCATGGCTCCTGGGTTGGCCATATATTGAAATGGTCCTAGAATGTAGAGAACTGTAGGGTTTGTACTGAAATGAAGGTCAGAAATCAGATCAACTAGGCAAGCTGGTGTACAATGGGAAAAGTACTTGCTTATTATAGAGGAAGGAACACATATTTTTGTCCTCTCAGGTTCTATGGCCAGGCCTAAAAATTAAACTAACATAAAACAGAGTAACAGGACAAAAGCAGGTAAATTTTGTTTAATATATTTACATGTATAGGAGAGTGTTCAAAAGTAAGATAAAAACTTTAAAAAACCATAGGACACAACAAAGCCTGGTGATAATGCAGAGAAAAGGGAACACTTTTGTACTGTTGGTGGGAGTGCAAATTGGGAGAACAGTTTGGAGATTCCTCAAAAAACTGAAGATGGAAATCCCATGTGATCCTGTCATTCCACTTCTGGGCATCTACACAAACAACACAAAAGCACCCATCCGCAGAGATGTATGTATCCCCGTGTTCATTGCAACCTGATTCACAATAGCTAAGAACTGGAAATCACCTAAGTGCCCAATATCAGATGAATGGATAAAGAAAATGTGGTACATACATACAATGGAATACTACACAGGCCTTAGGAGAGATGAAATCCTGTCATTTGAATCCACATGATGGAACTAGAGGGGATTACACTAAGGGAAGTAAGTCAAAAGAAGACAGATAGATACCAGATGACCTCACTCATAGGTAAAATGTGAATAGACAAAACAAAGTAACAGATGAAACATAATCACTCCTAAAACATTTGCAATAGAACGGAGGCTACCGAAAGGAAACGGGGGTGGGTGGGGCAAATGGTGGTGGCGCCCACTTTACAATGGGGAAGGAAATTTAATGATCTGATGGAGGGCATGGCGTGTTCAAAATATATCTAAGAAATGGGGAACCAATACACAGCAAATTATTTTAATATGCGGAATAATTACTACATTAAAAAATAAATTTTCAAAAAGCCATCGATCTCTTTTTTAAACAAAGAACAATATATAGAGGAAACTAATGAAAGATAAGGATTATTTTTACATGGGGTTGCTTGTACAGGCCCATTTTGGTCATGACTTCCACTCTGGTAATATTTTTCTTTCTTCCTGCTACTGGGAAGACACATTGTTCATGGGAAATGGAAGATTGTTTAGGTAGAAAGGGAAGGTCAGAGAGTATATCCCACATCTGCTACTACTTAAGTGCTTTCAACTCAAAATAATCAATATGCTAAAGCAGCCTATTTTGGGTGGCAGGTGCTGAGTCCCAGATGTATTGATTCCATAAATAAAGGTTTATTACCTACTTTGCACTAAGTGCTAAGGATATACAAATGAATCAAGATCCTTTAAGGTGTTCATACCAAAAACTATTCAAATAAATATCTTCAGTGAAAGGCATATGAACCTGAACATTTCATTTAACCTTTTCAAATTCTTGTTTTCCCAACTGCAAAAGGGGTTGACATGTCTGTTCCTAGGTATTTTGCTACAGTGAGAAACAACTGAAACAAAACAACAAAAAAAATTCCACACGTTGTGAACTGTGAAGCACCAGTAACAGTATGACAGAATTGGTTCCTTTCTGCCTTTGATAGGACTCTACAGGTCACAATCAAAAGAGTAAGCATGAGACACACTCCACTTCAAGTACAGTTTTGCCAAGAAATGACCCTGAACTCTCTGCAGGCCAACTGGATCACTCAAGCAGATGGATGATGTAAAAAGAAACTCAAGAGGTAAGAAGAGAAACTACTGACATGCTCAATGTCTCCACCCCTACCTGTCAATCTCCCCCATCTCCCTCTCACCTCCTCCTACCTTGGAAGAAAAGCACAGTTTGAAATAGGTTGACTCACACTCAAGACATCTAAGGCAGTGTGGATGATCCAGTTGGGGAAACCTAGATGGTAGGAGGGAGCTTATCTAACTGTTTTGATGGTGGATCCAAGATGGAGCTGTTATGTGGAGTTGCATTAACTACCCTGAGTTTGCCTAAGCAAGAGATATGAAATGTTTCCAATTGACAAGAGTGAGCCATTCAGGACAGAATAGTCTCTTATTCTTGTGTATGTTAAATCAAGTCACATGGAGGTGTGAGGTGACGGTCATAGAAGGAGGCTAGACACAGAACCCAGGTATCCAAGAACTGAGCAAGTAGTTCCTAGTGAACACCTGGATTTACCAGGACATTTAAACAACTACAGTAGAAAAGAGTATAGTGAGGGAAGAACCCATGAAACTGCCACAGAGGAGAAAGTCCATGTTTAATCCCATGATCCTGGTAGCCAGGATTTCCAAGGGAGGTAAGCTTGAACCATCTGTCATGTCAGGGAGCCAAAGCCACCGAGCCAAAGGACAATAGCCTTATCCTTTTATCTCTCTTCTCTTCCACACTGTATTGGACCCTAGGAGGAAGGAAGCCAGGAGTGTGATGGAGGATAAGACAAACTTGCTCCCACTTCAACTGCAGGCTTCAGTCTGAAACGGAACCTACTTGGGCAGGAGAGATTTGAGGTTAAAATGTATTTAGAGTTTTCACTTTGCATGGCCCTCAACATTACCAATATTAAATTAAAGCTATGTTTATGATTTTAAATAACTGTAGGACTGTTGTTTACCTTACTGAACAGAAAAGACATGGAACTAGCCCAGATTTTCACCTAGAGTCAGGTGAAGAGTATCCCCTACTAATAAAAAAAAAAAGGGAAAGTAGGAAACAAGTATGCATTTGAACAAAATTTATACATCATGCATCAAACCTCTGCACCAAATTAAAAGATAATTTAGGTATGAAGTATCATTATTTCTTCTTCTTGAAAGTAGCTTCTTAAATGAACTATTGCCAAAGTCGACATATTGTTGTTTTTTTTACCTGCCTCCTTATTCTTAAGATAAACATGGGTAAGTCTGTTCATACAATGATGATGGTTATATGTCATGGCAGATTCTGAACTTGAAAGTCAACTGAAGAAAGTCGACAACAATTTTATTAGAGGGTTGTGCACCTTCCTAGTATTATTAATTGTCACAGACTCCCTTTAAATTTAGGGATTTCTTCAAATTTTATAATCATGAGCAGTCACTGCATCAAGCCTCATGCCTCAGTGCCCAAGTTTCTGTGATCTGTCATTCAAGTGGAATCCTTGGAAGCACCAACTGGTCCCACTTGGCAATGAAATGAAGTGAAGATGGAATAATTATTCTATGCACCTGTGTCTCTATACTACCCTAATAAAATTTCCAAGTGTGTCCCTATTATCCCCACTATCCTACTTAGGAAATTCAAATTTTTTAAAAAGGAATTTTTTTGTAAAGTTCTGCTTTTCAAAGAAGGATTACACTCAAGATTCTTTGAGTCTTTTGAAAATCTCCTAATTTGTCCACACTGTATCCTGTAGTTAATACTGTGCTTTAGGTTATAATCTGTCAAAGAAATTTGGTTTACTCCTTTAATTTTAGTCTTGTAAAAACATATCACAGAGTCCTACATCTAGATATAAGTTTTCATTTTTAAATTGAAACAGCTTTTTTTAAAAAAACAACTGAAAATTATAAGAGCAGAAAAGGAAACGAAATGACCTCCTTTACTCCAGGTTTATAACCCTGATTCTCTGTTTCCTCCTTCCCATCCCAAGGTCTCCAAATTTTACCTAGAAGTTTTCAAGATTGATGAGGTAACTTTCTTAGCTTCTGTTGTGCTACCTTGAAGCTGTAATAATTATCTTCTAGACAGTTATATCTTCCTCCTTCACCCCCCAGTCAATTGTTAGCAGCTATGTTTAAAACATAATCACTTTAGTGTCATGAATATCATGGCCAATTAAACTCAGTATTTGGCTAAGTGGTGTCTGTCCTTCATTGTGCATTTTCCTAAGATCTTCTTATCCCAAAATTAATTATATCAAAAGACAGCAGACTGAACCACAGAGGGCTTTCTCCTCAGTTTGCATTTTGCTATTATTTTCAGAGCATTATTCTTGATCATTTGTTGAAGAAAGCATTTTGAAAAGATGGTAGAATTTACAATAGAGCTTTTAACTTTAAGAAAACTGATTTGAATTAACATGTACTAAATACTATTAAGCAAATATATACACAGAAATATGTTAGCATAGTTTGCCTTAAAGGTATACCAACAGGTTTAGAAGTAATTGGGATTACAAAGAGAAACATGTACTTAATAAATACGTTTGAGCAACTGCTCATATATTATATGCTTAAAAGAAATTAAAAGCATGGCATGCTCTTAGAGATCATGGAATCTAGTTGAATAGATTAGATTCCTTTTAATTTCATTAACCAACAACTTTTCTGGAGAAAAAAATATGGGAGACAAGACAGAGATGTTAACTTTTCTTTCATCTAAGTAACCAGTAAAAATAGTTAACAGTTACAGAGTGTATTCTATGTATCAGGCATTGGCCTAAGGGCATGATTTATTTTGAAATTTATAACAACCCTTTTGACATCTTATAAATATATAAAAGATTAATATTAATATTCCTGAATATATTGTATATAAATACCAATATATAAGAAATTAATATATATGTTTATTATATATACAAGTATATACATATTATAGATACAAATTATGTATATCCAGCTCTATGAATTCTCACAAATTTTGAATATTCTCATTTAACTACTCACAGACCAGAAACAGAACACCTATCACCTCGTAAGTCCCTGTGTTGCTACCTGTTTGGAGTGTTATAAATGAACATTTTGGCACGTCTTTTGGTTCACATATGTGTATGTTTCTAATACGTAACTGCTGGGTTATAGTGTAGGCATAGTCTCATCTTCTGTGAATACTACCAAGCAATTTCCCAAGGGGGCTGTGCTTGTTAATACTCTACCAATAGTATCACACTGAAGTTTTAATGTGTATCTTCTTAATGATTATTAAGATGACTACTTTTTTTTTTTTACTGGTCTTTTAGATTTCCTCTTAAATGGAATTTAAGTCATTAATTTATTTTCTTTTAGGTTGTATGCCTGTTTTTTATTGATAAGTAGATGCTCCTTTCTATATTATGCATGAGTCATTTGTGAAATATGTATTCATATAATAACACTGTTTACTCTCTTATTGTTTTTTAATGAGCAGGAGTCTTTTTTCATTTAACTAATGACGAGTATCTGTTGCATCCTGTTTAAAAAGTCTTTGCCTCTCCCAAGGTCATAAAGATATTCTTCTATGTTCTCTTTCTTAAGTGTAATTTCCTTACTTTTCACATCAAATGAACAATCCATTTGGAAGTGATTTTTGTACACTGTATATGGTAGAAATTAAGATTTACCTTTTTCTATATGGATATCCAGCTCTCCCTGAACAATGTATAAAAAACATCACCCTTTACTCAAGGCACTACAATGCCATCTTTGCCAGAAGTGAATAGTAAATCTACGTGGTTTTGTTTTGTTTTGTTTTGTTTTTTGGGGGGGAGTGTTTTTGGGTTTTTGAACTCTGTTCTCTTTGTCTATCTTGTACCTATACAACACTTGACATCTACTGTTACTACATATAAGTTTTCTACTTAGTTATTTCTCTTCAAGATACCCTTGGCTATCTCGATCCTTTGAAATTTCAGATAAATTTTAGGACTGACTCATTAATTCTCACATATATAAGAAAAAATGTAATTGCATTGAAACACCAAGTCAGTTTTGGAATAATTCACACCTATTTATTTTGAGTCTTTTAATCCATGAATATGGTATATATATATATGTATATATATATATATATATATATTAGGATTCATTTACTTCCTAATATTGCATGCATAATTTAATATTTTTGAACTATTACTTGAAAATATAAATATTTCATGTACAAATGAGGATTTGCAGCTTCTCTTGAAATTAAGAATACCTAGCAGAAGCAATCTCATACTCCTGTGTGGCCAGTAATAGGAAGGAGCTTCCCACTGCAACTGAGGCAGTTTTTATCACAAACAATGAATTGATATTTGTACTCTGACTTCGGTCATATATTATACCTGCTGGAACACTATCTGTGGCCCCAAAAAGGAAAATAGTGAGAAATATAAAAAATAACATTAATTATTCATTCTCTAAATAATTATTGAATTTTTTTATCAAGGTCTATGATACATTTTGGGATGCGCCAATGGTCAAAAAGAACACAGTCATTGTCATATTTTAATTCAGAGGGCTTTCATATGTAATTATTTTAATCAGAATGATAGTAACACTGAAAATTTTCAACAAGAAAGTGTTTTGTGGAGCAATCTTCGTTCAACCAATTTAAGGGAGTGGAGATGATGAAAGTATGAGCACACAAAATCAGGACACAGGGGAAAACTTACAAAATCAGGGAAATGGATAGAGGCTGTAGCTGTTCTGTACATTGTTCTGTATATTGACAGATACATTCTCAAATACACAGAACATCAAATCACTCCTGACTCACAATGTTGTCAAGCTAAAAATGACAGACACAAAATGTCCTGCCTTGGAGATGTATGTGTCTCCATTTTTATTACGGCCCTATTCACAATAGCTAAGAACTGGAAATTACCTAAGTACCCAGCATCAGATGAAGGAATCAAAAAGATGTGGTACATGTATACAATGGAATACTACACAGCCCTTAAAAGAGATGACACCCTGTCATTTGAATCAACATGGATGGAACTAGAGGGGATTATGCTGAGTGAAACAAGTCAAAGGAAGAAAGAGACCAGATGACCTCACTCATAGGTGGAATGTGAATAGACAAAACAAAGGAACAGATGAAACATAACCAACCCTGAAACATTTGCAACAGAACTGAGGTTACCAAAAGGAAATGGGGAGGGTGGGGACAAATGGTGGTGGAGCCCACTGGACAATGGGGAAGAACACCTGGTGAAATGGTGGAAGGAATGGTGTGTTGAAATATATCTAAGAAATGGGGAGCCAATACATAAGAAATTATTTTAATGTGTAGAATAATCACTACAATAAAAAAATAAATAAATGAAAATGTTTTAAAAAATGTCCTGCTATGATGAACAACATGGACAAAGTCTTTGCTTTCAAGAAGTTTCCGTTCAACTGGTAGCAAATGTAGGCTGAACCAGATGGAGAATTTCTTTAAATTTCAAGTTCAGGAATTTTGACATTATCCTCCCACTTCGCGAAGTCAGTGAATTTTTATTTCCTATTATTCTAAGTTGCTTATTGGACAGAAGAATTTTTCTTTACTAGATTACAGATTTGAAAAAATCAATAATGACCCTCAAGTGAGCAATTTGTCTTCCGTGAATAGGGAAATAAAAGACGAAACAGATACCCTCAGTCTATGAACTTAGACTACGAAGAGGCATTACAGAGTGAAATGTATTTACCTCTTTCCCCAAGAACTCAAGAAACCTTTTCCACTCAGCTCAGTTTGGATTTTCTTGTTCCAGTCAGTAGTATAACACCAAGGGGTGTGTGTGTGTGTGTGTGTGTGTGTGTGTGTGTGTGAGAGAGAGAGAGAGAGAGAGAGAGAGAGAGAGAGATACAGAGAGAGAGAAAGAGAGAGAGAGGGAGAGAAAGGGGAGGGCCATAAAGGGGAAGTACTATCCAGTTGCTACTAATGGATTGCTAAATTTCTCTCCATAAAGAGGTTTTTACCCTGTTCTTTGTGTTCTATCTTACGTCATGTCTTGGCACCTAATCACCTCTGCCAGAGGCAGCCCCATTAACTATTTCAGGCCTCTAGGGTCCCATGTAGACCGTTCAGTGCATTTCTGGTCTCCATTCTCTTAAGTGGACCGTACAAGGATACTATTTAGTCCAATACACTAGTGATACATAAAACAATTCCCTGAAGACCTGAAAGAGTTAATGCGTATCCCCAACCTCCTCCCCAAACATTTGGCTTAGTGTAAAAGATTGACAGAGGAACTGGAAGAATAGAGCCCAATGTCTTTATTAACTGGCACAAAATTCTAATGACATAAGCAAAACCAGACAATATTATCTTTACTCTGCAAGTGGAAAAACTGAGAATCCCAAGAATGTTTACCCACAGTCACACAATAAGCTGGTGTTAAAGCCAAAGCTGTTTCCAGGTCTCCAAAGGTTTCCTTGGTGCTCTGCCTGTGATTCCTTCTAAATCCAAATTCAAGAAGGGGAGAAGGGGAAAGTGGAAGTATGTGACAGGACAAAGGCAAACACAAAAATCCTTTTGGACCCTTCAAATCCAAAATTCTATTTCTCTCTCTCTTTTATTTATTTTTTTTTTTCAGTTCTCTGAAATGCAAATAACGGTCTCTTCTATTCTAAATCCTGCTTGAGATGAAGCAGAATTTTAAGCAGTATATGTAAAATCATTCCATCCCAATTTTTTTTCTGGACAGTAGTTATGGTCACCTCTGACCACAACAAACCTAGAAGCCTCTCCAAATTTTACCTCCATTCCTATTAGCATGCCTGCAACTTCCCATTGTTTATTTTCATATCTCTCCAGCAAACAAGCCTCTAGTGAAATCAGAGAAGATGGGGTCAGTACACACACTTGCCTGCTAGCTCAACAAAAAAATACCCCACAAACTAAGGAAGCCAGCTTGGAGTCTGCCAAGAGGCTGCACAGCTAATTTGCATGCTGGCACTGCAGCTGGATTCCTTGTGAGACAAAAGTTTCAAGTTTAAGTCACTCTGTGGTGGGGGAGGGGGCGGGGAGTAAAGAGGGCAGCGAACTGCCATGACTCTACAATTGAACTGTGACCAAGTCCTTCCCACCAAAGTTCAGAATAATAAAATTTTGAACTGGAAATGAATTTAGACATCATCTGGTTCAATTTTATCAGTGAGAAAACTGAGGCAAACAGGGAAGTGACCTATTCCAGGCTACCTGACCCATTTGTAGTGAGGGAGAGGCATTTCAAATACAGGCTTCCCTGCTATCTGAAAATACAGCATTCCTATGGAACTTTTCATTAAGCTAAAATTACATAAATCAAAGAAGCAATTATCATTAATTTATATGAAATTTAAAAAAATGTTAATGTAAGGTGCAAGCAAGAACTAAGTCAAGTAGGCAGGCAGGCAGGAAGCGAGAGGAGGAAGAAGCATTTATCTATTTTATTCAGTTGTTCATCTTGATTGTACCCCCCCAGACGCAGGTCTCGAACCTGCTTCCTTGGGGTATATGGGACTATGTCCAATAGCCTTATTCAGTAGGCTACTAGGGCATGCCTATATGAAAAAATTTTTAGCATTCCCAAACCTAAAGCATAATCTACCAAATCATATCAAATAACACAAAATCTAAAATAGAGTAAAATCAGGAATGCTATGATAAACACACAGCTGGTATAAAGTAGAAATGTATATACAGTATAGTATCATCTGCTGAATCAGGATGACAGAGAGCACACTGGAAGGCTGAAAGATGATGATTATGATGATGTGTTAGGCTAAGTCATCAGAGGTTGAGATGGTGGGAGGTACATGTGACTGGAGTGTAGGAGACAGAGGAAAAGAGTCATCTGTTAACGTCTTATCATCTCAATTCATCAGGGCAGGCAGGTCACTAGCATGTATACCTTCTTTTGTCTGCCTGCCTGTGTCAAACAAAGGTCAGGGTTCATCATCTGCTGTGGCTGCTGTGGCTAATCAAAGAAAATTGAAGCTGCTCGATGCTCAGGATGCACACTACTTTTAGAACTATAGGTTGCAAAACAAATGCTGAACACTATTTTTGATTTTTTATTTCTGTCCTAAAAGTAAAAATCCTCTTTGGATTTCTTTTAGATAGGGAAAACAGGTACTAATGTGGGTCTTTCGTAAAAGTGAATTGGCTTTAAGCCAACTTTCAAAAAGCAGGGGATATCTGTACACATACAATAGAGCATAAGAAAAAGAGGGTTTCATGTTGTGTCATATAAGGGGGATTTATTAAGGATACAGAAGGTAGAGGCTATTGGTAAGAGTCAAATTTCAGCAAGCACTAAACACTGCAGGTACTAAGGAATAGTTCTAATAAATACATCCCTAATCTGCTATTTTCACTCTGGCAACTACTTCTGAGACGTGGGCATCTATCTATTTGTTCTAGTACTTTGCTATTATGGGCATCAACTACCCTCTTTTCTTTCTCTGCTTTTGTTCCTATGAACATACAGCTCTCTCTTCTCTTAATTCCTGCTCTCCAGGGCTTCTGCTTTCTATAGAAACTCTCTTGACTTATTTTCTGTGTGTCTCCTGCCTTGTGCCTGTCTTCTCAGTTGCCTGAGCTAGGACAGACTTCATTCAAATTCTGGGAGTGAAGATCTGGTGGGTTGACTTAGTAGCTCTGCAGTAGTTCTACTGAGCTCTCCCAATAGGCTTCAGGGGTATTACAGAAAACAGTCACAGAGTCCTTCATGTTTAGTCAGAATAGAGAGATGAAGTTGACAAGCCATCTTTCCCCAGAACAGGAATTGGGTATGGAAAGCATTTGAGCATAACAGATTCGTCCCCAAATTAGGACTTTGTACAAGAGCCCATATCACCTCAGTTTTAGCGTAGTATATGGTAGTGAGCACAAGAATAGTTCTGAAGACAGGTTGTCTGGGTGTTAATCCCATGACCATTACTTTCTAGCAAGTTATGCTCTAGGAAAGTCATACAATTTCAGATTCCTTATATTCAACATAGAGATTATAATATTACCTGTCATATAGGGCTATAGCAGGACTAGGGAAAATTACACAGAATGGAAGTGAAATTGACACAAATTCTGAATAAATACTAGCTATTATTTTCATTATTACTGTTTGTTTCATAGCATTTGTTATGGTTTTAAAATGTATCTAAAAATTCTTTGACACTTTTCCTACAAATAATAGAATTTAATTCATTTCCTTTTAATATGTTCTACTCTAGTGACTTGCTTCTAATAAGCAGAATGCAACAAAAGGGATGCTATGTGATTTCTAAGGCCAGCTCAGAGAAGGCAATTCCGCTACCGTCTTGTTGGGATTATTGCCCTTGGAAGCCAGCCATTTCATGGTGAGGAAGTCCGGGACCCCTGGAGAGAACACATAGAGATAATCCAGCTGACAGTCCAAGCTAAGGTCTCAGCCAATAACCAGCACTTAACAACAGATATGTTTGGGAATGTACCTCAGCAAAGCCCATGCCCCACCTTTCAAATCTCTCACCTGAGGTTCCTGAAACCATGGTACAGAGTAAGTAATCCGATTCAAGCTTTATTTAAATTCCTGACCCACAAAATTTGTGAGCTTCCTTGGTGGTTGATTGATCCTAATTAGTTTGGGAGTAACTTAGGCAGCTGTAGAAATGGAACAGCCTCATTTCTTCATCTCTATGAGAGTGCTATTTACATTGACCTCCACAGAATTCAGGAAACATTAGGTTCTCACTAAAGACTGGCTTCTACACTGCAGTGCTTCTGAATCAGAGAGTGGACTATAATGGCTTTAAATATATATAATGATCTAGGAGCTTTATAAAATGCATAAACAGGTTCCATCCCCAGGCATGCTGACTCGGAACCAGTGGATATGAGACTTAGTCATGTATGCTTTGAAATGTTCCTCATTTAACTTGAACAATCTTCACAAGGGAGAACCCTGCCATACCTAGTCCCTATCCAGAGTTTGAAAGACTAGAAACATTTATCCATACTCACTAGTTTACTAAGAATCTGCTTCCCAGGGCCTTCTGGAAAGGCCACTCTCCTGTCTGGGAATGAAAGAGAAGTACATCTGCTATTTCTAGAGTCAGAGCTTCTCTGGAGAGAATCTACGTCAGGAATGGAAGAGAGCAAAGTATGGTATTCAACAGTACATTTCTAATATAATAACATCAATCAATTCTTTTCAAAATAAAGGTGAGCAAGAAACAAGACAAGAATATCTACTCTCACCATGTCTACCCTGTGCTAGAGATTCTTACCAGGGCAATGGGGAGGCGGGGGAGGGAGGAGAGGTAAAGGAGAAATAAAAAGAAAAGGCACCTAGGTTAGTATGGAGGAAGCAAAACTATCTCTATTCGCAGATGACAAAAATCTGGACAGTTTAATAGTGAATCCTCCTGGGTCCTAAAACCCAAAAGGAGTTTCTCTCCCTTTCCCATTCCCTAATCAGTCATTTCAAAATTTAGTATGCAAAAGGAAGTTGTTCAATATGAATTCATAGGCCCAACTCCCAGAGATTTTGATACACTAGCCTAGGAAACTTTTAAGAAGTCTCCAGAAATGACTGATGCAGGTGAATTTCACACCAGACTTTGTAAAACACTGGAACTAAATCTTTGAGAAGTCATCTATGAGGATTAAGAGTGCAGTGTCTAATACTTGATTGCCTGAGTTTAATTCTTGGCTCTTCTTCCGGGTAGCTGTGTGCCCTTACACGTGTCACTTAACCACACTGTGCCTCAGTTTCTCCAAATGTAAAATAGGATTAACAATAGTACCTTATAGGGTTGATGCAAGCATTAAATGCATTTGCATATATGAAGAGTTAGAATAGTAAATACATATTGTCAATTATTTGCAGTAGGGGAACTACCTGCCTAACTGGAAGCTAGATTTTGCCTACAAAACAAGAAGATTCAGTGACACCAGTAAGCTTAGAAAAAAGCACATTGCATGCTAGCTCTCTGTCTACCCTCTTTTCTCACTTTCCTTTCAGAAAAGCTGTGGGAAATAGATATCCTTTGTTGGAAATGAGGTATGAGGCAGCTGATCCTTCTATAGTAAAAGATTTTTTGCCTTAAAGACAATTTCTAGTCTGCAGTTTGATCATCATATTTGGCATATTACCAGACCTGGATTTTTTTTTCCATTATTTTGATTTATGCCATTAGGGAATTTGGGTTTCCATGGGTTGTTTGTTGTTGTTTTTTTCAGCGCACTTTACCAGGAGTTATTTCCAAATGCAAACATGAGGACTAATGTTTCTAAGACTTTATGACTCATAAAATATACTTTCCCCCTTCTCCCCCTCATTCACTAGCATGATAGCAAGCCCTTAACAGATTGCCTTGCACCTAGGGAGGTAGCTCCCAGTGCTCACATAAATAATTTATACTGATCAACAGTAGCTCAAATTAATGCAAATAATATTATGAAGAAAGAGATTTACTGTGTTTCCAAATCTAATCACCAAAGGAACATTATTGGTATTCCTATATATGCAGGCAATTTAATCTGATAGTTGACAGTTAAAAAATCACAGATATAGGCCTTGTTTTTAAAATTTCTTGCTGGTCAGCTAAGACAGCATTTTCTTATGGTGCTAAGATCTATTACATACTCAGTACTGTTAATACTTCACTGACAAAGAAGCAGAAATAGTTCCCATTACATGACCCCGCCGCAATTTTTCTATCATCAACAACTGTGGTTTCCTGAAGTAGCAAAAACTTGGGTGGGGGGAAATGGTGCTGTTCAAAGAAAGGAATCAAGAGTGGGCTGGTGATTCATGCATCCTCAGGAAGAGGGTTGGACATGACCTCTTAAACACCTTTTAGACCTGCTTTATCTTTTTTGTATTCAAACACTAATTTATACTGAAATATTAGTTGCGCCTGAAAAACCAACAAGATATTTTTACTCCCCATTCTTCAATATTTTGGCTTTAAGCTTGTCCTCAGAAAACTGTGCAGACATGTACAGAAGCTTGAGTCACTTTATTCATGCAATTCTTTGAGCTCTTAATAGTTCCTTATGGAGTGATTTGGACAGCTTTAAAGAAAATCTCCAAACCAAATACAGTCCCGGAGTTGAACTCAGTATTTCGCCTAGAGTGTAAGACAACACCATTTGCAACTCTGAAGTGGGAAGAAAGGATATATCCTTGACCTCAAGTGACCTATTCTCCATCTCCTGTAAACATCAAAAGCTGGCAGCTGGGTATTTGAGTGCTAAACTCCACCCCCTCATCCACATACCTTGTTTGGAAGACCTCAGAGGCACTTCCTGTCTAAGGTCATGACCCAAGGCCAGAAATTGTAACATGCAGAATTAGAACAACAATATCTGTGAGTAGGACTGGTACCTCCTAAAAGTCATCTACCTTTACTAAGAAACTTAGAATCCAAACCTATACAGAGGGCAGAAGGGAAGCTGAGGAGTTTCATTGAAGAGACAAAGCCTTTATTTCTGCCATTATGGCTGTCTAAGCTCCCCTTCACACATACTCATATCTTGTGCTTGGCTTCCCTTCTCTCTCATGCATACCTTAGAGCAGCTCAAAGACAGGACGTCAATTCTTTTAAAGTGTGAACTTTTTAAAAGTAATCCACCTAAAAGCGTCATGAGAAGAGAGGCACAGTATCTTGAAGGAATCTTTGGCCAGTTTGCAAAACTGCCTCCTTAATGAATTCAGGTCTTGTAGTGATGGAACTAATTTAAAACTGAAATATCCACCACAGAACAGAACTAGATCTGTTGTTTTTATCAAGGTAATTACCAGGATAATTGCCAAAACTCCCTTTAGTTTTGTTCCATTTCATGTAAGCCAAGCTTATTACTTTATACACCTTTATACATTTATTTACTCTTCTATTAATAAACTAATGTGCTCTGAGGACAAACATATAGTAAAAAACATCTCTCCTAGACACAAATGTAGTAAAGAAAACAAGGACTATGCCCATTTCAAGTTGCTGTTGACTTTATGTAACTGAATAAAAATTTTATTTAAAAGTCCGTCTTTTTTGCACTAGATTCAAATGGTTTCTAGATACCAAAATAAAAGCTTTTAACCAGCAAAATAATAGATTTATAACTGAATGAAAGTTAGGACTACTGTTCAATTTTAAGCTACTTCAAGGATAATTGAAATTTGACAAATTTTTCCTTCCCATCTGTGAAAAGATTTATAAAAATGTTCTTGCTTATCATGCCATGAGTACCAAGGAGCGAAAGCTACTGGAGCTCCTAAACAGGCAGCCTTCTGTTACACTTAGCAGATGACTTGGCCTGAGACGCCTCTATTACTTTAATGTTCTGAGTCATGATACACAAAATCAATGATCAATTCAACCATGTTAAAAAGAAATCCTAGGGAATTTTCTTTAACACAAAAGCCTCAAATCCAAATACTCACAGGGGCCAAGTAGATAATAGATAGCAATGAGGAGGAAGGGAACAACTAAAAATTATGCGTCCCAATTACGTCTATAGTCTCTCTCTAACTCCAGCCAATTTTTGCTAAGAGATGGTATGCCTGATATTGTCACGCTTTCTCACTTTAAAGAGATTCCAAAACTGTGCTTTCATTGATACATGCTGATTTCTAAGTATTTACAACAAATTCAGTTTTGCAAAACACCATGGTAGGAAATCAAAACACGTATGTAAAAATAACTAGCAGTTTGTAATCCATGGTTTATAGTGTCACCTTCTAAATACATAGACACACCTGGGCACATACATGTGTACCTACCCACCACCTGTCCACAAACAGTCCTCATTCAGTCTCAAAAGTCTTGGATTCTGGGAGTAGAATTGATGAAACTTTTTTTTTTTTTTTGTTAAAGAAAGGTGTAGGCAGGAACGAAGTAGGCAGGCAGGTAGGAAGAGAGAAGAGGAAGAAACATTTATTTTATTTAGTTTTTCATCCTGGTTGTTCCCCACAACCCTGGGTCTCAAACCCAAGTCTTTGGGATGTATGTGGACTATGCCTGGTGGAATTATCTGCTGAGCCACAAAGGCACACCGAATTGGTCAAATTTTAATCATTCTTGGAAGTAATTTGAAATCATATAATAGTACCTAATTTTCATTAATTTATCAATGTATTGTTTTGTCAATATGTGCCAGTAAAGGGTTTTATTATAATTTTTAGAAACCCACTGAATAGGTACAATAAGGACATAGGTTTTTTATTGTAATAATTTTTCTACACATTAAATAATTTCCTATATAAAGGTTCCCCATTTCTCAGACATACTTCAGCATACCCAGCCCTCCACCATAATCGCCAAGTGTTCTTCATCATTAGGACATAGGTTTCTAAATGAGGTTTTCATTCATTCATTTACTAAACTATAAATTCCAATAGGAAAATTCTATTTAAAGACTAAAAATTGTATATATACAAATAAAAATTGTTTTTATTTATTTTTATATTTATATAAATTTGTTAACATAAATTTGTGTTAACATAAATTTACATATTTTATATAAATATAAAGTTTATATATGCAAACATATATAAATTATAAACTATATTTTATATGTATTTTATATAAATAAAATATAAAATCGTATTTAGTTTCTGGAATGACTAGAGTCAAGAAGTTGAGTCAGTGAGCCTGAAATACTGAGAGAGTTCAGTGTCCTCACCTGTGTGAGGCAAGCACTTAATCAGCAACAGACAGTTGCTAGGGTGTGCTCACGATGACAAATGTCTAGATGTGTATTATTCCACAGTGATTTTTTTTTTCAGATAGAGGAGTGGATGAGTTGACTTCCATATTATACATCATATTAAAGCTGTCACACTAATAGAAAGTTTCAATGATCAATAAAGCCCTGACTGAATGAAAAGATGAAGATGGATTTTTAAAGCAAAACTACTTCTAAGGACAGACAAGTATGTTCTGTCTTGATTTGTTTATAGTAATATTTACTGTTTCTTTAGTTCACAAAGCTAAATTCCAGTTAGTATATTAAAATTGCATCTCAGTCTATATTTCACACCACTCCCACCACCAAAGTTCTAGTGTCCCTTGTCACCACTCTTTCCCCTCACCCCCCCTAACCCTGATAACTTGAATTTTAATAACACAAATACCTAGAAAAATATCCTTTTAGAAAAAAAGTCAAATTTATGTTGAAATATGTATTTATTGTCTATTAAGAGGCTAACATAAACATAAGGCACATTCCACAGAGTGGTTATTATAGACTTGAACAGTAAGTGCTCGCTGCTGGTATGTTTTTCCTCCCCTCACAAATAGTAGGCTTTATTTTCCTTTAGAGATTGTTAAAAGGGTTTTCAGTGTTCTGAGAATTGGGAGTCATTATGGGATACATGTTGAAAATAGTTGCTTATTCTGAATAAGCTGAAAGCAAAAGGCTATTATTTCCAGTCTAAATCCTTCTAATGAGATTGGGTCAATCAGTGTCTTTCCTAGATCTTTATATCAAAAATGTTTTCCTTTTTTCGCACTGAAAATTTCTGTTGCTTAAGAGCAGAGTAATTGTGTTTGCAAACTCCTGGCAAACCTGTGTGAGCACCATGATTACAAACTCAAAATTAGCCTTCATATTATATGTCAGGAAATAGTTGCTTAAAATCAGAAACTGTTTGGACTGAATTGGCAGGAGGAAGTTTTACTTCCAAATTTACTATCATCATTGTTCTTCCAAGGATATCCATAAATCATTTTGCCTCTTCAACTGTGAGGTAATTACTACTAGCTCTATTTATAAAATTTACCAAATATCTCCACTTAGTGGAGGTGAGCTTTGATATGGAAAAGATTTGAAATCATGTCCTATTTCTGACCCTTAGTAGCTGAATACTCTTAGTTACATCCCTTAACCCCTCACAACCTTTGTTTTCCTATTTGCAAAATGATATTAATATCTACATTTCAGGCTTCTTGTGGTTAAAAGAAAACAATGCTTTCAAACATTTAAAAATAAATGTGTTAAGACAAAATCAGTTTCAGGTTGTTATAATGTGGGCAACAGAAACAATTTTCCAAAAGAAGTCAGTAAATAACCTTCATAGGAAAGTCTTGAGTTCTTATAGTTAGTTATTTCCATCCCTTGTAAATAACTCTCGATAATATTTACTATGTTCAAGGAGAGTGTGTCTGAATAGGGAGAGAGAAGAGAGGAAGACAAAGGGAGATTTTTAGGTGTTCAATTAGTTCCTTAAAGAATGTAAACTCTAGTAGTAAATAAGGAGGTAAGACCAGAAGTTGACTATAAATCAAAATAGAAAGTCATCCAAGCTATAACAAAAGTATAGCTAAAGAGAAGAGCAATGATAGTTGGGTGGAGGAAGTTATTTTGCCTCTGAATTATTTCCTTTTATAGTTCTGACTGAAACTTACTGGGAAGCCTACCCTCTAAAATTATCTTTCTCAATCAAATAATTCAAAAGAATTTCAGAATTGAACTATATTTTTAACAGTTTGTGATTACAACACCTTCATTTTGTAGATGAAGAAACTTTAATTCCTCTAAATGAAGTTATTATAACCAAGCTTAGGCAGGATCAAAACAAGAAGTAATCAATCTGTTGTGTTCTTCCTGTCCTACACAACCTGTATGTGCTCTTTGCATCAACTGGAAATAACCTTTGAACACTGAATGTCTCTTCTACCAAAGGAGCATAATCAATGAAAATTTTCTACAGTACTTTGCTTGGACTTTAGGCTTTTCCATGACTTTATTCCTTCTGCTTCTCTCTCTTTTTTTTAATCTCTCTTGAGAGTACGGGGCTTCCTGCTAAATTATTGCCTAACAAGCAAATCCAGGTATCCCTAAACCAATGGCTTCTTTCTATCTTTTTTTTCCTCCTTTATTTTTCTTTTTTCCTTCTCCTTTACATGTGACTTTCTATGGCCCTGGACTTTGATCTTTTATGAACCAATCATCCCTGAAATCCCAGAGTGACATTAGAACTGACAAAGTCCTGGGCCTGGGGAACATCTCAGCGGTATTCAGGATAGGCAGAGACCAACGAGTAGCAGAACACTCCTAGTTGTCTCAGTGAATGATTCTGGACTCCTGGTCCCAAACTGGAAAAAGGAGAGAAGCCCAAGATTCTCTGAGATTGAATTTTCTTCCACCCATATCAGAGTCAAAATTAAGTAGAAAATAATAAATGGAAAGGAGAAAAAAGGAAAGCATGACAAGAAAAAGGAAATGTTTTTTACATATTTAAGTTGTGGGTTAACATTCATTAACACACTATATTTACCCAGTTGATATCATGAAGACATAATTATATTTCCTAAAGATAAATTATAGATATCTATCCTACTTATCATGAAGATACTTTCATATTTCATAAATAAGATAGTTGTATTCAATGGCTAGAGAGCAATCAACCTCGGCCAAAATAAAAGTTTAATATCTACCCTTAATGAGAAACTACTAAGAGATTTAGCTACATTATTTAATTCTATCTAATCATCACAACAATCCTATATGTTTGCTATCATTATCCCTATTTTAGAGATGAACACAGTAAGACTTGAGAAATTCAAGCAATTTGCTTAATATTCCACAGGTAGTAATAGGGGAATTTGGATTAGGATCTAAGTCTGTCAGGAGTCACAGCTTGTATTTCCCCAAAACTTCTCTGCTGCCTAATCAAAGCACAGTGACTAGAATCTTCTTGGAGGATGGAATATTTGAGATTTTCCCCAATTAATATTCCTATTATTCTTCAGACTTTTCAAAGACTTTGACTCTCACGTTACTTTTATTCACATATATGTCTTCTATTGTACTAATTCACTATCTTACCCTGACCACTGTCCCATCTCAATTCATGGCCTCCTGTCAACACTCTCCTGTCATCTGACCCCAGGCCCATCCTGAGTTTACTTTCATCATTCTTGTCTTCTGGTAACAATTCATAGGACCCATAGACCATGTGTGACTCAGATGAGATAGTACATACTGAGGCATTCATTCAGTCGAGGTTAAGAGAAGTACAGCAATCAGAGAAGATTCTTGGTTAAGGGAAAGTTGGTGAGAAGAGATCATTAACTGGAAAAGAAGAAGATCATTCATTGTATCTAGGAAGGAAGAGGTAAACACGCATGAAAATAAAAACATGGCTATTAACTTCACCACACTGGAAAAGTAGATTAATCTTGATAGTATCAGAGATTACTTTTTAAAAGTGGGTTGGGATTAACTGTATGGTCTGCATGTTTTAAGATTTAAATTTACCTGTCAATGTTGTACAGTATGTTTAGGAATAGGTTAAGAATGGAGGCAGAAAAACCCTGATTGCCACTGAGAAAGTGTGGATCCAAGATGACTCCAAAGATTCATGCCATGACAAACAGGAGTGTGACTAGGACCACTAGAAGAAACAGGGATTCAAGAGGCACACACTGTTTACAGACAAAAAATATGAATCTTCCTTTACCCATATGTATCTGGGGAAATCTGGTCAAGCAAGATTATACACACAAAGGAGAGATTTAATTCTATGACAACAGATTAATAAACTGAAGGAATAGTAAGACAAAAATTGGAATTGATCAATAGTACTTTGGAAATATATGCATCTACAACTACATACTGATGATGTAGTATTACAGGAATTAGTATAGACAAAAACAATTTCCATTTTTAGAAGAGATAAGCACGTTCTGATTGTATTTTTCACACTTTTAAAATGTTTTATAGTAATATATACATAAAAAGCACCACCTTCACTATTTTTAAGTATACAGGTCAGTGGTATTAAGAATATTCACATTGTTATGCAACTATCTCCAAGATGCATTACCAGAACTCTTTTCCCATTGCAAAATTGAAACTACTCATTACACAATAACTTTTCATTCCCCCTTTACATATTCAGCCTTGGACAACCATCATTGTATTTCTTGTCTCTATAAGGTTAACTATTCTAGCTATTCTAACTATTCTAACTATTCATGTAAGAAGAATCATATAGTGTTTGTCTTTTTGCAACTTGTTATTTCACTAAGGGTAATGTCTTTAAGGATCACACCAGTTGTAGCACACAGCAGAATGACCTTCCTTTTTAAAGCAGAATAGTATTTCAGTGTATATATAAACCATATTTTGTTTATCCATTTCTCTGTCCATGGACACTTAGTTGACTTTCCTCCTTTTGGCTACTTTGAATAATGATACTATGAACATACAGCTATCTCTTCAGGACCCTACATTCAATTATTTTGAGTATATTCTCAGAAGTGGAAAGATTGAATAATGTGGTGATGCTATTTTTAATGTTTTAAAGAACCACCATACTGCTTTCCAAAGCAGCTACCCCATTTTCTGTTCCTACCAGCAATACACAGAGTTCCAGTTCTTGACATCCTTGCCAACACTTGTTACTTCCTTGGTTTTTGAAAGCAGCCATTCTAATAGGATGAGGTGATATCTCACTCTGGTTTTGATTTACACTTTCCTAGTGGTCATGATGCTCAGCATCTTATCATAGGCTTATTAATCATATGTATACATGCTCTGGAGAAATATCTAAGTTCCTTGTGCATTTTAAAACTGTTTGCCTTATTGTTGAGCTTTAAGAGTTCTTTGCATATTCAGAATATGAACCCTTTATAAGATATATTATGTGCAAATATTTTCTGAGTTGCATTCTTACTGTTAATTGTGTTATGTTCAGAGTTTTTAATTTTGATATACTCTTAATTTATCTATGTTTCTATTGCTGCCATGTTTTTGGTGCCGCATCCAAGAAATTGTTTCCAAATCATGAAGCTGTACCTGGTTAACTTTTTTTCAGCTTTATGAGATACAATTCATCAGCCATAAAATCTGCCTATTAAAGTATGCGGCTCAATGATCTTCACCAAATTTAAACACGTGTGCAACCACCACCACAATCCAGTTCTAGAACATTTTCACCGCCCCCAAAAAGATCTGTTGTGCCAAGTTAATGTCAAGATTTAGTCCATCCCCAAACCCAGGCAAACACTGATTTGCTTTCTGTCTCTATAGATTTGTCTGCACTAACAACATTTTAAAAGTTATTTTTTAATTTTTTAAACTATATTTAATAGAACATGTGAGTGGAAGAGTAGAAAAATATCTCCCATAATCCCCCATTGTTCTTTGCATGCTTTTTACAGATTTCATTGTTATACCATTTTGCTACCATGTTTTATTTTGATTTTGATATTTGTCAAAAGCAAATTTGAAAATTGATCTTGTTGTTAACCGGCATACTTTAAATATGTTACTAGAGTGTTGTTTTGCCCCTAGAGTGTATCTCCTATCACTGAATCTAATTTTCTTCTAAAATAAGGCATGACATTTCCACTAAGGCACCCAGGTGAGTTATATGCCTGTCCTAATCAACAGCCACCTGTCATGATCCAAACAGGTTTGCAGGTTGTTTTCATTCTCTTTCTCCTTTCCTAATCCAAGGTTGAACTTCTTACTCTTCCAAATCAATCACATGTACTCTGTACAAACTACCACCTGTACTGAATGGAATTCAGAGGCTTCAACTGAGACTTAAATATGCTGTTATAAATTCCTTCAGGCCTTGGTATGTAGAGGTCCACGTCCATGTTATTTTTCATATTCATTTCCTTCAAAACAAGTGGTTTTTTTTTTTAATTTCAGAAAGATAGAAAATAAAATAGGAAGGTGCTTTGGTTTGTTTTGATGAGAAAATCGTATTTCTGATAACAAAATTAAGGCAAAAAATTTGATTTTGAAAATGATACACGGAACAATGTGGAGACAAATTTTAAGCCTAATTTCCTGGGGCTAATAAGGTCAAATTGTGAGCTATGGGTTTCTTAAGAAAGTCAACTTCAGATTAAGAGCTTTGTGTTGGGCTAGTCCTTGTGACACGTACATGATTTCATGAGTTTCGACAGAGGATGATGCATTTACTAGAGTGCAACCACTCAGGGGAACAAGATTAGAACCTGAATCAGACCATGTCAAAGCAATAGTGTAGTAGAGCATTATTCTAGAGCAAGTTATGTTTGGAGCTTGACAAGATATCCCATACCCATATTATCTTTGCATGTTCAACTCAAAGAAAGTTGAGTAGGGAATAAACAGAAGCCAAGAAGTCTTCCTGAAAAGAAAATATTCAAATTCTAATTCTAATGCACTTCACCATTTATTTAACAGTCCTAACAGAAATCAGAGGGCAGGGAAGGCCAAAAGGATGTTCTTCCAAAAGAGAAATCCACCCTGAGAGTGGGGGACAATGGGACCATAGCCGGTCTCAACATCATTACCTAAATAATTTCAAGGAGAGTTCTAGATACTCTGTGTAATGGAGATAAATAATCTCTTCTGGCCTCAGTCCTCCTGTGTAGGTATGCTTTTATGAGCAGCTCGGCCTATTTGCATAATGGAAAGAAGTCTCATTTAGTTACCAGGCATAAAATGGTATGGAATAACCGCAGCCAAGTATAAACCTGCAGGGAAGGCTTCTCTACCCCCACCCTGCTCACTGCTCCTAAGAAGTTACTGCCAAACCATCACAGCAAGGAAGTCAGGGGGACTGTAAGAGACTGCTTGTTTTCAACAGAGCTCAGTGAGATTGGCTTATTCAATCTCTCTCACTGTGAGGCCCTTGGCAGTAACGTTGGCAATGTTTCCTCTATGAATTGTCTACAATGTTTGCAATATACTAAAAATAAGTTATGAAAGTTAAAACACTGTAACATATATTTTGATGTCTAGCTCATAAATAATGAAGAAACCATTTTTTGCTATGCAAAAGAAGAATTAACAAAAACATGTATTCTTGTTGTTTATATTTTTAACACAGAGTGACCTGCAGGTGATAATTTAACTTGTATTGGGGTTTTTATTTTATATAAAAGGTGTCCTATTCATGGAATGGATAATTTTTCAAGAAGAAATAAAAGATATTCTATCTCTCATCCCCCCAGAAATGGCAGTAGACAGAATCTAAAGCCCAAGTCCTTTTTAATGTTTCCTTAAACTTCAATGTGGGAAGAAAAGAAAGTACCATCTATATTTTCGGAAGATTAAAGAATCAAAAAAGACCAAACACTAAAATGATTCTAGAATTCAGAAAAGGGATAGTGATTGTCATTTTCAAGATAGGGAGATGTCTTGACATGCTTTGTTTTGCGGAAGTTCCTTGTGAGAGTTTGGCTATGTAGATTCCCAAAAGGTGAGGGTTAGTTACAGTCTTGAGGGCTGAACAAAAGGCTCTGGTTAACCAAAGAGCTAGTTGTGTTATTCTTTGGGGCCATTCTCCAACGTCCAGTGCTGCAGAGCAGGAAACCATATGTTGGCGGTTGCTAAAGCATGAAACAGTAAGATGAGAGGTACAATGGAAAACTGGTGGCCCCAGCAGAGAGTAGAGAGGGAAGGCAGTAGTAGGCAGGGTTCTGGTCACTGGAGAGTGGAATTCTGACAGACTAAGTTTTGTTTCTTAAGCCCCTTGGGATCATGGAAGATCCAGAAGGGGTTGGGAAGTATTTCAGTTGTTCAAGCTGCTATAACAAAACTATAATAACTGGGTGGCTTCTAAACAGTAGAGATTTCTTTTGCATAAGCTCTGGAATCTGGGAAGTCTAAGATCAAGGTGTTTTCATATTCAATGTCTGTTGAGGTTACTCTCCCTATTTCATAGACAGCCAACTTTTAACTGTGCTCTCACATTGGTGGATGTAGTGAGAAATCTCTCTGAGGTCTCTTATATAGAGAGCACTAGTTCCATTCTTGAGGGCTCCACCCTCCTGATAAAAGCAACTGCCAAAGACACCATCTCTTAATACCATCATATTGATCATTAGATTTGAACATATGAATTTGGCAGGGAACATATTCAGCAGGAATTCAGAAGTATGATACTTGGTCTCCCTCAATTCTAGCAGGTAGGGCCAGGAGCTAGTTCCATCTTAATCAGAGAAGTAACGAAACAGAGCATGATGCTGTTCACAAGACATGAAGTACTTCATTACCTGTTATATAAACATTAATGTTCAGATTTATGGCTTTACAAATAATGGTGGAGTTTATTTCATCAATTATTTATCTAATCAGCATCTAATAAAGGGGGAAAGGGATCAATGCAAAGCTGCTGGTGCTTCCATTAGCTACTGAAGTTGGCCTGGAGCAGGTAATTAATCTAATAAAATGAGGCAAATTCTGCAATATAGGGAACTGTGGGAGCATAACGCAATGAGGTTCTAACTTGGTCATGAGGTTAGAAGGGCTTCTAAAAAGAGGTGATGCTTGAGACTGTGGAGAGAAAGGAACCCTCAGACACCACCGAAGGGAATCTAGACTGGCCCAGCTACTTGGAAAACAGTATATAAGATTCCTCAAAAAATTAAAAAATAGAAGTCCCATATAATTCAGCAAAGCCATTTCTAGTTACCTATCAGAAGAATATAAAATATTAATTCGAATAAATGTATACACTCATGTTTATTGCAGCACTATTCACAATAGCCAAGACATGGAAGCAACCTAAGTGCCTATAGCTAAGGACAATCTGGCAACATACATAATGGAATACTACTTGGCCCAAGAAAGGTGAATCTTGCCATTCTCAGCAATATCAAGGGTATTTGCTGAGTGAAATAAGTCAGAAGAAGAAACACAAATAATGGATGATTTCATCTATATCTGGAACATGGAGAAACGATGAAAATTCACTGATAGGATAAAATTAGAATAAACCTTTGGGACTTGATAGTAGAACTGAAGGTACCAAAGAGGAGGGGTCTTGGGGATGGGATCATGTGATAGAGGATTCCCCCTGCCCCTTTCTTGTTTTTGTTTTGTAGGGGTTTATTATTTTTGTTTAATAAAAAATAATTTTTTTAAGGAAGTGATATTTGATTTGAGTTTTGTTTCACGGGAAGAAATTTACTGTTTTTCTCACTGATAGTCCTTTATGGAGACATCATCAGCCAACATCATCCTACCAGGAGCATGTCTGAAATTATGTTTTAGTTATCAGACAGACACCATCTCGTCTCATCTTTCCCAGTCTCTGACCTCTTTTTGACTCCATTTACTAAACAATGTCCCTTGAGGTAGGAGATTTAGTTGATATGGAAATTTCCCACTTAGTCAACAACCTAATAGTTACTTTTATTCCTAATGTTTCCTACCCCAACACTCATCACCCCTATGGAACTTATTAGCTAGATCCACTCTTCTGGGCTGCTTAATAAAAGCAGGGGAATCTAACACTGTTAGGTAGAGAAAGGGAACCAGTAGGAAATATTCATTTGTCTATCACATCCCTGGAATCCATTCATTCATCTTTTACTTATTATGACCTCTGAGCAGGTAATAACTCATTTAATATTCTTAGTAGACAATTTGAACATAATCTTAGGTTGGAATGTAACAAAAGCAACATAGACTGAGTGTTTCAAACAACAAATATTTCTTCCAGAAGCTGGAAAATCTGAGATCAAAGTATCGGAAAATGTCTGGTGGAGGGTCTACTTTCTAGTTGTAAATGAATGACTTCCCCTGTGTCCTCAGGTATCTGTAAGGGTTCACTAATCTCATTATTAATCTCATGCATGAGTGCTTCACTTTATGACTTATTATCTCCCAAAGTCTCCACCTCCAAATACCATCACCTTGTGGGGTAAGATTTCAACACAAGAATTATAGGAGGATAGAAACATTCAGTCCATGCAGGCAATGAAAGATCACAAATATAGGAGATTTAGTGTAGTGGCTTAGCACACAAGCTCTGTTTAGGCTTAAATTCTAGCTCCTTCAACAAATTCTTATGTTTCCCCCACCTATCCACTCCAAACCAAAGAATATGGGTCATTATGCCACTAATTAGGAGCCACTATTTCTAATAAGAATATGGACTGTCCTTCACACACACACACACGCCGAACTACTGCTAAGACGACTTATATAAAGGAAATGAATGACTAGTTTAAGGACACACAATATAAATAGAAAATACGTGATTTTTATAGCTGTTCTTCCCTACCTGGCATTTACTGGCTAGTACAATGAGTGCTGTATATGTGTTACACTTAATTCACATCTTCTCTAGTCCTATCCAAAAAAACAAAAAACAAAAAAAATAAAAGCTTTCCTAAAATACCTATTTATGATTTTTCATTTTTTAAACTGTTCCAAATACAATGCAGTCCAAAAAATTACCATTCATCTAGCTTTCATTCTAAATTCCCCAGTTATTAATTTCCATTGTGGACCTGTCATGCTTAACCATTTTCTCAGAGAAGAAATATACTTTTTCAGCTATAAGACTAGAGCTGAGTTCACATCAGAGGTAGTTATTGCGAATTCCTCCCTAAAATATTCATATATGGAACACAAATCTGTTTCACTTAAAAATGAAATTCTAATGGGATCACAGATCATAACCACAAGAAGTGTACCCCTGCTACTTTATGTCTACCTTCCCCCTAAAATTGTTTTCATGTCTCAGGTGCCAGTCTGTTTTTTTAACTTCAATTATAACTGGTACTACAGAGTTGTTGGGAATAAGAGCTGGCTGGGAAGAATGGAGGGCATTTTGACATCTGTGGAATCCTATAAAAGCTATGAGATCCGCATTTGCCATCAGCTTCTCAGGTGCAGGAAAAAACTAATGAGAGATCAGATATCTGGTCAATGTAGTAGCAAACATCAAGTTTGAGGTTTTATTCTTGGACAGACACAAAACAAATAAACAGAATACTACAAACTAATGAAGAAAAATTAAAGTGTTTTGACAAATGCCAATACTATTAGACACACTAGATGGGAAATTTTTTTAATGAACATCACCACTGAGATATGAAATTATAAATATTTTTGGCCAGAAATGACATAGAAGAGTTACCCCATTTAGCATAATGTGGTATGAAAGTGGGTTCTTTATATCTCAACAAATACCAAATAAGTGATTGGGGCAGAAACCTTTTTCTAAGGAAAGTGATTTACTGTTTTGACAGAGTAACAAAGTAAGTATTATTGAAACCAGTCCCCTCTTGACCTCAGGAAAACTGTGCCATCTCCAAACATACCCAATATCTGCAAAGTGCACCCATTATTTATTTAAGAATCAATAGAATTTAATGAAATCTGCATCAGACAATAATTTCTCCAGGAACAAGAGCAGACTACAGTAGTGTCGCCAGTGAGTTCACCACATGTGAAAGGGGTTACAAAAACAAATTTAATCAGTAACAACCTCAGCATTTAAATAGCAGAAATAATGAGAAACATCATAAAAGTAAACAAATGTAAAATATATTTTAATAATGATATGACAATTTGGATGAAGTATTTAGACAAACAGGTATGTCACTCTCCCAAGTCTTCAGAAGGTTAAAGAAGTTCAGTCAAAGGATATTATCAGGCAGAGATGAAACTAGAGCTACTACCTTATGGAGGCTGAACCCATACATTGCTGTTTAAATTAGTGGTTTCCAGACTTTTCATCACATGCACCTGTGAAAAGAAAATGTAATCAGACTTTCATTGTGTGTATATTGATCTCGTAAATCCATATTGATATTGACAGAAATCTATATACACACATTAAAGGTATATGCTTAGAGATATAACATAAAAAAATAGGAATTGAGAAAAGGATGAGATAAAGATATCATAAATAATGGTTGACTTAATTTTCATTTTATTTATTAATTTATAATTCTGATCTTTAAAAATTAATATTAAAATTTTTGTAAAAAGGAATTTAATATAATTATTTTTCTAATTTTTCTAATTCAGTCTGACTTTATGTTTATTATTTCTACATTCAATTGTAATGACTATCATATCTGAAAAGTTAATTCCTAATGGTACACAGATGTGAAAAGAAAAGGAATCTCATTATCTTGTCTGCTAAATCATGGCATTACCAATCATGGAAAAGTTTTGTTTAAATTTGGCACAGTATTCAACTAGAGTAGGTCTATAATGCTAGAGGAAGTAAATCCACTTCCCATATATTTTCTTATTAATCATTTCAAAATTCATCAAAATTTATGAATTTATCTTTTATTTCTTTGACTGCTGAAGAACTGGTACCATAAGATAAAGAAAAATGTCAACTCTGCCATTTTTCCTTTATTAAGTAGCACATGAATTATCCTCAATCTCAGATATTTGTGCAAGAATCTTTTTATCCATTTGGTAATTTTGAGAGATAGATAATGAAACCCCTCAACCCATTTGGTCAGGTCCATGCAGACTTCAGTGTGTGTGTGAATACACTGAAATCAAGAGAGAGGTCTACAGCCAGTTCATGGGGATTAGGCAACTTCTACTCTTAAGAAACCTCAAACACATAGTATTTTTTGTGTAGAACTAGTGCTAATCAATATATTAAATATAATAAAAGCTTAATTTCCTTTCTCCATATTTTAAGTAAATTCATATACTGTAATATCTTTTTCCATAAACCAATGAACGGTCTTATTTACTCCCTGGTGAGCATGTCTTCTACTTTGAAATGCATGTCTCTCCACAAAGATTTGTTTCATCTCTCCCTACAGACTAGTTGATATGTGTTTCATGGCTCATAGAATAATTCTGGTATTGGGGTTACAGATTAACAATGACTTAATACTTCTAATGACTTTGGATTCCTGAGTTAATTTCTTTTCTATGGAGAGTCCAAACACACCCTGCCAAAAAGTCATTTTAATTCAGTTCATCTATAGGCATTTATTGAGATTCTATTCACTCACCACTTTCAAATTCCATTTTTAAAAAGTGAATAATTAGAACCAAAAGATATCATCTCTAAATAATCTATACCAGAGGTGAGAAATTTTCTATGACAAACCAGATAGAAAATAATTTTTACTTAGTTGTCCATACACTAGTCGTTGCTGCTGAATTACTCAGTTCTGCCACTGGGCCATGAAAGCAATCCTATATAATAGGTAAAACGCTGTACATGGCTATGTTCCTATAAAGCTTCAGTTGCATGTAAAAAGGTAGCAGGAAGAATTTGACTTGTGAATCATAGTTTGCCTGTCCACATCTAAACAAATTGCTTCACTTTCCCTGTCTGATTTGACTACAGTGATGGAGTCTGTGCAGTTTTACATATCTGACTGTTGAGTCATGCTATTTTCTTTTACTTGAATATATAAGAAAACAGGGAAACTAGTCATGTTATTAGTATATATTCACATACTTACCTTTGCCTTTTCAGATACACTTTTTATCTTTTGGTGCCAGATGCTGTGTAAACAAGTTGGTTCCTTATTCCTCACAAAATAGAATTAATTTGATATACAATATGGCCTATGAAAGAAGAAAGATCTCCTTGAACAATATCTGCTGGCTAGAAACTTCAAGGTAGGTCCTATTTTATAATAAAACATATAAGTCAACTGCTGCAGAGACGGGAAAAGTAAAGTATGGTTTGCCAAGAAGAGAGTTAACTTCCGCTGTAATCATGAAAAAGCTGCCTCATGACTACAATGCGCTACTGGCAACTTGGAGTTCACTTTTCAGCGCACTCTATGTTCTGCTTCAATACCCACTCGATAATTCTCGAATCTGACTGTCTAGAAGTTTAATCTTGGAAGTTGGTTACAATACTGGTTTCTGTACATCTTCTAGAATGAGGTCGAAGAGTCTGTAACCAAGCACTTTGGTAATTCTGATAGAGCCGGTTGGAAGAAAATATACATACTAATAAGCACAGAGCAAATTTGCTGAGCTCAAAATTCTCCCTGTAGGGTTGATGTGAAGATTAGTGAAAATGTATCTGAAGTTCCAAAATCAGAACTTGGCAGATAGTATATACTTAATAGATCTAAATAACTTTATAATTATGATTATTGATAACTATCGAAGTATAATTAGTATTTCATACATACTGAGAGCTATATGCTATACCCTATGAAAACTGGAAGAATTCAAACTGCAAAAGGGAATTTATTAATCTTCAATACCAAAAATGATACAGTATAAAAAAAAGTCAGAAATTCTAAGAGTTTAAAAAGAAAGGACAGAGCTGAATCTTAGGTAATCATCAAACCAAACTAGAAATCAAACAAGAAAGAAAAGGGAGGGAGGAGCCTTAATGACTATCTGCCCATATGTCACAAAACCGAAGCAAAGACATGTTTATCATCTTGATCATCTGGGTCTTAGCCACTGTTCTCTAATTCTCTTTGCTTAAGTCTGAATTCAGGTAATAAAATTTTAAAAATAATGGGAATTAGGGAACTGTAGGGAATTAGCAAATTATAACTGAAGTCAGAGAGCCATTCTAGTCTAAAAATATCATGAATTTCTTTAGTAAGTCCTCAGAGATTGAACGTTTACTTAGCCCTTAGCCAAGAACACCTTCGACTGTTTTCAGGCCAATTGCAGTCCTTCCATTCATTGTTCATTCATTCATTCCACCAATATTTAACACTCTTTGACCATGGACCAACCACTGTTCTAAGCTCTTGGAATACATCAGTAAATAAGATACAGTTAAAGATCTCTCTCTCATGTAATTTATATTCCAAACAAAGAGAGACAAGTAAAGTAAACATGATGATTAAGTATAATATGAAAGAAAAAAGTGAGCAGATAAAAAAGAGTGTGGGGATATGAGGAGTGATCAAATTGAGATTCACTGGAATAATGAGGTCTGAAGAAAAAGAGGGAGGCAGGCTTGTAGCTATGGGTGATAAAACATCCCTGGTGGCAGAGTGAACAATGAAGGTCAGAAGACAGGAGGGTGCTGGACTTATCTAACAGAATACCAAGAAAGCCATATAGCTGGAGGAGAGTGAATGGGAGGAATAAACAGAGATGAAAACAGAAGAATAACTGAGGGCCCAGATCATGGTACAAATTTGCAGACCAGTAATTGTAAGAACTCTGGCTTTTACTCTGAGTGTAAAGAGTAGCTTTTGCATGGCTTTAGGCACAGGAGTGACATGACCTCATATAGGCTTTAAAGGTTCACTTAGCTATTGTGTTTAGGGTTAGCTACTGGAGAGCAAACTTAGTTCATACCTGCAGTAATCATGGTGTACCTAGCTCACTGCCTCCAGCAATGAGCTGGAGCTGAACACAGAAGGAATATACTTCATTTGGAAGGAATATACTTCATTTGGAAGCATCTGCTGCAAATACTGATCTCTGCTTGAGTTTGATCACTGACCCCTAACTGAAGGTTCTGACTTGCTAATGGTTTTGACCTCTGGTCACCAGACAATCTAATTACTTGGTCTCGGCCATCCTATTATTCGCTCAGATTTGCTTTAGCTGCCCCTAAAAGGCACATACAGTTCACACTTTTTCATTCAACAACTTCCAGAGTCCATCATTACATTAAAAGTATTGGTAAAAAGAAGCACTTTAAATCTGTTTTAAGAGATAACAAGAATCTTATTTTTGGTTTCTATGATATACTAGGTGAGGTGCTTTATACATACATATATATATATATATATATATATATATATATATATATATGAACGGAGTTAATCCTCTTAATCCAATGAGCTAGTATGTTACTATAATGTTAAGTGAAAGAAACCATGCCCTGAAGACATTAAGTGATTGATAATACAGGAGGCAGGATTCAAACCCAAAAAACACTACTGTCTTATAATATGTAGTTATCTTTGAAATAAACATTTATAATTCAAATACCTGGGGGGAAAAATAAAAGAAGTGTTCGCTAGGATCTTATTCATACTCTTCATTAGTACAGTGTATCCTGTTAATATTGAGAGAACAAAGGAAACTTGGAAATTCTAGCCTGGCTATGGCCTAATATGACACATTAGAGTAAATCCCTTCAAATTGAAGACAATCAGAACTGGTAGCTGTGGGGTTAATTGGGAAAAGAGTTAAAATAAAGAAAGAAAAAATTATACCTACATCATTTATTATTGCCGCAATCATGTCTTTAAGTATTCTTGTATTAGGGATTCTGAGATCTATGGATCCAGCACAGTCTTGTCACCAATCACAGAAGTCATACCATACTCCCAATGAAAAATTCTATCCAATCACCCTTAGACACTTCCAATTCAGTCTATCAACAACTGAATATCTGCTCCCCTTTCCTCCCAAAACTACTCTACCTTGTGTTCTTTCTCCCACAAGAACCAATTACCCAGCCCAGAAACTTTTGAGAAAATTCTTAGCAAATTATCTTTCATTTGATTTTTACTATTGAATTTGGATTTTTTGTATATCTGTAACCCACTGAATTCACAGGGACTCACTTTTGGCCATTGGTTGGAGACTAGAAAAATAGCTTGAGAGGAAAACAAAAGTGACTGAAATACTAGGAAGACTGAATAAATAAACAAGAAAGCAACCCTGCAGCTGACTTTTCCAGATATTTTGCCAAGATGCCTAAGATCATTGGTAAATACTCAGCTCTCATGTAATATGATCAAAAATATCTACCACAGAAATATATCAAAAATTATAATATTTATTTTGCAAAAAAATATAAGGCTGTGTTTTATGTGCTCAAGTATATTTATAAAAATAGGTTATAATATAATGTAATAAAGAGGGAAAAAAAGAACTGGTAATTAGAACCAGATTCCATATCCTCCTATATTTTTTCTTATTTATTTTCTTTCTGCTAGAAAATAGATATCTTAAAAAATTGATTTGGTATCAATAAATGCATAGTTATTAACTATTCAGCTTGGCTCCCAACATTCTGGTGATACTAGAATGTGCTACTTTTAAGCCTTCAGTCTCATGATGACTTCCCCAAGAAGTGGAAGATGCTTAAAGTCATCTGTGGAGGAAAACTTCTGCTCCATTCTTGCTGAAATCTTTATCCCGACTGGAAAGGATAACACTGGCACTGTCTTGGAAGTCATTTGGGTAATTGATCTAAATGAGCAATAAATATATTTACTCCAACACTCAATTATTCTGCAACTTCACTGGTTCCTTTCAAACCCTCCTGATTGTCTCTATTTCCTCAGAGATATTTTCCCTTCATTTTACCTTTAAAGACAGACAGTCCTTGAGTTAGACTGGCTTGACTTATGATTTGTTAACTTAATGATTCATCAATGTTCTGATGGTGTGAAAGTGTTAGATATTTAGCAGAAAATGAATTAAGATACTCTCTCCTGGTGCTGGGCAGTGGTAGCCAGCAACAACTCTGAGTCAATTTCTTTCTGCTTAGAATATTTTCAGTTTATGATGGGTGTATGGAGACATAACCTCACCATCAAGGATGATTTGTACTGGAATCCCTCAGGGTTCTAGATCTGATCCACTGTGCCTCCTAGTCACTTACTCTCCTAAATTATTTCATCATGCAAATTAGAGACTTGACTATTCCATGTGCAGGGATGAAAGCACGGTCCTCTCAACTGTAGGTGAGAGTCATGTCAAGCTGCCATTGACCAGCTCTATCGATCTCCCTTGGACAATTCAGAAAAACAGAAGATACAATCTCCTTTCCTCCCAAAACCACTCTGCCTTTGTGCTGTTTTTCCCACCTACAAAAAATAACTATTTAATCCAGAAACTTCTGAGAAAATCCTCAGCAAGAAATTGCTCATCTGATATTTAACACTGAATATAGATTTTTACTATGTGTAATATTACACATAGCATTACATATTATCCTTATTTAAATGAATATATTGTATTTCGCAATAGGACAACCAAAAGTATACTAATAACCAAATCCACTAAGAGATTTTTCTAAGTACTATACATCTACCAGCACCACCACTACAGTCCCTGACTCTCCAGACCTTATTTTTCCTCCAAACTTTGCAGACTTATGATGGTAATTATGCACTGGAAATTCCTAATTTAGGTAATCTTGTCAGTGATAAAAGCAGCCAGCACCAGAGACAGCATGTGCTTTATTTAAAATTTTAATTTAATTTAAAAAAACAAAAAAATAAAAGCAGAGTATTTAAGTACATGTTCTCACTTCCCTTCATGTGTATATTTATATTTTTATTCCCCAGAACTAAAAAACAAGGAAGGTTGAGAGAAGGAGTAAAAACACTTCCCTGGGGGAAAATTCCAAAAATAAACAGGTAGGGAGGGAACTGGGCAGGCAAAGGTGAAAAAATACTAATACATTTTCCATTTATACTAATTAAATCTAATCACAGCTGACAACTAACTATTGTGTGGTGGGTTTATAAAGTCAGTTTAAAGACTTCGTTTCTGATTAAATCAAATACAAGCAATACTAAAGGCACTCCTGATAAAGCAAGTCCATTAGACTGTTAAAACATAAGAAGGCTCCTCTTTCACAAATCAATGTATTTCTACTTAAGTACAGCCCGCCACTCTGAAAACACACCAGTAATCATTCTTCTCTCTTTCTTGTCTCTTGCTACTTTCTCCAGGGCCTGCAATAAATAGTGGAGGTGGAACAAAGAAGTCTTTCATGTGGAAGAAAAAAAAAAACAGAAAACTCATTGAGCACAATGCCCTCTCTCCTTTTCTTTATCACTGTGAACACAGTAAAAGAAACAAAAGGAAAAGATCAACCCCCTTTCCAGTGATCAAAAGATATTTTAGAAATAAAGGAAGAAATCCTTGAGAATGGCTTTGTGTCTATCTTCCAATTGACTGTCACTGATAGTATGTCTTAAACCTTTTCAATGTCAGGAATTCAAGTCCAGAGCAGGCAAGGAAAACATAGACTTGGGCTTTCTCCCCTAAAGCAATAAATGACATGTGGTTAAGACAGATGACCAAGAGCCTTTGACATTATAGAGTTCTATAAGAAAAAAATGTTGGCACCACTGAACATTTTGAATTCTTACACAAAGTAGTTAAACCTCCAAAACTTGATCTTACTTTGTGTTTACAAAATAATTTCATAAGATGAACAGTAAGATCTTGGAATTTAGTTTAACTTGAGAATCAGGAGAGAAGCCAAGTAAAATAGAAGGAATTTTGAAAGATAAGAGCCTACATTAAATCAAGATCTCAGCCATTCCCTATTGTTTGGTGGAAAATAAAAGCAAAGTCAGACTATTTAAGAGACCTGGTTTGCACAAAAGATCTAATCAGTGTGTTGCTTCTAAAGAGGCAAGGAACTCAGGAGGTCTTGTCTCTGCTATGTTTTAAAAGTACATTACCCTCACTAAATATTTCAGTAAAATAGGACTTGCATTAAAATAGTGCTGAAAAAAACTTCAGAGAATTATATTTGTATAATACTTTATAACCTAATAAAAAGGGTCTAACAGGATTTATTCATCATTAACTCATTTTATTCTCACTTCAACCTGGGGAAGTATTATCCCCATTACTAATCAGACAAAATGAATGATATTGACTCAGTTTTTTCAAAAATGAGGAGTCAGAGCACTGGGGAATCTGAGAAGATTAGACAAGAGTCTCACACTTCAAAGTAGCAGAGTCAGGATTAAAACTCAGCTCATTGATCATCCAACCATTATACCACTGCCTGAACAAATCACATTTAAATAACATAGGAAGCAACATTTTCTAAGAAAAAGTAGGCAGTTTTAATAATTCATCACATCATGCACCAAAGCAAAGCATTTTTCTAAGTATGTTAAGCCACGGATTCAATATTCACCTAAATATTTCTGGTATGGAGGACCAATGCTTCATGAATAAGGACCCATTTGTAAAGTTAATTATTAACATCTTCATCTATTTTAACTGAGGACCAGCCTTGGAAAGCAGGGACCCCTGCTAAAGCCATCCTCCCAAATGGTAACAGCTAATAACCAGTTTTAATATTGCTGATTTATAAGGCACAATAAATATGTTTAGCTGTTCTTCCCTGGAGGCTTATTTAGGTGTGAAAACAAAGGGACTAGTTATAAAGATCCTCTTTGTTGTGCATTTAATGGGAAAAGCAGAAAGTCACTAGAAAGATAGTTACTTATGGAAAATGGCATATAATATTTTTGGTAAGCTATTTGTGCTTAATCAACTTTAAAGCACAATGCAATGGAGATTTTTCTAAGTTCTATATATCCTAATTTAACTAATACTTATTGAGCAATTAGTATGAATGTCAAGGAAAAAAGTTATAAACTGAATTTGGAGAAAGATGGACAGTGAACGCAACATAAGAATCTAACCAGATATGCCTGTAAAACCATGATAAAGGGACAGATGGATAGATGCTAGATAAGATAGATTGATAGATGGATGAATAGATGATAAGCAGACAGGTAGATATTAACCTTATAGACCCAAGGTCAAATCTAACTGTAATAGAAAAGCTGAAAACTGACCTAATATTCACTTCAAAATCACCAGAGTCTCAGAAGTTAACAGCATATATTTCTAGATTTGGATATTAAAAGGAGGTAAGGAGTTAAGGAAGATTGGTTGGAAATGTATAGATAGATAGATAGATAGATAGATAGATAGATAGATAGATAGATATACATATACATACCTGCATATAGATATAGATACAGATACAGATATAGGTATATCTTCCCCTAGATTCTTATGCCTATCCATGTCACTAAGTTACTTCCTTTCCCCCACAACAGCAGAATATCAGCAAGGTTAAAACAGAGTATCTACCCTAGGGAAGCCATGCATAGTTGAGGATGTTAGTACTAATTTGAAAATTCACAGATTAAATAATAACTACAGGCTACCATATTGCCAGCAGCTAGCCTTACACTTTGGGCAATTGGAAGACAGTTCTATAGGGGATAATCCAACTGTAAAGATTTATTATGAGTATCAGTGATTACCTCCCCAACACTGGTCAACCAAATTATCCTACAAGGAAATTCAGCATCAACATGACCCATTCATATCCTCAGAAACTCCGGAGATTCCAGTCAAGAAATCAGATTTCCCCACTTTGAAACAGAAACAGTCAAGCAAAAATAGTGCTAGAAATATGAGTAACTTTTCTAAAATAGAACAGAGATGAGAATAAATTGAATGGAATGAAAACATGGAGCAAACGGAGAGAAAGAAACTTCAAAAAAATCTCATTTGTGTCCCCAGAGAGAAAATTTTCATATGTCCAGATTGCTAAAAGAGAATGCACATCTATTAAAAAGGAGGAGCTGAAGGAGGAGGAAGAGGATATTCAAAAAGCAAAAAGAACTTTGGAAAATAAAATCTGACAGTAGGGAAAAAAAGACGTCAACAGAAGTTTTCAAAAGAAGCATTAGGAAATATTAAAAATAATTGTGACGCAAGGGATTCCACAATGAATGCAGAATATGAGAAAGTAATCAAACTACTTACAAATGTGTGAAAAACCCTCACTGAAGGCAGTGGGAGGAAAAGACATTGACCTTAGTAACAATAGAAATGAATGAAATCTGTAAAGCTAGAGGCAAAATAAACTATACATAAGCACTGAACACTACCTGATAAAATTGTTTCGCATGAAGGTATCAATGAACAATCTTGATACGGTTATACACATACACTGGAATGAATAATCAAACTAGTGAATAGTGGGTGGCAGGAGTTGGGTTTCTCACTTATTAGAGTGGAAGTTTATAAATAATCAAGGAGAAACAAATATAATGACCCATGTGGTAATGAATTAAAATTGCAGATACAGTATGATATATAAATATACACACCAGTTGTTATACACACATTTTATTTATTCATTTTGCTCTGTCAGCTAAGAGGGCCTAAAACAACAATATTCCGGGGGTACAAGCACACAGATGTCAGGTTTCTCTAGTAGAAAGAATCAGATCTCCTTGGAGCAATGTCTACTTCCAGGATTGGGGTAAAAAATATACAAAAAAAGTCCGAAACATTGGATAGGTCCAGAAAGTAGGGGAATGTTTATAAATAAACACACCAGTCCACAACGTTGTGGGGGATGTTAAAGGAACAAAGAAGTCCACGGAATCCTCCCAGTGGCTAAGACTGGAACAGTGCGAGCTGCAAAATAAAGTCTTACTTGATTACAACCCGAAGTACAAAATAAATATTCATGAGTCTATAATGCCCTAAATAAATGGGGAAGAAGAGAAAAATCTTCTGTGCAGCAGAATTCTAAATAATTGATGTAAATACTCTGGCCTCAAGGAGGTAGAGTATAACACCCCACTTAAAAATGGGCTACACAAAGTGACATCCTCCCAAAGATTACAATATGGAAAGGGGATAAAAGAATGACTTTACTGTGCAGAAACCTGAGAAACACTACCTCAGTCAGGTGATCAAAGTGAACATTAACAGTAATGCAGTGATGAGAATACATCGGACAAATCCCAACTGAGGAGCATTCAACAAATACCTGACCAGTATTGAAAACTGTCAACGTTGTTAAAATGATCAAAGTCCAAGAAACTATCACAGTCAAGAGGAGCCTAAGAAGACATGACTACAAAATGTAATATATTCTAGATGGGATCCGAGAACACAAAAATGACCTTAGATAAAAACCAAGGAAATACGAAAGAATATGAAGTGTAATTAATAAGAATGTATCCTGGTTGCTTCATTCATTGGGCCAAAAGTACATACCATAGTAATGCAAGATGTTGATAGTGAAAACTAGATGCAGAACACACATGAGAACTCTATACTACCTTAGTAATTTTTCTGTAAATCTGAAATTAAATATCTATTAAAATATTTTAATTGGGAGATTACATTAAAATATTCAAAAATTACCAAGATGGGAAATCTGAAAGAAAACCAGTAGCAAGAAACACAGAAGATCTAGACATAATTTCAAGTGTCCAGCAAAGGTATTTCAGAAAGAAGGAAGGGAAAACTGAAGGGAAACATTATCAAACTAAAAAAAGAAAATTTTCCACTATCAATGAGACTTGAGACTGAAGAAGCCCAATTGGGTATATGACACAATGTTTGCAGGGAAATAAAACTTACATTTACTCACATAATTTTAAAAAGTCAGATTATTAAGGTTAAAAGCTAAGATTATAAAAGCTCCCATCAAGGGTACAGATACATAAAATAGGTCATTTATAATGGAAAAACAATTAGATTGCTATCAGCCTCCCTGAATATTAGAAGACAATAGACCAAAGCTTTTGAAGTCCTCAAGTATAACTTTTTTGCCCTAGAATTTTTAATCAAATCAAACTACGACTCAAAATAAAGACAACATACTTTTAGACATGTAGGGACTTAGTTTACCTCATATGTGCAATTTCTTAAGTATTAGCTTTTTTACTTTTTTCTGTATAATAAATTAGTCAAAAAAGAGGAAGACAGTATATATTGGTCAGGGTAGACTGAACTCAGAGGAATAAAATATGAAAGTCCCAGGTTTTCAGTCATTCTAGAGAACAACTAACCTATGTTGGAACAAGAGTACAGGTAAGAGTACTGATGAAGAAGAGAAACTTATGTATCTCTCATATCTTCATAGATATATATATATATATACATATATATGTATATATTCTTCTGATACTGGGAGAGACAATAATAAAAGCAGACAATAAAAGAAAAATAAAGGCAATAAGAAACCTTGGAAAAATAGAAATACAAACAAGAAATAAATGAATATTAACATAATCATAACAATGCCAGTTCTGTTTACTTGCATTTGTCGTTTAGAATCTATCAACAAAGCACAGAAGACTTAATTACAGCTTCAGAAGAAAAAGCAAATGTCATCACCTTAACTTTAGAAAAATAAAAGTACTATAGATGATAGAAGTTAGAAAGTAAACGGAGTGAGGAAATCTGAAGAGAAGTGTAGGTGTGATAACATTCCTACAATGGAGGGAATTGGAGATGCTAAATATAATAGACAGGGAAAAAAGTAAAATATGTATTTATTATTTACAGTAAACCAATAGAGGAATCAAAAAGAAACAATTATTTGGAAAGCAGAAATGGAATGATAGTATAAATATGCCAAATCTACTTCTGCCAAATAGAACACAAATAAATTATCTTTAAAACTGAAAAATCATGAAATAACAGTATAAAATACTTTAGGACACATTGAGATGACGCTAGAACAGTAAAAATCTAAAACTGTTAAGAATTAGATATGATTTACTTTGGACAATGAGTCTGGGGATCAGACAGATGAGGCAGTTGCTTTTTTACATTACTTGAAATTTTTAGCTGGTAAGTGTATATATTTCTTTAATAAAGATAAGATGAAACTTATTGCTAATGACTAAGACATCATTCCTGGCTTGAGAAGTCTTGCTCCAGTACAGAAAAGTGGTTATCAAAATGTAAGGGAGGGAAAAATGAAAGGAGGCAAACGAGGAAGGAAACAAACTGACAGAATTTTTACATGTCTACCTTGGGCTGTATGATTGACATACATGAACTCATTTCATCCTTCTGCCTTTCCAGTGATTTTTCCCATTTTACTCTGAACAAAAAAGTCTTGAAAACATTAGGTAATTACTCAAGATCACAAAGCTCTTATGCACCAGACTCAGAAATCAAGTCCAGGTCTATCAAAGTCTAAGTTCATTTATTTTCTCTTAGAGAAGTCACCTGTGTGCTATGGAGGCTTGGTATCCCTAAGATTTCTAAGAGAGAAGCTGCTTTCTTGCTAGAAGTTGTAGTGAAAGGCAGGCAGATTTCGGACACAGCAGGACGAAGTAGGCTCCAGCCCTACTTCAGAAGGCCTCTCCAGAAGGAGCAGAGTGTCGGGGGCCCGTTTTTGATGCTCATGTCCTATCTGACACATTCAAAAGGCTTACTAGCTGGAGACATAAATGACTCATTTTAAATTATCACTGGAATCCATCCTTGAACCTTTCTCTTCATTGCAGTGAGACACAAGATTGACCAGGAAGAGAGATGGCCTCCTGTGAATCCCCACCACAGCCCCACTCCATTCTACCTGTTCCACTTCTCTATCACTATGAGATTGGGTTGGGTTAATTTGATCATACCATTCCTCAGCTGAGCCCTTGCTCAGAAATCTTTTTAGACATTTTTCATCATTGACTTATTCCTTTTCCTGGACTAATTTTGTTAAGCTCTCACCACTTCCTTAAACTCTACATTACTCTTTCTTTTGTTCTCCTCCCTCTCTTTCCTTCCCCTCCTTGTCTTCCTCTTCATCCTCCTCTTTGTTTCTCTTCTCTCCCTCCCTCTCTTTCAGCTGATAATTCTGCTTAGTACCACCCTTCCAAGACACAGAAACCACCAGCCTTCTAACTTTTAAATCCAACCAACCTCTGTGCATCCATTCTTCCCTTCCTTCCATGCCCTTAGAAGAGGGGTCCTTCTCCTAAGCAATGCTAATTGCTACTATCATTTTTCCACTGTTCTCTCCTGTTTCTCCCAGAATCTGTGCCATCTCTTATCATCTCTTCTCTGCGCTTTCTATTCCTCCTTCTCCATGGATACCTTAACCTAAAATAAGTTTCCCCCAATGAGGGAAACAATCACATTCTTTCTTCTTAGTTCTACTTTTTCTTCCACAGATGTTTGGGGAGCTCCTGTTCTTTGCTTGACACTGTATTGGATGATGAGAAACTTTGAGGTAATGCAATAGACCTGTACTCTGTGAGATTATAGACTAAGGCAGGAGCTGATGGCCAGTAAATTATAAATGTAAGATTACAAATTTCCACAGACACTAGGAAAGAAACAAATACGGTAAAATGATAAAGAATTAAAGAGTGTCCATCAAGTTAAGGTAACCAGAAAAGGTCTCTTACAATTGCATCTCACTGGAGTTTGGGCTGTTATCTTTTGCCTGGATACCAAAGAGCTTTTAAACAAGTTTCCTGCTTAGAAATTCCACCAGTGGGTCCTTCTCACACATTGCTACTTTAGTTGAGTTTCTAAAGCAGATCTAATCTTGTCATTGCCCTGTTTAAGTCTTCAGAGGTTTCTCAATACCTGCATGCCCAGACACTTGAGCGCAACATTTTTAAATGCCTAGGTGATTAAGAAGATTGCTGTATACACAGAAATCAGTGCAGAGAAGAATGCTTTGGGCTGACTCCAATCTCCAGAACTCTCTTGGGCTTGTTATTTTTGCCATCCAACCTCTTTTTCATTTGACTCACCCGATGGACGAGCTAGAGCAACCACATTCCCCTCTACTACCACCTACAAAGGTAGGGCTGTGGAATCTGCTAAATGAGGAAAAGAAGTGACTGAGAATCTGGACAAAGAAAGGGTCACACCAAGCAGAGACAGCAGCTCTACACACTGAGTAGGAGGAAGATATGTCACATTGGTTCCCAGACAAACATTTAATACAACTTCCTCTCTTTGGGCCCCTTTTCTCCAGTTGTTGCAGGAGGCCCAATTTAGTATTCTTTCTTAAAATGTTATTAGGAAAACTAACCCACGAAAAAAATCTAACTAAATTTAGTGAGTTTCTTATTTAGTGAAATAGGTTTTTGTGAATTGTCCATTGTATGAATTTGATTCAAGGGGAATTTGACTGATTCCACCAGTGGGGGAAGGAGTTATATGAGTTAATGTTAATGCCATAAACAGAGAAGCTTCTGCCCTGCTTCCTTTTTAGTATTTGGGAGGATATTGTGTCATTGGTTGTTTCTGCATCAACTTGAGGTCAGCAAAGGATGAGCCTAAATTTAGCTTCCCCACACTGCCCCTATAAGGGAACATGGAACATAATTCATGCTCTAGTTAGGAACTTACCAGAAGTTGTCTTGACAAAGCAAATATGGTAACCTGTCAATGGTGGACCAGAGCTGGCTCACCTGCTCATAGAGCTGACTGTTAAATTCTCAGAAGTCTTGTAAGCCATTTATTAAACATAGCAATCATTATCAATTGAATTATTTAATTTTACAATCAAATAAAATCTGTTAAAAATAAATATAAGTACTCAAAACTACTTCTTTATAGGTTTTTTTACTGTATTTTATTATTAACTCTGCTCTTGAGATTATTTAAGTCTGTTGTATTATTTGTGTCTGTTGGTACATCTCCTCCAAATTTTGTATTTAGTAACATCCAGGCAGCTGGGATCTTGAAATGCCCAGGTGGGAATGTTTGTATCCAGAAGTCTGCAAATACTATAAAGTACTGTTTTCCAACCCAGAACTAACTGTTAATCATCCTGCCTCTCACCAACACCAAAGGTCCACCTAGCAGGCTAGACTGCATTCACAGGAACCTAGGGAGTCCCACGAGATCTCTGCAGTGTCGACGAGGCATGACTGAGACAGCAAGAATGGGAATGGTCCGTGAGTTACAATCAGCTATGGGACTTCAGCATCAGATACCAACAGAACACTCTTGGAATGATACCTGTCCCCCTGGGTGTCACCAGTCTAGGAAGTAGCCCAGCCCACCTATGGCAAATGAGAGACCAGCAAGGATCCAAAGGAATCCAGAGAACCCCATCTCCCTCTACCACCATGAGATCAGTTAAGACTCACATGCAGATCTTGGAATAAAAGACAAGAAAGGAGCAGAAATCTGAAAAATGGAACACTATCCAAAAGAGATAAAGAATATAAAGTATTCATAAAATTGGGCAAAATATATCTGGTAGGATTGAAACTACCTCTATACTCCAGCAACCTGGGGCAGGGATGACTGAGGGAGGGTGCTCTTTCATAAGAATAGACTAATTTTAGACGAAAGGAGTCACACTTTATTGTTGTTTTGTACACTTACGAAAAATGAGTAGAAGTTTATATCCCTACTGCAAAGAGCTCGTTGAACAGTAAGTACTATCGGTATCATCCACATGCAGATGAAGAAGGCTGAGAATGTTTATGTGATTTATATAAGGTCACATAGACAGGAAGAGGAAGGAGGCAGGTCCCCAAAAGGAAGGCTGGTAGGACTGCAGGGGTGAGTCCTTATGTCTACTGCCTGTCATCAACCCTACTAGGTCCTACCTGGAGTCCTTTTGGCCATAGTGACTCTGCAGCATAGCTGGGACAAACCAGGACTTCCCTCCTTCCAGGGAAGCATCAGAATGAATAGCCTTAAGCCTCACCAAGTCAAAAAAGGTATTGAGACAATGATCATAAATACTTTAGGGCCTAGGACAAGGCATTAAATGCTACTAAAAATGGAAATCGAGGTCAGAAGTTAGGTGCATACATCATAAAGAAGGTAAATGGGCAATAGAGCTGGCAGTTAACAAAACTGAGAGACTGAAGCGATACTGAGTTGTAGAGCAAGACGGGTTTGGACTGTGTAGAACCAAATCCAGGAACAGTGAGCAAGCTTTCCTCTTACTTACTGCACAGCAAATCTTGCCAGATTAGAAGCAGCATCATAAAGCAGCCAACCCAGGCATAAAACCAGCCTTTCTTCAAAGTGTGATTATTACTCATACATCCCTCCCACTGCCCTGAATGCCCAAGACTGCTATCTCCATCCTACTTGTATTTGTTTTGAAAAGTATTTTATTGGTTTATCAAAGTAACTCATACCAATGATCTTAAAAATTTAAATAATACAGGAGGGCTTATATAAAAAAGCAACAGTCACCTGTCCCACCCCACCTCTCTTTCCAAGTCCAGCTCTGCATACTTTATAGTCAATTTCTATACATTTCTAAATGCCCAGTGCCCTCCCATGTCTCTCACAAAACACGAGCTGGTTTTATTATGCCAGAAAGAGTGGGAAGAGCTGAGCATCTAAGTGTCCTAAAATACAGCCTTTGTGAATACAAAAAGACTGAACCCATAGCAGGCACAGGAGTAGGGGAGCGGAGAGTGTCTAGCCAGCTCTCTTTTGTTTTGCTGATTTCTGTGGGTGTATGGATGGTTTCTCCCCCATTGTGTGGTGTGTTTTGTATACTTTGCCAGTTTAGGGGATTGAGTCAACATCTCCCTCATCCCTTACTTTCCATCTACTATGGTGACTCTCTATAACCTTTAAGGTTGAGAAAGACCTCAAACAAAATTTGAGTTTAGAGGCACATTTTTTCCTTCTTAGTAGCAGAAGCTTCTTCTGGTGTCTGGTGCTACAATGGCTTAAGTATTCTTTTGTCGTCTGTCCTAAAGGATACCATTCTTATATTCATTCATTCAACAAATATTTGTTAGGCATCCACTCTGTGGCAGATACACTCTCAGTGTGGACACAGTTTATTGTTCACTCTGTGCAACTGTCTTGGTAATGACCTGGGGGAAAGGTAGATAAAAAAAGTCACTCCCAGGCAATGAGGTGAAATTCCTCTGAGAACAAGGTCCTATAGAAGCACTAGGAAGGTCACTGTAACATTGATGGGTGATCAGGGACAACTTTCCAGCTGGGGACACTGAAGCGGGTACTACAGATCAAATCAAATGAAGGTGTGTAAAGAATATTTAGAGCATCTTGGGGCCTTGAGTTTGGTTGAAGCAACTTTCCTGTGTCAGGGCTCCAAAACTGCTGATGAATATTTATATCTAGAAGACATCTGTCAATTTTCTAGATTAAAATCCTAAATGCTGACTTTTTAGATAATGGCATCTGTAGCCCGTCAGATTTTGACTGTTATGAACCATTTTCCCAGTTTGAGAGCTATCTTTGAACCCAGATCTCTGCAGAGATAAACCAGCAATCCCAGTCGCGAAACTTCTCCCAGTTCCTTGGTCCTGCCTGAAAGTCCAGTTGTTTTGCTGCTTCCAGAGGCCCAGTTCTAATGTCTGTTGTTCAGCTGCTTCCTTCCTCTCAGGAGGGCCTGAGCACTCCAAGTCCCTGGAAGAAGTAACAATGCTTCTCAAAGATACATTCTTACTGTTTGAAGAAACTACCCTAAGCACAACAGAAACAGAACAGTGAAACACATGGAAGTCCCCCAAAACTCCAGCTAGCCTCCCCTTCAATTCCACTTTGGTATTTCATCCCTTTAGCTAAACATTTTTGTAACTAGTAAGCTGAGATTCCTCCCAGAAAAATAATATTTGAAGTAAGTTCCAAATTTTTTTTTCACTTACACGTAAAAATGAATGTCTTACCACTGAAGAATATAAAAGTAGGAACCATCCAGGAGATCAAACAAGGCCTGGATGGCTGCAAGAGGAAATGTTGCAAGTTTGCCCAGGATTAAACATGCCTTCAGAGAGAGGCAAGAGAAAAAAGGTGGGAAAAGAGGGAAGAGGACATAATAAGGGCAATATAAGGAAGGAGTAACTGCACTAAGGAGAAGACTGCAGTCTAGACTAGTGGGCAGAGAAATAAAATGCCAAAACTAGGATCATATGAATATACAATTTTATGGGAAACATACATTAAAGTAGATACTGAAAAGAGGTAAAGGAGACAAGAAGACAAGTTAGCAAAGTATGAGTAACACCATACTGAGTCCATAGAGAATCATTTTGGTTTTGGCTGAGAGTAAACCTAAAAATCAATCAAGTGTGCCATTCCTCTATTGTATTTTATACACAATGTCTTCCAACTAATCCATAGCTTCATTATGGCTGCTCCAGGAGAGAGCACACTTATAAGTGTGACAAGAGTCACTTTTCCTAACTTGTTCCATAGAAGGAAGTTGACTTCTGTTAGTTTTCACAGCTAAAATTAAATTTCCTCTAGCCTGCTTTTGTGAATTCCTTCTGAAGCTACTCCCCCATCCCTCCCTGCCTCATTTTCTTAAGGGAAATACTCAATTGAACAAACAGCCCAATTATTCTCTGTGTAGGAGAAAGGGACTATAGCAACTCTGAGAGGAGAAATCATTCCAGAATTAATTCATGCCATGAAAAAGTATACACACACATACAATCATTCATACTCACACATGCACATGCACATCACCTCTGGCAGTTTCAATCTGGAAAACAGTATTTCACTAGTAATCCACTAAAAAGATTTAACATCGGCATTGGCACATATTTCCAAATTGCATATTGGTATACAATGATGGTCCTTTCTGCATATAACATCACTATCATGCCCAATAGAAAATTGTAGCTTTGTATTTTAAGAGATTGACTCACTGGATTGGAAAAGGTCTTTCAAACTGTTCACCCAACATTAAGAAATGTACCTTTCCTATTCAGAAATAATGTCAGAGGTGGGGGGACGGGGGTGTCTGCCCATGTGCATCTACTGACCAAAGTAGAGAAGAAAATATTACTGTGCCCTAGGAGTTCAGAATAAAGCTGGTGAGAACACACTCAAGAATTTTTGGAAATACCATTGGGGACTACTTACAGACTTTCATTGTAAGTAGTAAATTTTGGAAAAACTTGTTACCCTGAAACATTATTTATGTTTCTCCATGAGCTTTGGAAATTATTGATTTGGAAAAAAATGGATTTATTTGCCCACTGAGTCTTTTGGACAACAATATGAATTAACTTCTTGGATTATACCCATTTCATCATCTAAGTCATATATAAGGTTCAACTACATATCTCTAGAGTTTTGCAAACATATAAACTGAGTCTTTCTAAAGAAGGAAGAACTTTAACTCAATGTGGGTAAGGCTGGTTAGTAAGAAGCACTGTGGATCACTTTAGGAAGAAATAAGGGTTTTCCTTGGAGCAAGAGGAAGCTCACGAAGCAAGAGCATGTTAAAATATGCATTGAGGGAGAATTTTTCCAACAGATACAATACCTAATATACTCTGAAACAGACTACTAAGGAATACATATTATCAGAGATGCTTAAAAGAATTATACATGTTATATCATGATTTCTTTTTAATTATTTAAGTAGTAAGAGGTTTATGATGAAAGTCCTAAACTACACCAGGAAAAAAGCCACACTCATAAATTATCCCTATTATGGAGTTTTATTGCAAAGATACATGAGAATGTGGGTTCCAACAAGAAATTAGTCATTAGCCACCTGACCACCCTCGATGCTAACACAGGACTCCAGTTTATGTGGCAGGCTTCCAGGAGTACCACCATGAAAAATAACAGCCCCAAGCTTGAATGGTCCATTTTCTCTTATTCATTTAACATGTCTAACTTTCAAAGAAGGAATTTGGGTGAACTTTCTATCACTCAAATAGTATACAGATACATTAGGCAAAGATGTTTCAGTGTAAGAAATCACCTTCCTCCATATACAGGTTTTCTAGTTAAATTGTGGTTAGGACAGCAGAGTTTGTTTAAGAAACAATGCTGTGTCAATTGTTCCAGATTCCGCTGGAAAGAAGTGATAGGGGTCATTTTTCTTACATGGTTACTTTGCCACATGATTTTAAAAAAGAAAATATATAAAAGAAATAAAAGTAAAGATTATACGTAACACACAGCCAAGTATGAATACTCCTAGTGTAAAAAGTGCTATAATAAATAAGAAAAAAATTGCAATCAGATAAAGATACTCAGATATTTGTCTTTCTTTTAAGGCGGTAGGAGTGGGGACTACCTACGATCTGAACACCTATCTGATGCAGATGCAGACTGGTGGAGAGCAAGTCCCATTTCCCACTACAGAAGCCAAAGGGACCAAAGAATCTTGCTCTTACTCCATCAATTACTATTGCTCAGGCATGTAATCTGAGGCTAGGATCAAGAGCTCTGAATCTTAGAATAATATAAAGACAAAGGGGCAACTGAGAATTAATTCCCAGCAGCAGAGAAAACCCCAAGGTCATGGCAATGAGTTGTATAGTAACGATGGGTTATACAGAAGATGCCAGCAACTGTCCTGTCCTTTGTGTTAGATATTGCATTTTCTACTGCCCAGTCCCTCTTTACCAGACTGGCTCTCTGCTATTTCACTGATTCTCAAAGTTCCCCCATATCCTTCTAACAATATCAATTTCTAAGTTAACCAGAATTGGCTTTTGCTGCTTGTAACTATAATCCCTGAGTAATAGAGGAAATGAAGTTTCCAAATGAAGCAACATACACAGATAATAGAAAAAGATATTCAACCTCACTAATAATCAATAAAGGGTAAATAGAAAAAATATTTTTTCACTAGATTATTAATGATTAAGAGAATGATTAGAATCTGGTGTTAGCAAAGGACACAAGCATTCATGGGAATACAAGTTGATGCAACTTTTCCAGAAGGCAGATTAGAAACGTATACCAATAATTTAATGTGTATACTCTGACTGGTAAGACACAACATTATAACTTAAAATTAGAAGTAATCTAAACATACATCAATAAAGAAAATACAGAATCATGCTATATCCTTACAAAAGAACCTGCATTTTAACAAGATCTTCAGGTGATTTATAAGTATATTAAAGTTGGAAAACTGGAGCTTGGTCTTAGGAAGAAGATGCCACATGATTCCATTTTACAGGTGAAGAAACTGCTTCTCGAACAGAATAATTTGCCTCAAGTTAGTAAGAACAATCAGATTCCAGTCAAGGTCCAGAGCCCACAAAGCTCACCCACTCTGCTCTACTGTGTTGCTTGGTGGGTGACTGATCCCAGATAGCTGAATGTAACTATAATTCCAGTCGCTCCTACTCCCCTCAATACTACCATTCTTAGTGTAGTGTGGCCTGCATCCCTTAGCAGTGAAGAAGAAAAATGGGAACAATTTTATAGAGGTAGGAGTACTGAGTTAAAGTAGAAAAAGTCTTTGTAACTGCATTCTTTCTTGTTATCTCTTACTGTGTATTATTATCAAATGCAGTGTCCTGGGGTAAGTCTAAAAATCTACAAGTGCTGTTCCTCCCTCCTTCCTAAAACATCCTATACAGAGAGTGACACTGTAGATGGAAAACCCATGTGCAGTGAAGTATACTTGATACATATTCAATCTCTAAGGTCAGAGGTAAATAAGAAGAATTATTTAATTCAAACAATATGCTGGAGATGGTGGTATTTTGAACCTTTGATTGTTAATAGTACCTAACACATATTTGTCACTTTACAGGTTGAGTTTTTTATAGATTGTGTGCCATACCCTAAAAATAACACAGATGGCAAGTAATAGTATTCTAGTCTTCTAGATAGGAAAATGAGATTTGGTTAGTAATGACAGAGCTGGATAGAACCTATGGAACCTATGCCTAGAACACACCCAAATCTATCATGGATATTACTGCAAACCAGCCACTTTCACTGATTATCTGTTCGTATCCAATCCCAATTATTGTAAGTGTGAAGATGAGTCCAAAATACTGAATTATAAATTTTATCTAAGTAATATGGGCTTATTTTAAATAATATAGAGTAATATGCCCCTGGTAGACACCTAAATATATTCTCCACATTTCTTTTCATACTGTTGATTTACATTCTTGTTTGCATAGCTTATGCAGAAAATGACATATTTGGAAACAGCTGATACAGGGGAGAAATTTATTAAAAGATATTTACAAGAAAAACTGGAGCACCTTTGTGGCTCAGGTGGCTGGGGCAGCTAAGGTGGAGACCAGGTTAAGCCCGAGGACTCGGGTTTGAGATGTGGGAGTGCAAGCAAAAAAAATATAAAATTAAATTTAAAGGCTTCAGTTTAGCACTTGTCCAATCCATCACAAATTTTATTTTTGAAATTAGATACAACAAATTCCTTTTGAGATTGCTTCAGGGAGCAAAAGCTATCATGTACTAAATGGGCAAACAATGACCATGTCTTGTGTGTTAGTACAGTACAGCTATAAATCAAATACATGACGACCTTCATTCTTTATTCCTCTTCTTAAACACCAGTATCTTATCAAATCTATCCAGGGAAAAAATATCATAGAATTCTTTGCCCCAAAATGATCATTTCTATAATCAGAAGCCTCCCGTTCCTTTCAAGAACACAGGGTCCTGAGATTAAGCACTGCAGATTACGTTCTTTAACAATTAACAAAGATGCTCAGAATATTTCATCATATGATGAGGAGTCAAGCAGAATCTTTTAAACACAAAAAAATTCCTTAAGCTACAATTGCTGAAGATTCTGGACTCCTTTCTCTTTCTCAAAAGGAAAAAAATCTAGGACTGAGAGATGGATTTCATATTACTATAAAGGCAGAAATAATGAGGTTAAGGATCTTTTGGGGTCCTTTAATCAGGCTTTCATCCTGCTATGATGTATAAGTGTACCTCATCTTCTGAGAAGCAGAGCCAAATAAATGTCCCTTTCACTGTGTGGAAGGTGTGCCATGCTTTTGCATAATTGCCAGGTGGTCTCCCTCTTCTCAATTGGACATAAAGGAAGTCATTTCTGAAAGATTCTGGATAAAGGTTTTCTGTTGCTATATGAACAGCATAACTGATGGAGAGTAGGTAGAGAAAATCTATTTGCTCTTATGAAGGATGTTGTTGATAAAAGCTACTCTTCCCTGCTTGCTAATTTCAAAAGTAACTGCTGTTCTTTTAGAGCACGGCTCTAACCATCTCAGTAAATTAAGCACAGAAAAATGGGGAGAAAGAACACTAACATGTCTACAGAAGAGTCCTAAGAACAAGCAAGCAAGGACTTATTAATGGACCAAGTTTTAGAGATGCTAATGACAACTAGCATCTATTAAGCACCTACCATGTTCAACTACCATTCTGAGTGCTTTACCTTATTAATTTAATTAATCCTCACACACTTATCAGAGAGGAATTAATATTATCCTAATTTAGCCATGCAGGAATCAGTAGCACAGAGAGATTAAGAAACAAGCCCTGGACTACACTACATTATAAAGTAGCAGAGACAGGACTTGAATTCAGGGAGGGGGATACAGAGTCTGTACTCATAAACTCTCTACCATTGTCTCATGTAATCCTCATAATATGTCCCATGATTGCTACAGTCTCATAATTACCCTTGTTTGTGAAAAACAGACTATTCTTAGAGAGATAAGGTCTCTTTTTTAAGATCACTCAACTGGTAAGTGAGATAAACTGGGACTTAATCCAGGTCTAAGAAGCACAAAATTTCATCTCATTAGCCACTTGACAATCCCATCACTAAACTGAAAAATGCAAATGTTATAATCTACTTCCACATTAAGTGATCTGTACAGGGTGGTAAAAAGCAGAAGGCATAACAGAAGAGAAAAGTATCTGAAAGTCATTGCTGGTAATTACAAAAAACTATTGAATTGATGACAGCCTATCATCTTCAGAGATCTAGTAAGATAAACGTACGATCAAAAAAAATGCTTCTCACTTCAAACCAATATCTAGCACCCCTGAACGCTGTTATTTATTTTAGAATCTAATGTTCTTGCCTTCATTAGACAAGATAGTGGAGAGGAGTTTGGGAGAGGAGTTTGGGAGATGAGGTGTAGAAACAGCACCCCTGAAACAAAGTTACATATTAAAAATAGAATTAAGTATTGGAATTTTATCTAGGTCTTTGTAGTAAGGCCACGAGATTGGGTAAAATCCTCCAGAAAACTTTCTTAAGATAAAGGAGAACTAGAAGAGGTTAAAAACAAATTAAAAATAATAATGGGAAGAAAATTCACTGTAAGTAGTCAAACTATAGGTGATTTTGTCATTCTTGTCTAGAATTTTTCTGAATTTTCTAGCTTTTCTATAATAAACATTTATTACTTCATAAATAAATTTTTAAAGTATCTGATTATAAATTTAAAATGTAAAAAAAATGCCCAATGGTGTAATGGAATTTTTTGCTTATCAACATAGAGCTACCTAAAGTAAGTAAGTGCCCATATGGTTATAAGGTTCTAAGTAGGCCATGCTTAGAGCCCAGTGGAGCCCTTAACATCATTACTTAATCACAGTCTTGCTGAGAAAAAAAGAGATGTAAATGTACTGAAAGTAAGATCAGAAAATAGGAAGGGTGGATATTTCACTATCCTAAAAATGAAAATGTTAAAAGGAGTCTCTACATTAAACCATCTTATGTAGACTTTTCTCAAAGAAGACTTTCCTAGAAGCCACTTAGGCAATTATCAAGTGATTTTGGTTCAATCCTTTTCTTTAGAGGTAGAGCATATAAATAGCTATGTTGCTGCACTTTATTTATGTTCTATTTCTAATGGTTTTCTTTACTTGACTACTTCATAATTTTAATGTATTATCTGATACTTTTTAAACATCCACCTCTTCAAAATTTAAACCTATAATCCATTTCAATAGAAATATTGGTTACATACTATTTCTTTTAGATATTTCCAAATATCAATGTGAATTTTAAACCTGTTTTAAATAGTGTGCCTTTTACTTCAGGAAGTCAAACAAAGTGCAAAATAAGTATGAAACACAGAGGAAAATGTATAAATTTAAAAAGTCAAAGTTTTCTTACTACATTTCTTAGAGAAGTGAATCCCACTTGAGATGAATAATGATACACTAGAAATGGATAGACTAGAAAGCAGGCCCAATTTTAATCTGACAAAATCTTCCTTAACAGTAGGAAAGCACTAAACACACTGCCCCGCCCCACCCCACAGGCCAGACGCACAGAACATAATAAAACACTACAGACTTGTGGTTGAAGCAGCAGAAACTTATTTTCTCACAATTCTGGAAGTCTAAGATCACAGTGTTGGCTTGTTTGGTTTCTTCATAGGCTTCTCCTTAGTTTGCAGGTAACCAAATTCTTCCTGTGTACCATGATCGTTCCTCTGCACATGCCCATTCTGATGGCTCCCTGTGTATGATAATCTCCCCTTCTTACAAGGACACACCCAATTAGATTAGGACCAACCCTAGAATCCTGTTTTAATTTAATTACCTCTTTAAAGACACAGTTTCTAGATACAGTCACACTCTGAGGTACTAGAGGTTAGAACTTGAACATATGAATTTACAAAGAGGGTAAATGGAATGCAATTGAGTTCATAATATCTGAGAAATAGCAAACTAAACAGTCTATCCCCATTGCTGAACCAGTAGGAAATATGACCTATACACATTGTGTCTTCATAATAAAGTAACACTGTGATCACTTAAATGAATGGCATCTGGACTTGGCGCTGTTGACATTTTGGGACAGATCATTTTTGTTAGGGAGGGGAGTCCTGTGCATAGCAGTTTTAGCAGCACCCCTGGTCTCTACTCAAAAGTTAGCATCACCATCCCACATACCCTTGAGTTATAGCAACTAAACTTTCCTTCAGACATTAATAAATGTCCCTTGGAGGAAAAATAATCACCCCCAATTAAAAAAACACTGCTTAAAAATGACTCATTCAGTCAGAGTTAACAAGAGGAAAAAAGTAGCCAACAAATGTTGATCACATTCCTTATTAGGCAATTTCAATAAATCACCATAATTATCTTGAGGAAGTAGTTTTAGAATCATTTTTCTCTAGATTGGGAAATGAAGCTGAGATGAGAAACTAGCTGTTTAGATGATAAGCTATAGAGAAAGGAGAGAAATAGAAATGAGCATTCATTCAAAATGTGTGTTCTACAAACAAGATGAGAAGAACACTATCATGCATATACACAAAAATTACACACACTGACACACATACTCACAAAGAGACCAAGACTCTTGACCTTGTTGAGATCACATACAAAGGCAGTGTTGTCATTTCATAGTCACAAGAGGCTAGATAGTTTAATGGCTAATAGTTTTGAACAAACAGGGATGAAAGTCCAACAATACTACCACACAATTGTGAATTAGACAAGTAACTTGAAACTTTTCTGCTTCCTTCCCTGTAATAATAATGTGTATCTCAGAAAGCTGTTGTATTTAATTAAAGTATATATGTCAATTGCTTAGCAAAATGCCTAGCACATCATAGGGGCTTAATAAAGGATAGCTATTATTATTTATGTTAAGGCAAAAATGTCATCAAACACAATTTCTATGATATTTCAATATAACCAAGTAACTGGTGTATTAGTTTCCTAGGCTACCCTAACAAACTACACAAACTGGTGGCGTAAAACCACATATGTTTTTTTCTTGAACATTTATTCTTTCTAGAGTCCCTGCAGATGAAATCAAGGTGTCAGCAGAGTTGGAATTGTAGGTCATATTATCTATATTCCTGCTTCTCTAATGTGATCAGGACAGACCTTCACTGAACACATATTTATTGGTGCCAACTGTGGTGCTTGTCACAGTTTTAAGTACCAAATATATATATTAATAAACAAATAAGCAAAGACCTCTGAACTTTTGGAGGGTAGGTATTAATAGGATCCCTGTTTTACTGAGGTAAAGAGAATTAAGCAAGTTGGTTAGTTACACAGCTAGTAAAGGGAGTAAAAGCAGAACACAAGTCAGGAAGGCTGGCTCAGAGCCCAGGTTCAGACTCCTGCACCACATAACATCCTTTATACATAAAACAATGACAGAATGAGAAGTATATATATTGAAAATTCACTATTCTTATTAAATAGTTTTTAAATAATATGATTGTTCATATCTTCTGCCAATCCCCAAAGTCTAAACCTTTATCAGAATTTGTTTATAGGCACATGCTTATTATTTTCAGAGATATTTTCCATCAATCTTTTGTTGGTAATGCTCTTGATTCTCAGATTTACTTATTAACAGATAATTGACAGATAACTGACAACTGACATATCATTTTGGATAATTCTTCCACTTCCTCCATAGAATATTCTCTCCTCCCTCTCCTCCCCCCTCTCCTCCCCTCCCCTCCCGCCTCCTTTCTCTCTCTCTCTCTCTGTCTCTCTCTGTCTCTCTCTGTCTCTCTCTGTCTGTCTGTCTCTCTCTCTCTCTCTCTCTCCTCTAAGTGAAGGCTTAAATGCATTAAGAAATTGCAAAAGAACCACAAAGAGAATATTTTTGAAAAAGGACTTTAAATTAGACATTCTTTGGTTTCAGGATCTCATACGCAGAATTGGCATAGAATGAGATCTGCCAAAATTTTTAACTGCATTATTTAAAGAAAAATTCAGACCCAGAAATGTCATTGCCTTGGGTCCCACACCAAGGACATGCTAAGGAGTGAAAACAAAAAGAGTTCATAAGATATTTTCTAAACAAGTTTATGGAAAAATACGACTGTGGCTGGAGGGCAGAAACCACCCCAGGTCCTAAACCCTGGGAATCTACAAGTTTGGCAAAACTCTTCTAAACATGATTGATTTTACACACTACTTAGCATGATTCAGTTCCCCCACTTAGGAGAGGAAGGAGAGCCAATGATTAAAAAATATGTTTCATTGTTTCCTTTGCATAATTTAGGGAAAGAACAACATAGTCAAAACCATTTGTACTTGAGGGATTCCTTCCCTCCCACAACACAATGGTTAATTAAGAGTTTGAAAAGCAAGCGAAGGATACCTTGAAGACCCTGGATTTAGAGACGCTGGAAGAAGACAAGAGACTCTTGCTTGGGTCATAGCTGCGCAGTAACAATACTCTATAATAGGCCAAAAGATCACATACACAGGAATTAATATAAATTCTTCTCTATTCCATGTCTTAATTTCCCCATCCTGATAGTATCCTGAGGCTGCAAAACCTTGCTTTGTTTTCTTTATGTACCCAGGTAAGATGCACTCAGAACCCAAATGGAATACTACTAACATCTTCTGGTTAAATTACTGAGCCAGCTACGTATATGAAGATAATATATATCATATTGCATAATAAACGTACAATATATATAAAAGAGTAGGCAGAACGCAGTCAATTTATAAGCACTGGTAAGTATCATAGGAAAGCAGTTACAATAGTACAAAGAGTACTGACCTAAGCAAGTGTTTGAATCTGCAAGTCTGTAATTTACCAGTTGTGGGATCTTTGGCAAATCCCTTAAACTTTGAGCTAGAATGTCTTCACCATCATATTGTTGTAGGCTCTCCATAGAGATATCCAAATATTTAAAACATAAAGCTTTGCCCTCTAAGTAGATTCTCATCCGACAGCAGAAATGAAGATTAATTTCGAGACACATATAAACAAGGGCATGATGTGTGATATACAGATACATAATAACTATACTTAGAGAATTATTTTGAGAAAAAAATGCAATAAAGTATGTGAAAGTACTTAAAAGATCTAAAACCAAATTTAAAGTTTCTTTGCTATAACCTCATTTCTGCTAGGCCAGGCTTTCTACTTTCATTGCTGTTTGACTATAACATCTGCTGGGACATTCCAATAACAGTGTTGTAACAGTCATACTCAAAATGTATGAACCCCAAGATAATTCAGGAGAGTATTCCTGTGCCCTCTGAGAAGGATTAAGCTACTCTCTCCTGTCTTTTCCACCTCAACTGTTGGGCAGACATGCAAGAGTGTAGTGTCAGATCCACACACAGAGAGTGGGAATCTCTTCCTTATTATCAAGGAAAGCACAGCTCCAAACCTATATGTGACTGAAATACTTTGACCTCAAATAGTTTCACCAGCAAGTTCCTTTCATCCCCTTCCCCCTTTCTTTTTTGTCACCTCTACTATAAAGAGCTTATTTACTAAATATTCTGTTTGAGCTTGGTAAGCTTATGGAAGATTAACAAGGAAAAGTTATCAGATAACATGACTGATGCAATCAAACTGCATTTTTCTAAAAGAAATGTGCATGGCCACAGCATGGATTTTCTTTCTTTGAGTTATATGATTGTCTTACATCTTATTCATTTTCCCAAAGCAAACTTAGAGATGTGTTGGATACACAGAGTCAATCTATTAAATTCTAAAAGATCTAGTAGCAGTGGGGCAGACATGTGAGCATGTTGAGATTAATGGGCATCTTAACTCACAGTTTTTGAGGATAAAAACAGAGGATCACTTTGTCTAATTGTGGAGGGTAAATGCTGTGCTTTAAATAACCATAAAACAACAATTTGTATCAGTTCATGGCAGGCAGAAACCAGATTAATTTTGGAACTCAGCATGGTAAAAAAGAATCCCTTAATTCTCAAAACTCTTAAGCCCCCAAAGACTGCTGACATCACTTTTCCTGGACTGCAATCCTTACCCCCTGTTGGGTTGCAGCAAATAAATGCCAGCTATTTGAGCTTGCAAATGAAGTTTGTGGCTGGGAACTAAGAGATAGTACTGGGAGCAAGGAGTCCACAGTTCAATGGCTCTGACTTCTAGTGTGCATTCAAACTCAAATTCTGCATTCAGGTAGCAAACCAAGAAAACAGTCATTTCATTTCTGGGATTTGAGATTCTACCTACAAGTATAATAAATAGGTTAAATGACCAAACTATTGTTAATGACTGACATCTCTGCACAAACCAAACTAAAAACAAAGTCACTAAAAGGCATTAAGATCTTGATCAAAACATGCACGAATTAAAGATAAAATATAAATATAAATAAAAAACAATCTAAATTTAAATGAATAACTGCATTATACCCATTGAGAATAAATTTTTAGGTCAGATCATCTATTAAGTATGTCTAGTTCATGATTAATTAACCTTGCAAAACAAGCAACTGCAAAATAATAAAAATAATAATAATGATAAAGCATTTATTTTTACTCCTGCACCTGCTTGGATTCAACTGATTTGGGCTGAATCCTAGGCTTGGGATTTTGTCCATATCTGGCTCTATATTTCTCATATTATTCTTGAATCAGTACCCAATATAGGGACAAGCATATTTCAAGTCTTTGCTTATGTCACAGCCACTAATATTCCATTGGTTAAAGCAAATCACATGACCAAATGTAAAGCCAAGGGATGGAAAAGTATATTTTGTCCACTCTGAGGTCCTGGCAAGGATATAAATGTATAAATCCCCTGGCAAAGGGAGTAAAGAACTGCAGCTATTAAGTCATCCTTCACCACTGTCAGTGTCATAGGAGAAGTGGGCTATTTATGTCCATTCCAAGCCTTTCTATATAAGGTAACCAATACAAGAAAGTAAAAACTTATGATCCTCAGAACTGGAAAGAACCTTAGTCTAACTCCCTTCACAGAAGAGGAAACAGAGATCTCAAAAGAGGAAGCATCTTCCCATAGTCACTTGGTTGGTTAATGGCCTACGTAGGTCAGCCTATTCACCTTTCAATACACAACAAGAAGCACATCAGAGGAAAGGGAGGAGCTCTCTCCCTAAGCAAAAAGGAGTCAGTTACAGTAACAAGACTTTCTTAAAAACTGAGTATTCTTCATAAAATTCAAGCATTTCACTGAAATACAGAAGTCTCTGGGCCTCCTGGAAATCCCTCTCAAGAATGCAATTATTACACAAACTGCCAAACTCACTAACCAGAGACTATGCCCAATTCAACAAAAATAATGTCATCCTGTAGATTCTATAATCTCTACCCTTCTTCAAAAAATACCATAAGTCCTTGCTAAAGTTATTCTAGGTGTTACTTTGCATGATGGTACCAGCAGATTTGTCCTTGTAGGTCTCTACTCTTCACCCAGCAGGTCCACAGCAGGAGCATCATTAATTTTTCCAAGGTTCTCCTCGTGATACTTAAGACTACCTCATGCTCCTTTTTTCTGCTTCATATCATAGCCATTCATCTTCACAAAAGTACTTTATTTGCTATGATATGTTTCTCTCTTGTTTAAGTTGTAAAACAATAAATAATTAGTCTTAACAGCCAGGGCCATCCATAGAATCAATGTGCTGAATTCATGAACTTGAAAAACAAACTAGGAAGGCAGAAAAGACATATGTTGATTATCCCAATCAAATAAAACTTCAAGCAATACTCATCTTTCATGTGTATAATCACATCCTTCTGGATCCAGAGGTACAAAGAATAAGCTACTCGCATAAATGAATACAAAGGATTGATACATGAGGAGAATAAAATCCAGTATTTCTTCTGCTGGTAGATAAAAGTTGAGGTGTAGTAGAAAACCTTTCCAAGTCCCTCAAGTCTTCAAATATTTAAAGATTCACCTACCAGAAGAAAGAAAAGATTTATTTAGAAGTACTTCAGAACATAGAACCAGGACAATTAGAAGAAATTAGAAAGAGAAATCACTAATGCTGAAAAATAGAAAAATTGGGTGATTATTAGAATTATCAAAAGAGATTCTTAGACTGCCTCATATGCACCAGGCTCTAGGTCACCATTAGTGTCTGAAGAAAAGAAAGTCACAGTACATAAGGAGACATTCAGGGCATAGTTTCTGGGAAGAGGGAATGATGTAATGAGGTACCTTGATTTTGTGATACAGAATCTTACCTCCACTCAACTTCAGTGCAGCCCTCTTGGGAAACAGTAGTGACGAGGTTGTTAAGAAGGGCCAGGGCAAGAGATTTGGAGTTTGAATCCCATTCCTACCACTAATTAGTCGAGTGACCTTGAATGAGGCACTTAACCTTCTTGAGTCTCCACTTTCTTACCAATAAAGTAGACTTTTCTATTACCATTTGTTCTGAGGAATAAATGAGGTGTTATATGTGAAGTGCTTGGAAGAGCACCTGACAGAGAAGAAGTACTCAATAAATATTAGTTGTGGTAGTGATTAGTACAACTGAAAATCAGAGAAAATTGAAAGAACTAGAGTCATGTTGGAAAAGACACCATGATGATTTAACTACCCACACAATGCACAGCGAGTGTGGGGATGGTGTAAATAGGCAAAAAGCAAAGGGTCCACTCTGGCCGGGTTGCATGGTAAACGCTATCAACAGTCATGGCATTGGACACCTTTGCTTTTTTTTTTTTTTTTTACAGCATTTGTTGATTCATTGTCAACACTAGGATGCACTGACTCTCCCCGTCACAATGTATTCTACATTTACTATTTCATGCCGCAAATGTATATATATGTGGAATACACTCTTCCTGCTGCCTTCTCAGCCCCAGACCCCCTGGGTTTGAATGGCTCATTTCATTCATCTTCAGCCCACAGCCCTAGCCTGACCTCTCCATCAAATCAAATCAATTATGAATTCTACTGCTGTACTGTGTCGACTTGTTCAACAACGCTTAGGTCTGACCTCCTCCGGGAGAAGACCTTGTCATTTTTACTTTCACTTTGCAAGGTACCACTAGTATTCCCAGCACTGTAGAAACAATAGAGTGGTTAAAGGTGTATCTTCTATGTGTTCAAGTTGCTAACTAGAAAATGAAATATTCTGTTTCTTATTGTAATGCCTTCATCTACTAACATCCATTTTATTTTCATATTTGGTGGAGAAAGGAAATATCTCACTTTAAGACTATTCTCATGATATTTTGTAGTAAGGGAGGGCTGCCTTTGAGAATTTAAATTTAAGCGGGAGGTGATCATACAAAACTTTCAAAAGCTTTAGTCCTCCTTCCAGTAATAATTATTCTAACAGTATTATCTTTACCAGCATACAATACTAATTTGATAATGTTTATTAAGTGAATAAAAAAATGGAATAAAAAAATCTATGATAAGACAAGGTGAAAAGCTGAGATGGAGATGGTTTTTCCATTTTACCACTAAGGAATTAGAAGTCATAACACTGGCACTATCACAGTCATGATTTAAATCTAGTCAAACTCCGGGTCTTTGTCAGATTTATTTCTCATTCCTCTACAACATTTCCCAAACCTTAGTCATTTGCATACCACCTACTTTACCTTTTTCATTACATTAACTCATTCTGATATACATTATACTAGATAGCTATATTTTTACATTCAGCATACATTTTTTATACATCAGCATACAAATGCTGACACAGCTCAGAACTTCCTGCCTCGGTCAGAACTTCACCCCTTTTCCCCTACACCACTAACCCCACCACCCTCATCACATTCATAATCTTCTTATTTGTAAACCAATATAGGCAACAAGTCTCTTTCAGGTTTCTATCTTTTTTCAGACCTTTTATGAGGTATATTCCCCTTGCCTAACCTTAGAAAGATCAGTTACCTTGACATCAGGCTGGCCTCACTAACAGAGGTAAGGGTAAATACTGCATTTGTGGTTCTGGCTGCTGGTGCTACCTGGGAGTCAGCAGAGGGAAGTTCTCTCATTTGAATCCACTTAAGTCTCTTAAAGAGAGTCTATAACCTCCCTTTCTCGAATCTCTTTCCTTCCATTTCCACTACACCCTGCCTAATTAAGACCCTTCACCACTCATCCTGCTTACCAACATCCTAACTATATCCCAATCTGCCTCTCTCTAACCCTGACCATGCAGCCCAAATTTCTGCAAACTATTTTAATATCATTCCCCTGCTTATAGTTTCCCAGTATCCATTTTTCCAGTTCCTGCTCCACCAACTTCCTACTGTCCAGAAAAAAAAAAAAAAAGACCCAACTGAATGAAAGAAAGAGAAGCCCTGCTTCCACGTTAGAGTAGCACACATGTAGGATCTCCTACCGAACCTAGTTAATTGAGCTAAACCTTAGCAATGATTTCATGAATGTAAGACCGGACTCAACGCAGTCAAATAGATGATTTAATGCCTCATACGTGTCCAAGATAGATAATTAGGTGGTTTGTTCCAGAGTGGCAATATTGGTTGTTAAAATATGAGCCATTTCTCTACTAGTTGGTAAATATGCACTACTGTTAATTCCCCAGGTGTCCTTCCACTGCCCCAGGGGATCTGGTCTCCTCACCTTCCCACATTCCAACAACTAAAGCATAATAGAGTGCTTTCAGTACCATGCTAATAGATTCTTAAATAGCTTGAATATCACTATTATGGACTAAATTCTATATCCCTGAAATTCATGCTGAAGTCCTGACCTCAGAACCTCAGAATGTGACTGTTTCTGGAGATATTTAATTATAATTTTAGAATTCACTAAGGTAAAATGAGGTCATATGAATGGGCCCTCATTCAATGCAACTGCTATCTTTGTACAAAAAGATTAAGGGACACACACAGACACACAGAGACACACAGAGAGAGACACAAACTCAAACACACACACACACGAAAGATCATGTGAAGATATAAGAAAATGGTCATCTACAAGTCAAGAAAAGAAACTTGAAAGAAAGTAAGCCTGTTAACATCTTTACTCAGACTTCCAGTGTCCAGAATAGGGTAGTGGGGAAGCGGGGGATTCTGTTGTTTAAGCTAAGGAGTTTATGTCACTTTGTTATGGTGACCCTCGCAAATTAATAAAATCATCCAGATCACAATCACAATTGATAAGGAAAGAAATTAAATTTAGAATCTGGATCAGAAGCGAAACATATCACTATTAGTGATATACAAGGATGATTACTATGAATATTCCAATGTAAGATGATGATTACTTAGTGCAGAATTTTTAGAAAGAGCATGCCTTTGAAGCCGCAGCTGACTATAACCTCAATCTAACCACCTAGGAGTTCTTTGACGTTCCTGTTTATAGACCTCTCACAATAAGAACAATTATGGAGCCCCTCAATTCTAACATAATTAGACAAGTTTCTCATCTGTATTTGTCCATATTCCTTTGACTATATATTAAGGATAATCATCATGTTGATTTCCCTAAAAAAACTGTTTTTATGCTTTCTTGTTGAGGCAATTTAAGATGATGACAGGTAAAGGATTCCTTTTTTGGTAATGGCTAAAAATTATAATTTTACTAGACTTGTCAAATGCATGGATTATTTTTATAAGCAAAAGGGAAGCTATTTCAGCAGGAGCCTTGGCATTAGGTGAACTTAGATCCAAGGCTTGATTTCTCACTGGTCATCTGTTTGAGTTTGGATTGTCTAAAGTCTCTAGGTCTTAATTTTATCATCTATTTTTAAAAATCCTTCTTTATTCATTCAATACATTTACTGAACAAATCATATGTTTCAAGCCTGTACCTGAGAACAGGGGTAAGAGTTATAACCTCTAAAGAGAATAGGTATCAAATAAATACATAATGAGGGTTTAATTGAAATTGAGACAAATGCCATGAGGACAAAATAATGAAAGAGAATCAAGTGTGGATAACATGGCAACTCATCTAGTCAGATGCAGGATGGTAGGATGGACAGAGAGCTCTCGAGAGAGGAAATAACTTTTTAAGGTGAAATTTGAAGACTGAGAAGTTGGTCACACAGGAGATGAGAAAAAGGGAAAAGAGGCTGTTAACATAGGGAAAGATTTTGGCACAGTAAGGAGATATATATTATATATATATGAAATACTGAAAGAAGACCAACATTATAGAGAAAGAGGGCTTTCAGAGGAGGCTTTTTAAGGAATTTAGACTTCATTCTAAGGGCAATGAGAAACGACTGGTGAGTTCTTTAATAAGAGAAAAGATGAAATTTAAAAATCTAATATGCCTCCATGAGAATGTATATAAAGTATTTTGCTTTTAATTTCATAACAAGCTCTAAGCCCTTTATCAGCATTATCATTTGTTGCTGAAAAGCGATTCAGTCAAGTTCATAGATGCAGATTCTTCAGATCTATAAGAAAAGAAAAAAAGAGAGCAAGAAAGGGGGAAAAACTGTTCAAGGTAGCCAAAGTCAATATTCTTTGTTCCTCATTTTATAGATAAAAGAAATTAAGAGGTCACAGAAATTAAGGTACTTGACCTAAGCCACATATCAAGGAAGTGGCTGGTCCAGATCTAGAACACCGTGGAAAGTTAAAGGATTCTGGAGGGAGAGAGGAAAAGGCAGGGCTAAGGGGAGTGCTTTTCTTAATACTGAATACCTACTCTGTGTTGAATGCTTTAAATATATCACTTAATCCTCAAAATTATCCAGAAAAGGAGATATAAGTATGCCCATTTTCGGAGAAAACTGAAAATGGAGAGATCAAATTGCACGTCCATGCCAAGATTTAAACCAAATCTTCTGACTCCAGTTTTAGTGAACCTCCCACGGACTGCACTGCTTCCTTCTGAGTGATGCAAAGGGTCTGTGGTAAATAACCAAATTCCTAAAACTGCTTTCCTCATCCTGGGTGGCAGAAGTGGTAGATCATAAAAACCCTACTGTAAACCAATGAATAAATATTTTCTTAAGAATCATCTGGGAGATACTTTAAGCCAATGAATAAATATTTTCTTAAGAGTCCTGTGGGAGAAAAAGGCAACATAAATTATAGGAGGAAAGGAACACCTTTGACCACTTCTTTTATAATTTCTAAGGTCAACCTATTGATTGACAAACTCCCTTTCAACTCAAACCAAAAACACTGATTGATAGATAGAAAAGTAAATAGATAATTTTAGAATACTGCTGAGAACCTCATTTAATGCCTCTTAAAATTCTCTTTACCTTTTGACTTTACCAGATAGTAAGTCTATAATTTACAGCATGTATAACAGAATGTGAAAGAGTTGAAATCTTGATCTCAGGAATCAGACTGGTGGGTTCAGACTCACCTCACCTCTGGACATTGAGCCTTATTTTCTTTATCTGTAAAATGGAAAGAACCCCTATTTCAACAGGTAATTTGAATAATTAATAAAATAATATTCCTTGGCATGAAGCACAGCCATTAACAAATACTAAACGTTAACAAATACTAAATGTAATTCTATTATTTTCTTTCTGTTTTTAGGAGTTACGGCTAAGACAGGACTTTTTAAAAACTTAAGTTTATCAAGATAACAGCAGCCAATTTATTGCTTTGAAATCTACATGTAGAAATTAGTTGCAAATAAATTTATAAGGATCTCATCCTTATAAATTATTCAATAATATTAAGTATAAGTACCAGTAAGATTCTCTTAATAATGTTCAAAATAGCTGCCCTGAATTGATAAAATAATAAAACTAAATTATTTGAATCTTTGATGTTTTGTATAAAACATTTGCTGGTCAAATTTTAAAGCACCTTTATCTCTAGGTTCTAACAATTATGGCCTGAACTTAGCATATTTAACTTTTTGCAATTATTCAATGCTCTGTTTTGTCCTTCTGAATCTTAGTATCTGTATTAGTTTTCTGTTGTTTGCTGTAACAAATTACTATAAAGTTAGTGATTTAAAATAATACAAATCAAGTACTTTAGAGATCTCTAGTATAAAATGGGTTTTATAGGGCTAAAAACAAGGTGTCAACAGGGCTGTGATGCTTTCTGGATGATCTAGGGGAGATTGTTTCCTTGCCTTTCCTAGCTTCTAGAAGCTTCCTGCTTTCCTTGGCTCATGTTCTCCTTCCTTTGTCTTCAAAGCTGACAACATTGGGTCAAGTCCTTTCATCCTGTCTTAGCTTGGATGGCCACAAAAAAAAACATAAAAAAAAGTAATGCCATAGTCTAGGAACTTAAACAATAGATATTTATTGTCTCACAGTTCTGGAGGATGGAAATTCAAGATGAGAGTGCCAGTATGAATGGGTAAGAGCTGCTTTCTTGACCAGTAAGTAAATGACCACCTTTTCACTGTGCCCTCATTTAGTAGAGAGGAAGATCTCTGATTTTTTTTTTTTGCTTAAGGTCACAAAATCCTGTCATGAGAATCTAATCCTTATAACCTCATCTAAAAGCTAGTTACCTTCCTAAGGTCCTAACTCTGAATACCATCACATTAGAAGTTAAGGCTTCAACCAAGAAATTCAGAGAGAAAGCACTTCATCTATAGCACATCTTATCACTCTACCTTTCTCTTCTGCTTCCTTCTTTCACATGGAAGGATGCCTGTGATTACAATGGACCCACTTGGACAATCCAGAACAATCTCCTTATTTTATGGTCCATTTTTAGCCAATCTTAATTTTATCTACAACCTTAATTCCCTATTGCCATGTAAAGCAATATACTCACAGTTTCAGGATGAGAATGTGGACATTTTGGGGGCCATTATTTCACCTACTATACTATCATATAAATCATAAATTCATAGACTCTGGACATACCAGTAAACTCATATTGAAAGAAATCCTAAGAAGTCAAATTTAATATCCCAATTGTACCTGAAATTTCTATAATTTTAAAGTCATGCTGCCTTTAAATTAGAAATGAAGTTGGCAGAATTAACCAAAGAGAAACATGCTATATATGTCATATATATATACACACATACATATATATACATATATATATATACACACACTTAGGCATATATATTTACACATTTATATTTATATCTTTATCTGGATGTAATAGTTAATTTTGTATCAGGCTGGCTAAGCTATGGTACCAGTTTGATATTGCTGTGAAGATATTTTTCAGATATAATTAATATTTAAGTAAGTAGACTTTGAGTAGTGCAGATGGAGCAAAGCAGATTACCTTGCTACAGTATGAATGGGCCTCCTTCAATGAGATGAAGGTCTTAACAGTAAAGACCAAGGTCCTCTGAGGAAGAGGGAATTCTACCTCCAAACTGCCTTCAAACTCAAAACTGTAATACTGCTTCCTGCTGGAATCTCTAGCCTGATGGCAAGGCCTACAAATTTCACCCAGCTTCCACAATCTCATAAACCAATTCCTTAAGATAACTAGATGACAGGCAGACAGAGAGAAACAGATGGTAGAGACAAATGATAGAGAGACAGACAGATGATAGGCAGACAGAGAGACAAACACAAAACAGGTGATTGAGAGATAAACGAATGGGTTTATTAATTCGGTTTTACTGGAGGGTTATCCTTGTTAAAGCTGAGCCTGAAATAATCATATTAAAACATGAGTAGGGTAATCAGGGATAGAACTAACTGTAAGTGCTTATATGACCATTTATTTCCATCTCTCTTTTAATCAGTTATAGCAATCTTATTTAACTAGAAAAATAACCGAACTCTTTACTTCCCAGTACAATCTGTGCAATTTAACTTAAACTGGTGAAAATTAATGTCTTGACTGTAGAAGAAAAAGAACTAAAATAAAATTTCCAAATCTATGTAGAAGAATCTAATAATTTCACATATTTAGAGAATCTATAAAAATCTCTTAAATTTTCCACAGAAGTTCCAGAGAGCCCAATGTATAAATCCTGCCTTAGACTTACTTTGGGAACCATTACTATCTCCAATTTGTACAATCCCAAACTAGGCAATGCCCTGGAGGCAAACCTGGGAAGGTGAGAAAAGTCAGAAGTGAACTATTAGGTCCTGTTTGAGGAGGTTTCAGGCAATCCTGGCATTAGAGAAGCTAGTGTATTGATGTGTTTTCAAGTAACATTTTGCAATACATAAGACTGATCTTCTCAATAAGAGATGAGAAAAGAGAAAAGCAAGTATGTTTCCACTGTTACCAAATTGCTAACAACATAGGCATATTGGCAAGTGACCGTCATTGTGATACTGCTCTAGAAGAGAACCTGAAAGCATTTTTGCTGTTGACGAACAATACACACACCTCCCCTGACCAAAAAATAAGTTTCGGACCTTGTTATTGACTATGTTTCCCAAACTTTATATGTTGACATTCTAACCTACAATGTGACAGTATTCGAAGGTGAGGCTTTGGGGAAGTGACTGGCTTGCAAGAGTACAGTTTTGAGTTTTCATGAACAGGATTCTAAGAGTTTCCAGAGAGCCCTCCTTCCCTTTCTTCCATGTGAGGACATAATGGTCATCTATGAACCAGGAAGCAGACCCTCAAGAGACATGGAAACTGTTCACGCCATGACCTTGGACTGCCAAAACTCCAGAACTGTCAGAAATAAATGTCTGTTGTTCGTAAACCACACAGTTTGTGGCATTCTAGCATAACAACCCAAGCTGACTAAAACAGACCTAAACTAGGAGTTTGCAAACTTTTTTTTTTTGTAAAAGGCCAGTTAGTAAATATTTCAGTCCTTTTCGGCTGCCACTCAGCTCTATCCTTGCAGTGCAAAAGTAACAATGTTATGAAAGAATGAAAATGGTAATGTTCCAATGAATTTTATTTACAAATATTGAACTTTAAATTTTATCATTTTCACCTGCCACAGAACATTTTTCTTTTGATTTTTTTCAACTTAAAAAAATTGTTTTTCATTATTCTTAGTTCCCAGGACATACTAAAATGTTCAGCAGGTTAAATATGGCCCACAGGAAATAATTTGCAAAAGCCTTCATAAACAATAGATCTTGAAAATGATAACATTAGTGGATTATATTTAGGGGACATAAAACATTTTCATCGCTAAGTATAGAAAAATTAATTCCATGGCACTACATATGAATATTTTAATTGTAAAAAAAACTGGCTCATGTGCCATGGTAACTCAGGCTCTAAGCCAATGACCGGGGCATAGACCATGTAAAGTCCAAGGACTTTTCACTACTGAAGAAGGAGACTAATAAAGATCCTTTCCTGTCTTCCATCCTTCCTTCCACTGCATCTTCTTCCTCTCTAAAAAAAATAAGTGATTCCACCACTTTAGATATTTGCAAAGTAACAAACTAAAAATGACTTCGCTCTTTATTTCTTCAATATGTATTGAGTGCTTGCTATATTCCAGATACTGCCTGAGGTACTAGGATGAAAGAGCAAGTACTCTACAAATTCATTTCCAAAAAATTTTTATAAAATTACTTTACAACATTGTGTTAATCTGCTTGTGATTTTGAATAATTTTAAGTTAAAACATTTTAACTTACAGAAATGTTTATCTTTTATTTTTATTCATCCATTCCAAGTCATGCAAAACTATAGTCAATGATTAACAAGAGGAGATGATGCCAGCCCATCGAAGGTACTATTAAGTAAAACTAAGAAGAGCTTCTGACATGAATAACAATGAACTTTCATATTCAAATGAGATTAGAAGCCAGTACATGTTTTATCATGTGCTTCTGGGATGGTTTAATTAGAAATAACTATAATAGTTTCAACTAGGGAAAGAATACTTTATATTACCTTCTCATCTCTAACAGCATAAAATTAATTTTTAGATACAGTGTTCAAGTGTAAGTTTCCACTCTTCAGGAAAGTAATGGTCACATTACACTAATCTTTTACAAATCAGGAATTGGGGCAGTGCAGTGATAATCTGATATCAAAGTATATTTACTGACGTGTCAAATTAACTAGAAAGTGAATCTGTTCTTCTGTGTGTGTTTGAATGTTTGTAAGCTTAGATATGGCTTGACATTTATCACAGTCAGGTTCATAATACTGAGAAATGAAAAATGATGAGGGACAGCTAGTTAAAAACAGGGGGCAATTTGAGACAAGGAAGCAAGATTGCAGAGGTCAGCAGGAGATTAGTTTACCTGCAGGCATACTAAAAATAAACTGACACCACCCAGAATAAATCATCAAACCCAAACAAATCAATTTCTACTAGGAAAGTCAGCTCCACCCTAGCCCCAGGTATATTGGGGAAGGGCTTACACAAAAGGCGTTTCCTCAGTAACCACTCCTTTAACAACTCCTGCCTAAACCAACCCATTCTGGGGAGGGGTTTGTAGCCTTAACAAGTCATAACTGTTATGACTTAGTAACTCCTACCAAGACAAAAATTACATTCACCCAGGTATATATGGCCCACCCTTGATCTGTTCCATGTTGTAGCTTTCTGCCCACAAGAATTTGTATTTTCAATTTTTTGATGAATTTCCATAATACTTTCATAATGGTTGCACCAATTTATACTACCACTACGAGTGTACGAGGGCTGCCTTTTCTCCACATCCTTGCCAACATTTATTTTGTCTATTGGATAATAACCATTTTCATAGGTGTGAGATAACTCATTAATAGTTTGCTTATAATCTATTATAAATCGAAAGCAAGTTAATCACAAGCTCATTCTAACAGTTCACATTTTTACTTCCTCTCTCCCTCTCCCATTTTATATTTTTGGTGTCTTGCTTCTACAGAGTTTCATTTGATTTTATAGAAATAAAATTTCTTGCAAGACTGATTTAGCCATGCTGAATTCCTTTAACATTCACTTTTCTGGAAAGCTCTTTATTGCTCCTTCAATTCTTAAGTAATAACCTGCTTGGGCTGGAATATTCTTACAGCATTTTGAATATATTGTGCCATTCTCTCTGGTCTGTAAAGTTTCTGTTAGGAAATCTACAAACAATCTTATGAAATTTCCCTTTTATGTGACTAATTTTTCCCTAGCTGCTTTTAAGATTCTCTTTATCTTGATTTTCTGTCATTTAATTATAATGTGTCTCAATATCTGTTTGAGTTTATTTTATTATTATTTTCTGGAGGGTAGGGGAGGAATGTCTTTGGATCTGGTTATTTATTTCCTTCCCTAGTGTTAGGGAAGTTCTCAGCTATTATTCCTTCTATTATGGTTTCTGCTTCTTTCTCATTTTCTTCTCCTTTGGAATGCCTGTGATGTAAATGTTGTTCCTCTTGATATTATCCCATAAATCCCTTATGCTTTGCTTTAATTCTTTTTCCTGCTTACTGGTCTGTTTTGAGGGCTTTCTACTGATCTATCTTCTAGCTCACTGATTCAGTCACAAACTTCTTGCCATCTATTCTTGAGACCCACTACTGTGTTTTTCAGTTCAGCTATTATGTTCTTTACCTCTATGACTTCTGTTGGAACTTTCTCATATTTTTTCTGTCGTGTTGTAGGTTTTATTTTGTTCATCCATTGTTCTCCTAATTTCAAGAAGCATTATCAAGACTGTTACTTTGAAACCTTCTTCGGGTAGTTTACTTAATTCTGTTGTGCTAGGATTTTTCTCTGGAGCTTTATTTTGACCCATCATTTGGGATAAATTTCTCTGTCTTTTCACTTTGTCTGACTCCCTGTGTTCATTTCTATAGACTGGGCTAAACAGGTTTATTTCCCTGTCATGCAATACCTCATGTTAGGATGTTAGGATGCAGAGTACAGCCCTGGGGGCAGGAGCTCTAACTGTCTGGGGACCTGGGAGTACCAGGTAGAGGAGGGGCAGTTTGTCACAGTCTGCTAGAGTGTCTCTTGTGATCCTACTATCTGAGAGAAACTCTGTGCTGAGCAGAAAGCTCCATAAACCAAACCATGCAGGAAAGCACTCAGCTGCTTGTACCAGGGTTGCAGGCTCTGGTTGCCTCCTGCCACCTTAGTTGATTGCTGCCCTGATACCTACAGGAAACACCACCAGGAGAATGAATTGCTCATGGCCCACAAAGCAGCTTTTATAGTTTGATCACATTTATGTCCGGTCATATACATTAGGATGCTAACCAAAATTTTAAAAATAACTAGATTTGGAAAACTACAATTTGGGGTGATTTTCACTGTCTCTATATTCTCTATCGTTTGAGTTTTTTTTACAATGGGTATGTATTGGGTATTTGTTTAATCCTTAATAAATTATTAAAATATTTTTACTATCTGTAAAATTAAAAATCAGCAATGTTTTTATAATTAATAAGCCATATGATTTATTATCAATAAATAAATATTCCAGCTGAAAAAATAGCAAGTAGATGCATTTTATTCTGATGGTGATTTTTTACTCACATGGTATGAATTTATGGTTGCTACTGAAATTGATCATTAAGGTGAAATTGTTGAGAACACCAATTCATTCCTATTGCCCTGGTTTCAGCAACACTCATTTGAAAACTTAGAAGGATACCCTGTATGCCTACTGCTTTCTATAAGCTCAGCATCCTAGCACTGGGAAGTTTAGAGATGAAGTCCAGATCATCCATCCTCAAATGAAGGAACTGTAACAGAAAGGTGACGAGACCTGCCTGAGGACCTGCATGATGTCCACAGCTAATTTTTTGTCAACATAGTCCCTCTTGTTTTCTCATCAATCACAGAAAGTTGTATACATTAAATATGAACAGCTTTTTATAAATCAATCACACTTCCACAAAGCAGGTGTTTTTTTTTTAAGTTATTTGACTTGATTAACAAACTTCCATGGTTTCCTGGAACTTCCAACTAAGCTAATGCTGAGATTTGTTAGCATCCTGGCCTGTGAGTGTTTACAGAGCTCTGAGATGTGTAAGGCTGGGAGGACAATTAGCGGGAAGACCCAGGTTCACATCTGTAAGGCTGCATCTGGCAAAAATGAAGATCGAGTGACGGTGAGGACATTTAGAGGCAGGTAGATTTGATCTGAGGAAAACGAGCTTACCTAGATGCCCATTTCTAGAAAATATTGACAACGCTTATACTGTGCATTCATAAAAGGGTTCAGATGTGGCATCTGACAGTCCTCTATTACAAAAGAGGCGACATTTGAGACTAAAGAAGTAGATAGAGTTCCATGGTGCATGTATAGGAGGGAACTTAAATTTAGGGCTTGAGTAAAGAAAGATAGTCAGTAAAAAGTAATTTTAAAAACACTAATAGTTATTGTTTACTGAGAACTACTATACACTTACATAAACTCTTATCCCAAACTTTCATTACAACCCACAAACCTTGGCTCTTGAATTGTTACTATAGTGCCTCTGATGAGATGGGTCAGAGCAGTGAGACTCGGGACTTGGATCAAGAAGGCAAAGGAGAAGAAAATGCAGAAGGTGGTGCTCTGAAATTTAGGAGGAAGACTGTGAAAAAAAATGGTGCTTAGGACATTTTCAGTGTCCTTTTAGAGTTTTATTCTCCCTCCTATAATATTACTCTGAAATCTGATCCTACTTGGCAAAAAGAATTTAATTATGAGGGCTGAACTGAGCCTACAGTAAATGTATTCTTTTCTGGAAATAAATGAATCATCTGTATGCGGTAAAGGGAACTGTCCAGGAGTACACAAGATGCTGTTTACAAAATGCTTTTAACTTATCAGAGCCTCTACAATCATTTATTTACATGCATTAAGTCCTTCTTGCTATGAAACCAATTTATAAAGTCCATAAATATGCCTTGTAAACCAATCCTTCTATCCCACCCCTACCTTCTTGCCTAAAGCTATTACAGGCAGTCTACCAAAAGGTGCAGTTAGAATAGTCCATTGCAAATGAAGTGTGATTCAGTCATGTTTCTCTGCAGTTAGACTAGTTCTGGGCTGCTTTTTGTCAGGCAGAAGTTCATATTCACATGTTATCATAAATCTGCTCTCATTTTCCTTTAAATGTTTACCTCATTCCTATTTTCCTGCTTTTCTCTTGGCTATGAAATGTCTGGGTTTCTGATGACATTCACTCTACTAGATCATTCTTAACAATTACATCTTTCACACCCACGAAGAGGTTAGTTGTATACTTTGCCAAAGAACATTTCTCTGACATTATGTACGAGATCAGCATTGCCCAAAAGAAACAGAATTCGAGTCAAATTTGTATTTAAAATCTTCTAGCTACCATACTGAAGAAATTTAAAAGAGCAGATAAAAGAAATTTCCAGACTTTTTTAATTGAGCTTTCTATTAAGGTCCTCATCTCCCTGCTACTGACAACACTTCAATTTAGAAATACAGTTCTTTCTCAAGTCACTCTTTTCAACTAAATAGTAACCTGCCTTATACATTTCTACACTCTATTTCCCACCTTGCACTTTCCTTTATCTGCAACTCCTCCATTTCATAAACAAACCAATGCCCAGAGGTTGACAACTGACTCAGCATCACATAGTGATTAGAATCTAAATTTAGCCTTTGCAATAACCAGGTCAGAGCTCTTCTGAATGCCTTCAGCACCCAAATGTTTCCCTTTACCCTATATCTGCCCTAGGGTTTGGTAACTCTTCCTTTTAAAGTCTCCTAGAAAACAAAAAAGTTAATCTTAAAAGTAGTGGCTGAAACAAAACTAATCTTCTAAACACAACAGATGGATTTAGGTAAATGCCCACTGCTAGTTTACACCTAACAACTACTCCTTTCAGTTCCTTTAAGGTAAAGGTAATTAACCCTCTTCCAGGAAGGTTAGTAGGTCATTCACTAGCTAACTTTGTGACAAAGCATACTGCTACATACATTCATTTACATTTAGAGGATTGGAAGGTTAGATTCCAAAATGTTATTAGTAATCTCTCCAAGTGCCACTAGTAATTTGTTATTGTTGTTTATTTGTGCTTTGGGATTTTTCTACAATGAATACATGGATCTTTTACGTGTGTGCAAACAAATAATACATGTAAATCATAAATGAATATGCCTAGTACCTTTTATAAAAAGACCCTATGATCTTCCAATTTGACTTAATTTTCTCAGGTCTACAAATAGAAACAACACCTCCCTACCCTCTGTTGGTTTTTGTTTTGTTTTGTTTTTTGTTTCTTAACCATTTCATGTATTCTCTAAGGGTAGACATAGAGAGGTAATGCAATCTGAGACCCTACTGTATAAAAATCACTCACCAACATAATGATGACTTAACAGTAATTCAGTTTGAGTAGCCAGAGTATTCCACTTAAATTTCTGTCAGTGCAGAACAGGACAACACGATCACTTCAGCAACCTAAGAGTCACCTTCTGTTGACCTCTCCTCTCAAACACATTGAAAAAAAAGAGAAGGAAACTTGGAGGCAGGGAGGTGGGGGGAAGGGAGGTGGGGAAGGGAGGTAGAAGTAGGGGGAGGTAGAGGGAGGAAAGAGAAAAAGATAAGCTACAGAGAGCTCCTAATAACATACAGTTAAAATTAAAAAGGAATACATTTCAAGCAACTTTTTTTAATCCTTTTTTCTTAGGTAACTTTAAAACTTTTCCCATTGACCTTTTTCAGCAGATTAAAAAAAAAGCAATATTCCCGCACATATCAATCTGTCCAGAATGATTCATACTTTAACTTTCGATATATAATGCAGAGGTGAAAAAAGGAGAAAACCTTGTATTTTCTTAAGACTTTCCTTCACATATCGTGCCACAAGAAAATTATATTTCTATAGGCAGAGTATTTATAATTCATAATTTTTGTACTAATTTACTCAGCTTTTAAAATAGCTATGTTACTGTTTCAGTTAAATAAAATTTCATAACATTTTACGTTCACCAGTAGAATTTACAAACTAAAGGAGTAAATGTTTTTATGATTAAGTTGAAAGGACCAGTCTTTTTATGTTAAATAAGGATATACCAGTAATTTGGAAGTTGCAAAAAAATTTGTTTTTTTAATTCTTCTTACAATGGGATCAAAACTTGCATTTCTCGGTAAACTTGCATTTGTAGATTTTGCTCTTTCTGAAGGATCTGCAAATAAATTCAAATTAAGTTTCTTGAGAAGAAACCATGGAGATTGCCCAGACCAAATCTTTTTTCACTTCAGAGGAACAGCAAATCTTGACTTCAGTATAAAATTCTTGCCACCATGATGATATTCTCCAGTTTATTGGTGGAACCCTTAGAAGTCAATGTTATTTTGTGGAAGCCTATTAAAATACTGATAGATTTATGTCTTCCCTGGGAATCAGGATTTCACTGCAGAAAATATGATTCTATTAGAAATATGTGTATTTATATGGGAGGAGCAGTGAAAAAAGTTTGTTAAATACAATGAGTTATTTCAGAGATTTTCTATTAACATTTATATGCTGTCTACTCATTTAGTCTCCTGCACCCATCAGCAAATAAGCAGGAAAAGATTGCAAAGGTGCAAGAAAAATATAAAGAGAAGGTGAATTTAAATGCCAAAATTCCAAGCTCATTATCCTTTATTTCTAAAGCGATGAGACCAACAACATTTCAAGTCAGCCATGGCACATCTGTGGCCCCTGGGAGCCTGTTTGTGTGATATTTTGGAGTGCTTTTTTTGTTATTTTTGGTTTGTTTTTTTTTTTCAGGATTTTAAGTTGGTTCTTATTGGATAGAGCAGAGAGAAAATATTTGAACTATATATTTTTGTTTTCAATCCACTGTGACAAATCATGTACTGTATATACCTTACGTTCTTTCAAAGAAGGTTTAAATGAAAGTGTTTCAAGACTATAAGCCTTCTTTTAATGTTTTTTGGGCAACTGTCATAATAAAACTAACTCTGAAAACTACTCAATTGAAAGGCAATTAAACGTGGGAAGTGACGATTAAAATGACTGAGTGAGCATGTTAACGCTTCTTGATTTCAAAAATAAAGTTTTCTTTATGTATGGGACCAATCTATGATATAATCCTGAGAGAGTGGGGAAAAGTACAGATTTAATTTCACATCTACAATAAAGAAGAAGAAAAAAAAAGAAGTCTGGAATAAAACAGAAGTTGCTAACAGTTTTATTCCAAGTGATAAGGAAAGAATTTTCCCTTTCAATTTAATATACTTTAATATTATGTCACCATTTTTCAATAAATACAATTGCTTTACTTTTTTAAATAATCAATTATTGGTTGTTCAGAATATTCTTTTTGCTGAATTTTGTTGGTTAGGTGAATTAACCACACAGTGTACAAACTAGCAACTTTAAAAAAATTAAGCGTCAGGTTTGTGACTTGGATGGAGGGCAGGGAGTGAAGAAAAAATTAACAGTAATGTAAAATATTGTTTACAGACAGAACATTTTATCAAGTCAGTAGAGTGAACCTTTGAAAAGTTATCCCTCCATAATCAAACCTTTACTTTTTCACATGGCAGGTGATCAGTAAATGTAAGATTGTACATTAAGTTGCCCTTTTTCCTTTTTTTGCCCATAAAAATAGCAATGGGTTGTTCAACCCAATTGTAGTTCCTCAGCGAATAAGTGACAATGGTGAAAAGAACAACTGAACATGAAGATCCAGGACAGTGATAACTATGAATCTTAAAGAGCAACTAAAATATTCAGTGCCTCAACTAAAAGTAAGTACAGGTTTGAGAATGAACCTCTTAAACTCCTGCATGTAAATTCCCAACTATACTCCTTAGTTTTCAAATCTGTGAAGAACTAGACTTTCAAAGTCTCTTTCAGCTGAAGCATTCTATATCTGGGCCAAATAAGTGATTACAACAAAAACAAGTAGATGTTTAGATATCTTTTCTTCCCTTTTCTAGTGAGGAAGAAACAAGAGTACCTAGGCTAAATTTTTAATTTTATAAAATGTTATTTAGAATGTGAACCAAAAAACAAGTTCTTAAAGAACAGATATATTTTTGAGGCAAGTTGTGAATTCCTGTCCTTCAACCCTTTGAAAGTTATACAGAAGTGTCTCTGTGTGGCCTGCATTGGGGCCAGTTTTGCTTAGAAGCTGGTGGAAGAGATAATTGGTACTTTGATGTGGTAGCTGCATTATGTGATAAGGAAGTTTGAGTGCATCCATGTTGATTTTTCCTTCTGCAACCCAACGGTTTTAAGTCAAAGAGTGAGCGTCATTTTCACAAGCTTAAGATAGCCTACATATAACCATTTCCATCATTATCAATGTTTCTAATCAAACCTGGAAAGAATAATGGAGACTTACTCTCTTAAAAGGGGAGAGTAAAAAGTAAGGAGGTACTTTGGAAAACTTAATAGGGTTGAATTTTCTATCATTTCTGGTATCTAAATAAAGTTCTAAGAAGAAACAGTATGAAATGAACTCAAAAGATTTTCTAATCCTAATTTATTGCTGTAATATGAGGTTGACCTCTACAATATACTTATTAGAAATGTCATAACAACAATCATAGATATAATAATTATTTACAACAGTAATTACAGGTGGGACCAATGCATTCTCCAGGCAAATAAAGATTTGGAACACCATGATCCTCTCCAGAAGCCTTTATCACATGCATTTTGTACATGTTCAATTGTTCAGTTTGGGAACTTCATTTTTAAAATGCAATTTCAGAATCTAAAATTGTTTTCCTCCACTTAAAAAATAATATGTTTATAAGAATCAGCTAGAGAGTTACTTATGAATTCATGCAGCAAGTATTTCTCTAGAAGCATTTACTAGATGCTCTGGTACAGTGCCCAGCATAGGAACGCAGAAATGGAAAAACAAACATTGTTGGATGACTGACTTACATCAGCTCACATTTAAATCATAATCTCCAATACAACACTTTACCTTAAGAGAGAAATATTCTTTCAAAGGTGACTTTCTGCCTGGTACAGCTCTGTACACACACACACACACACACATACATACACACACACACACAAATTCACAGGTTTTTAGTATATGTAATGGATAAAATGAACATATTTTGACCTTTGAGAGCAAAGTGTTATTATAGTTTTAATGATAATAACTTCTGTTAGAGAACACCATTGTGTTTAATATGAACAATCTTCAAAACAACCTTGAAAGTAAGTGCTATGTTATACAGAGAAATCCCTCCAAGAGTAAGACCATGATACTCTGAACAATTTGCAGTTCCAGAGAAGCATTAAAAATAAAATAGAATAATCAGGAACCAGTTACTAAACATCTACTACGTTCTTTACAGTATTTCACTTAGTTCTCACACAACCCTGCAGGATAGATAATAATGTCCTCACATTACAGATACAGAAAGTCTAGTTGAAAAAGCTTCAATAAGATGTCCCAAATAATATAGTTACTGAGTCACTGCCTAGTATGGTTATCAGCCTGGAACTATCTGACCCTCAAACACTTATTGTCTCCTCTCTAAAATAGCCCCCAGACTTCACTAACATCCACCGCTCCAGATCTTTGTCCATGCTTTACCTTCTATCCAGAATGTCCTCCTCTGCCTAACTCTCTACTCAGTCTTCAAGGTCAAGTACAGATACTACTTTAGTCCTAACCACCAGGGCAAAATTTGTTATTTTAACACACAAGTTTTTGCTACTAGTCTAGTCTAACACTTATCACATAATATTGTAATTATTTATATGCCTTTCTCTCCCATGGGAGGTTAAGAAGACCTTGAGAGTGGAAAAATAATTCTTAGTCACTTTCAAATTCCCAACACATAATCCCTAGCTTGGCACATACGTTAACACTAAATTAATTGGTGATGGATCTAAAAATTTAAGCCAGCATGCTGTAATCTAAAAAGATCTCTAAAACAGTGACAAAATCAACCCTCCCACCTCTGTTTGGGAGCCACATTTTTTACTGGTTTTGTTTGTCCATTTTCAAGATCCTCAGGAAAGTGACTAGTCATCACCACTCTACCTTTCTATGTGTGATTTTTCTAGTAGGTCATTCTAGCTTTATTCATTCATGCTTCTTCCTTCTGAGAAAATTCTTCCTTTGAACATTTCAAAAAACACATTTCACAAGATCTGTCTTAATTTTGCCTGTTTCCTCATTAACACAGTTGTACATGGCACGTTTCTCTCTGGGTTTGCATCACAGCAATAGACTTTTTTCTTGCCAATAAGAAATATGATGACCAAAAGAGAGTATACTAGTGTCAGAAAGAAGGAGCATGTTGAGAACTGGTACATAACTTAGCCCTTCAAACAGAACAAATAGATTTACACTGATTTATATCTTCAAATCAACTACCAGCATTTTATTTTCCTGTAAAAAGGTAGGGAAAAGTTTTGATTTCTGTTCAAAAAATTTAAAAATTAAGATATAGAAAGAGTATAAATTATTTGGCTTAAATCCTATTGTTCCAGAGTTTGCAATTTAATCCAAAACTGCTCTCTTTCCTGCTTGCACTCAAACTCAAAGCCAAAGTTTCAGAAAATAGATTGCAGCTCTATTATTTCTTTATCAAAATCATCAGTTCATCCCTTTAAATAATTCCTTTCTGCTTTAGAAATGATATTAATATACTATTACCTTAAAAGCTAATAGGCAAAACAGGCTAGTAAAAAGAGCTGGCTTTTTGTTATTTCTTTTAAGTATACTGAGTAGGGATTTCACAGATAACTGGCAGTGCTATCTGGACAGAGTTATAGCCTTGTGGTATAAAAACATAGCCTGCACTTCCAAATTAGCTCAAGAAATTTCCCATTTCTGAGAGATGGTATGCTGGCTGCCAGTTCTCTACAAGAGAAAAACACACCCGCTTAGAATATGAATCATTACATATCACATAAAGTAAACACATACATATATTCATACTTGTGTACACATACACACACACACATATTTTCAATAATTGCTCAAGGCATTCCAAAATATCCCTTTCACTGCACAGAAGGTTCACATTTTACAACCAAGATCAAGTTGTCCTTTTCTCATCCATGCTGTCAGAAAGGGTAAGCTATTTACCAATAGCATTGCTACATGAGAAGGCGCAAGATGTGCTGTAAACAGGGGTGCCAAACAGACAGAGCAGATGACTCAGAACTGATTTTAGAGTACACACTTGTAGGTTGAACTTAATGCCTGCAGCTGGTTGTTTGTCAACCCAGTTTTAAAAACAGAATGTTTGACCTTTATGCCTCTCACTAGTTCTCTAACCCAACACCTGAAAAGCAACCTTCTTAGAGAAAGAACAGCTAATAGATCCTTTGGATGCTCATTCTTTGAAAATGAAGATTGAAAGTCTATTTGAACAAGGGCAAAGGTGAGCCTACAAAACAAAAACAAGATCAGAGGCCAGGTTACCTGGCAGAGCTGAAAGTGGGCATTCGGTGGATCTTGGCCATGTCATAAACGCACTGGGTGACCTTATTCTTTTTTTTGTCAACACTCAAAAGTACTTCAGCATGACAGTTTACAACTGAAATGAGAACAAAATACTTCCCAAATCTAAAGGCAAAGGAATCCAGATGTCTCAATATGATTTTCTAAAAAAGCAAGCTTAAATACACAATAAAAAGTAAAATAAGAGTATTGATTGATGTGCTTCTCAATTGCCTTGAGAAACAGATTCCTGAGTACGATTGGTTATATTTATTTCTTTATATTAGCTAGAAAGTCAAAAAGAGCTGTTGAGTTGAAATAAAGACTTCCCCTCCCATGAAAATTTCAGGAATAAATTATATCATAACATTATCTTAGGGTCTCAGAGTTTTACCCATCATATTTTTAGTTCTTTAATAGAGAAGAAGCTCAACCTTTCAAATTTCTTTTCTTTTAATATTGGGAGGCTATTTGTCTATTGTATATACTTTTTAAGGTTCTTGTTAATAAAGCGCTTTTGAAAAGAATTTTTACATACCCTTTTGAGCTAACTCTACTTCTTTACTTAAAAAAAACTAATCTACACGCACCCTGGTGGAGTAGCAGTTAGGTCAGCCACTTGCGAAGGAGCGCGAGCCAAGTACCCCTGGGTTTGAGACCCAGGTCTGGGGGTAAGAACCAGTAAAAATAATAAAATGCTTTTTCTTTCTCTCTCTTCCTTCCTGGCTGCCTACTCTCCTTCATTCCTGCCTGCACTTTTCCTTTAAAAAAAAAATTTAATCTAAAAAAAGTAGATGCAAGAATTTAAAATAGATACATTCCCTATTTGGAAAGTAAATTTGCTCTTACCAGTAAGCTCATGATGATCTTCAGAATGATCTAAAAGTGTTTTATCTTCATTGCTAAAAAACCAGGGGTTAAGTAATGAGAAAATCTGAAAATAAAAGGTGTTCTTACTCCTACATACAAAGTAACACCCTTGGAATGGTGTGTGATGAGGATATAGCTTTGTTGGTCAATTCTTTATCCTTAACTATATCTTTGATTTCTCACAAGCTACAGAGAAAAGATAACTTTTTATTAAATGCATAAAATATTTTAATACTTATAGGACAATGCAAAAGAACTCACTCAAAAACTAAAAGCCTTCAAACTAAGTTAACTCTGCCAATAAATTTAGTCTTTCTAATCTGAGTTTAGTCATATAAGTATTTTTAAATATGAAAATAAAAGTATAATACTTTTTCTTGATTATAGGATTAAGTACATCATTTAAAAATGGAAAATACAAAATAAAAATCAATGCTTACATTCTTATTTCTAGTAATGTGTTTGTCATTTGGAGACTTAAAATACTACAGAGGAGACTAATAGCTCATTATGTGATTCCTCTGCAACTCTCAATTTTTAGTAGTTAGAGCACAATTTTTAGTTTCTCTACTGGTTAGTGTTATCATTTAAATGATTTTCTTACACCACTTTATTTAAATGTTAAATGTGTGTATAAATTATGCCACACATCCAAAATGTGCATAAAGCATAGGTGTATTCTGAAGCAAGCATCCCTATACTAACTACCCAGAGCAAGCAGAGCAAATCCACCCCCAGAAGCAACCCTCGTGCCTTTCTAAGTCATAATTCTCTCCCTTTTTCTGCAATGCAACTCTTTCCAGGCTTTTGAGGTACTCCTTTGTTTTACTTTATAGTTTTGCCATCCAAGAAGGCATCACTCAAACCTTCAGTTTTGCCTGGTTTCGAATTTTATGGAAATGGAATCATGTAATAATCTCTTGTAGCAACATTATAGCTCAGTGTTTGTAAACTTCATTCACATTATAGCAGCCATAATTTATTTTCATTGCTACAAAGAATTTATAATAAAACAATACCACATTGTTTAATCCATTCTCCAGTTAATGGACATTTAGGTTGTTCCTACATTCAGGCTTATGAAAAAAGCTGTTATAAATTTGTACATGTCTCCTGGTACTCATAGGCACATATTTCTGATGAATATATATATATATATATACCTAAAGAGGAACAGGTAAGTCACAAGTTACACTATCTTTAATTTAGTAAATTAAGTCAAACTGCTTTCAAAATTGGTTAAACTAGCTTCCATTCCCACCAGCAGTTGTGTGAGAGTTCCAGTTGCTCCATATTCTTGGAAATCATCCTCACTTAGTCTTTTTAATTTCAGCCACTCAGATGGGTACATGGTAGCATCTTTTTTGCAGTTTTAATTTCTATTTCTCCAATTATTAATGAGACAGAATGCCTTATCATATGTTTATTGAACAATGAGAATTATTTTGTTTTGATGTAGCTGTTGAGTCTATTTGACTACTTTTCTATTGAATTGTATTTCCTCATTGAGTTCTATGAGTTCTACATATATTTCTGGATAGAGACACCTTGTTGCGTATATGTATTCCAAATACCTCCAAATCTGTGTCTTGCCTGTATACTATTTAATTCTTTGTAATATCCTTAATTTTACTATAACCAAATTAATCCATCCCTGCCTTTAAGGCTGGTGTTTCTTAATATTCAATATGCTTAAAAAACATTTCTTCATATTGATATCATTAATCTGTTCTCCTATATTATCTTCTAAAGCCCTATTGTTTTGACTTTTATATTTAAGAGATCTACAATTTACCTAGAATTGATATTTTTGTTTACTGTGGGGGGGGGGGTTAAGTTTTTGTTTTTGTGGTTTTTTTCCCAGAGAAAGCATCCTCTTTTCCATTGTTCTGCAGGGTCACTATTTAACTTTTTTATGAATTTTCAATAGATTCTCTTAACTCCTCACTTTTTAAAATGAGGATCTGTATATCCTTATCACCCCTCTCCTCTCCCCTGCCTACTTTCATCTCCAGAAGGCTGTCAGCTAGAGCTTTACTTTAACATCAAAGATGAGCAAGTTTACATTTGGTTCTTAATTATGATTGACTCCTTCATGTTTTGTGATAAATTACTTTAAAAGCTGATAACCAATAAACAAATTTCACATGATTCTATTCATCACATTATTCATTACAGAGCCAGAAAGTGCTAATAATTACATTATTTTGCTTATGTTTCTGATGTCACAACCCTTGGGCTGATCAAAGGGAAATATTCTAAATGCCAAGGTTAAATTAAAATCTCCTCTCTTATATTTTACCAGTTACTAAAATATAAACACATTTTAAATTATTTCATATTTGGAACATGACATTTTGATACAGTATTTTGATCTACCTAGAATTTCTGGTTACTCTTCTTTACATTGTTAAGATTCACAGGCCTTCTTCACTGTATCCTAATATCTTGAAGTCTTTCATTAAAAGAGACCATTACCTGAAATATATTCTATTCTTTTCCTTAAAAACCTGATGATCTCTGTCCTAAATTAGACCAAAATGCTTCCTTGAGCTACAGCATAATTGTCATCCTTGGATGCACTTTCATTTATCCCCCTAAAAGAGTTGTTTATCCTTGAGAAGAGATAAACCAATTGCAAGTTTGGAAGGAACACCCTTACTTTTAATATCAAATGCAAGTTTGAGGGATTCTCCAAACCATGTTCAGGTTTGATAATTGCTAGCACTCATACAACTCACTGAGAGCTCTTATACTCATGGTTAAAAATTATTGCAGAGAAAGAATACAGGTTAATGTCAGTCAAGGAAGAAGTACACAGAGTGGAGCCTGAGGAAGTACCCAATGCAGAGCTTGCACTGTCCTCTCTCCTTAGAGTCAGGACACATTCTTTCCCAGCATTGATGTGTGACAGTAAACATGGACTTTCGTCAACCAGGGAAGTTCATCAGAACATGAATATTCCTAGATTTTATTGAGGCTCCATTATGTGGACAAGTTGATTGCCCACTTGGCTAATTTCAGCCTCCAGTTTCCAGTGCTTCAATGTGTGACCCAATGCCTCCACTCTAAATCACACTGTTAATATTTGGCTGACCCAAAGTTCCAGGCAAACAAAGAAACTCCTATCAGGCGTGACATTCCAGAAACTGAGAGATTACCTCCCAGAAACTGAAGGCAAAGATCAGATAGATTTCTTGTAGGGCAAATATAAATTTCTAATACAGAATTCCATGTTTTCTCTTTCTTGGTTTTCAATTTCCCACCCCCAACCCCCATTTATTTTTCTTAACTGGAGAACATGCTCATGTGACGGTATATCAATGTAAATTCTCCCTTTAAATGTTTAGTATGCTGAGATTTCACAATGACACCCCTAAATATGGGCTTTTTTTTTTTTTTTCATGGTCCAACTTGGCTCTTAAGGACCCTGTGAATTTGAAGATCTCCCTTTGGATCTGGATGTGTGACTTCTTCAACAATTTCCTTCTCTCTTTCATGACTGCTTTGTCTTTCTATAATTCCTACCAGTTATCTATTAGTCATCTTAGACTGATGTTCTTCTCCAAGGTTCTTCAGGGTAACTTGTTGGCTTCTATCCTTGAAGTTTTCTCCTCTCCGCATACTATCTCCTCCTTTTCCTCCCTTCTGTTTCACTTACAAAACTTAAAGCATTCGTTTTCCCTCTTCATTTGCTCATAACCATCTATTTTTAAAAACATTTTTATTCTTCTAATATCATTTGTAATTACTCCAGTGAAAGAGGGAAAGATAAATGTGCTCACCTGAACTAGAAGATACCCTGATGAATTTTAAGGTACTTTTAAAGATAGGTTGCTTTTCTTTTCACAACATGTCTCCTGTGACTACATCAGTAGCATCAGACCCAGCAATTAATGTATTCCCTGAGTCTCAATAACACAATTCAGGGCAAGAGAATCTTAGGAAAGGTGTATACAAAGAGCCTTTATGACACTTCTTTTATAGTATATATACAAGGTATCAAGCTACAACAAATTGAAGAGAAAAATATTACCTAAGTGACTATTTGTAAAATGCATTTTTAAAGATATTCCTGTCTAAAGACAAATATAAGAAATAAAGTATAAACTCTTACCAGGTCCAGATGGCAGCTGTGGAATAGAAGAAAGACCATTGGTTTTGGCATCAGAAGACCTGGTTTTGAGGCCTGGCTCTGCCTTTGTTGTCTCCATTACTTTGACTGAGCTACTAAACTTTTCTGAGTCATGAGTTTCTCATCTATAAGTAGAATGATAACACATGTGTCTCACTACTATTGTCAGGTTGAAAACAACACGTGAAAGAACTTTATAGATTACAAAGTTAATAGAAAATAAAATGCATTCTCCAAATGATTACATTCCCATGGGAAGGTGTTGTGCAGAACTCAGCAGAATCCTTCGGGGGAAAAACCAGGTTTATATCTCTAAGACCGTCTTTCCCCAGACAAGGAAAAACAATTACATAAAAACAATCTGAATTTCCCATGAGTTTCACCAAATAGATAAACATACCTATTGAAAATGAGCATAAACAGAATCATAGAATGTTTTTTAAAAAGTGTATGAAACAAGTTACTAATTCTGAGTGTACTCATTTATATTCTCTCCTTCAGCAAATATATACTAAATGCTAATGATATTCAAAATAGCATAAAGAATTTAAAAAAAATTAGCCAGTACTTTCACTGAGAAAGTTTCCTCTTTGTAGATGATATTATGCATGTACACATATTCCCACAATACAATAATGAATATAACAAGTGACCCATATTGATACAAACTAACGTGAAATGGTACTTATATCCTGAAAAATGAGTCAGGTTTCAATCAGCTAAAATAAGTGTAAGGGCATATCCTGCTGGAGTAGACATTGGGTGCAGTCCACATACAGCCCAAGGTCCCAAGTTTGTATCCTGGGACCAGTGGGAACAACCAAGATGAACAATTAAATAAGATAAAGTGCTTCTTCCTCCTCGCTCTTCCTGTCTCCCTACTCACCTTCATTCTTGTCTGTACTTTTCCTTTCAAAAAAAAAAAAAAAAAAAAAAAAGCAGAAAAAAGGTAAGTAGAAGGGCATTCAAGAAAAGGGAATCATAATTACAAAGATTACTGATAAGGAAAAATTAGGATTTGTTTCAGGAATAGGTTTTATATAAATAATATGGAATATGCCATAATGTAGACAGCTTCCTAATGGGCTAATAATCCACACAGACTTTATCCTGTAGGCAATAGCAACCTTTGAAGTTTTTATTATCCAAAGGAGTACATAATAAAATAGGGTTTCATAACAATGATATTTTACTTTTGCTTTGATCTTTACTCTTTACAAATTACTTTTACATAAATGATCTAATTTGATCCCCAAGATGATTTTATATTAAAGGTGTTATTACTATGTGTTAGTAGAATAAGCTCTAACCCAGACCTAGAGTCTAGGTCTTTTGATTCCAAATCCAATTAGTTTCATTTCTAATTCTATAGTAGGAAGATTGATTTGTTGAAGATGAATATAAAATACACTAAAGGGAGGAGATTCTTCAGGCAACAGAGCAGCTTCTCAAGAACAGACTACTGAGACAGAGTTTAGGAGCCTGTATTTAGCAACATAATTCAAACAAATGAGCAGCTACTTCTCTTCTAGCAAATTGGACTCTGCCATGAAGTCAGCAGGGGCAGGATTATGGAAATGAACTCCTATTTCTTCAGAATCTCCTTTGCCACTTAACACTGTGCTAGGCACACAGAGTTACCCAGTCAGACACTGACACTACATACCAAGGACAGGGATAAACTTAATCCCTAAGGTATTTCAAAGTGTCCTAAAGGCTCCTGCATTGCAGAGAGCAAACCTAGCATCACAGCACTCCAACAGAATGAAATTAGATGCCTTGCCTAACATGACAAAGATATGTTTGTTTAAATGACAACTGTAGGATTCTCCCAAGAATATGTAGGCCATGTGAAAACTATGAGCACAGAGCTCACAGCTGTTCGTTTCAGCCGTCAACAGTAGACAACTGGTAAGAATCCAACTGTTTATTATTTAAATGTTAGAGGTGCTGTTGTTTTTCTTGTAACTTCCCTGCTAATAAAACAAATCTGATCTCTGAAAATAAGGATTTTTCAGGAAAGATCATGCAGTTGTGAACAAAGATTCGTGTTTGATTCAATATCTCTAACCTTCACATGTAAAGTGACTATGATGGAAATTTTCTAAGACCGTTATTACTTTTAAAGGTTATTTTCTAAAATTGTTAAAACGTTCAATTCCTTTCTCCCATGGGCCCCTCCAGCTCTGATCTTAGGTTGCATTAAGCTTTCATAAGATTCCAGCACTGACCCACTCACCTAGCACAGACCCTTCTTCAGGGTTCCTGAGGAATGCTGACAGAATAATGAAGCAAAGAATTAACATCCCTCATTCTAATTCCCTAAAATAATGGATCTCTTTATTTTGCTTTCTGGGTTTTATGTGTTGTTTTTTAGTTTAGGAAATCCTAACTTTACAAGAAATCTTTTATGAAAGTTCAACACAGAAAACAACTAAACACTGAACTGATGTAAGTGAAGGAAACAAGAGCAAAAGATTGAGGTGGGGGAGAAAATGAGATCAGCTCACCTTCCCTTATGCCCTAAGTCCTTTATTGTACACAGAATAAAACTACTGAACTTGAAGATTCCTGAGGCAACTCAGAATTTGATTCATGATCTTTAAGACTCAGGAGCATAAACATACTAAGTTAGGCCAACCTCTTGGGTATGAATAATAGAGCAGTCTACTTAAGCACTTCACCTACTCATTCTTTCCACAATTATTCACTGAATATCTACAAGGTGCCAGGCACTAGTCTAGGCACCAGAGATATAGCAGTACATAAAAAAGTCTAATATTCTGCTATCCTGGAGCTTACATGATAGTGAGGGAAGACATGTAATAAGGATATCAACAAGTTAAAATATATGTGTTTGAAATAAGGAGAGACAGAGAGAGAGAGAGAGAGAAACTGCCTCTTTCATGTGGTAGTCAGGAAGGCTCCCTTCTGAGGGTGACCTTTAATCAGGGAGTCAATAAAGTGAGATATCTGGAACAAGAGTTGTTCAGGTAGAAGAAACAGTAAATGCCAAAGTGCTGAAGTAAGCGTGTGAAATGTTTGAGGAAGAGTGAGGAAGCCAGTACAGCGAAAGAAAGTGCTGAAGAGCAAGAGCAGAAGATAAGGTCAAGTAAACATCAGCTCCTCTGAGGAAAAGGAGATGCCCTTCATCTCTGCCCTGCAGGGCCAGCAGCAAGCTATGAAATGATGTCCAATGTGCTGGAGAGGATCAGAAAGTTCGTTGTTTTACTAAAGAAAAGGCATTAAAGAGTTTTATCTAATTTCTCAGTTCTCCCATCAGAAAGTCTGTGATGGTAAATTCTGTAATTTATTTGTCTGATTAAAGTTCTAAATATTCTTTTGCTATGGAGCACTGTCTCTCTCCCTAGTGACTCCTACCTGGGAGACAAAGTGTCCCCAGTGTTTTCAGGGTCATATGTCCCCAAGTTCAGTTTCTGACAATCTTACTGCTGAGATTACATAGCAAGGCATTTTCCAAGGAAAATGATGACTGGCAAAGGAGGAAGGCCATTAAAACATTAGATCCCAGGTGCATGAAAATCACTTTTTGTTTTAAACCAGAAAAGAAATAAATAGTTGCGAAACCAATGTCCTTGCACTGTCAAGTGTAGTTGTGGTCAACGATGTCACTGGCAGTCACTCAGTGCCATGTGAAGCACAAATTCAGAGCTAAACTGATAGCATGAGGTGAAAACTGGTTGACTGTTTTATTTGTATGTCTGGGAGCAGGCTGTTTTTAGCATAGTTTCTTAGATGGAGCAATTTACAAATGAAGTAGCTTTTATGGCAGGTTTTACAATCTTACTAAATAGGCCACCATCTTGTATTTCTTTTCCTATGGACAGTCATAATCCCATCTCTCTGGGCACCCACATCTGCCAAAAAACATGCCTGATTACTGGTTTCCTGATCCCCTTTACAATTTGTGTCTAAGTTAACAACAACAACAAAAAGTCATTTTATTTGCAGCTTAAATACATCAAGATTGTCCAACTGTTCAAGGAAAAAATGCAATCTTTGCTTTTTAAATTTTTCCTTAAAAATTCATGTCATCTTCAATGTAATGAGTTTAACTCTGGGTCACACACACTAAAAAGCCTAAAATCTGTGCAACATAGATAAAGCATTTTGAACTGTTGACTGCAGTTGATATAAGGAAGAGTAAGATATTTTGCAGGCCCATTATGGCTGGTGGCAGGACACTACATTTAAATTGCTTGACTTTAAGGGTCTAAAAGGATAAAAACTTTGTGCTTGTCAGGAACTTTTGGTTAAGTCCCTTTTAGCATCCTTTATGCTCTTATACATTGGAATGCAACCCACATGGTAGGCCTCTTCTCATTTTAATCTTTTCCTCATAGGATATACCCTAGTGACGCTGTAAGAGGAAAAGTCAGCAGGTGTGACCTTATTCTTGACATGACAAGGTTTATGAAGATATTCACACCAATAGTTCACAACAAAGGTCCTACCAAATTCCTAGAGGGCAATGAGATACGACTACTACCCACTTGCTCCAATTATGTCCACCTACCTTATTTCAAAACAAACACTATTTGTACCAATTATCTAGGTTTGTCCAGGTCTGAGGGGTTGACTTAGACAAAGTGGGAAAGTCCTAGGCAAAGAAGAGGAATTTATCGTTCTAACATAGACCCCCATAAAGTATGGAGCAGCTCTTGACTGAGAGCTGTGGAAAATGGACCATGATGGAGCTGTGCTGTTCCTTTTACAACACAGAGCGTAAGGGATCACTGTCCAGGCCTTTGAGATATACCATGTGGAAGGAAATTCTCTCATTTGTCCAGTATCGGGGTAATCTCCAACAATTTCCACACTAGCAAAATGGAAATAATAATTTGCCTAATAAATTTTTCCATGAGAATCAATTAAGATAAAATTAACATGTGTAAAATGCTTAACAAAACCTAGCACATAACCAGTGCCTAACAAAGGTTGCCTATTATCATCATCATAATCATTAGCTTATGCACAGGGTAGAAATGATGCAGGACTTTACATGGTGCTTGATTCTCTATTAGTAAACCTAAACATCTTATACATACTGTCTTTTCAAAGTTAGAGAGAGAAAGAAATGGAGGGAGGGAAGGAAAGGAAGAGTGTCAAAAAGCAGACATGATGATTAGATAAATTAGTAACATTTACCTATTTTCTAAAACATTAATTTTACCAACAGACTGATATATGAGCATGATCTAAAAATCATATGAAAAACAATTTTAAAATGCAAATATCAAATATTAGTATTAATATACTCTACAATTTCAGAGTTATTTCTCTTATCAACATTGTTTATCATAGGTCAGAAATGCAAAAAACCAGAATATCATCATCATAGGGTAATTTTTAACATGATTATATTATACTCACGCTCTGCAATTTGTTAAAATGAATAGGTAGATTTATGTGTACTGTCATGGAAAGATCCCCAAGGCAACTGGTGAAGAATGTGTGTGTGTATATGTGTGTGTCTATACACACATATGCATAGAAGAAGCCCATGCATGTAAACAAATCACAAAGATGTCTCCATCTATGGTTTAGCATATGAATGCATCAAACAAGGTTTGAAAAGATGGGCACCCAGGTATCTAAAGGCTATTTTTGAGAAGAAAATAGGTAGAGGTAGCTTTAAAAAAAGACACCCTTTTATGTCAAAATTATGTATTGCTTAAAATATATAGAGAATAGGTTCACATATTATTGATATTATAAAATTTTTAAAAACAGCATAATAATATCACTGTAGGGACAAAATTCTACCCCAAAATCTTTTGTTTGGTTCTTCCTCCTTCTCCTTCATTCCTAACACCCCCTCTAAAACAGAAAAACAAATTTGTTGTGACTGGTAAAGTATCCAATTATTATAGTTGAGGTGTACAGTATATAATTCACCAGCTGATAATGAGAGTTGATCATAGTAAATGGCCCACAAAATTGTAGCCAAGAACGAACTGAACTAACAGCAACACCGACAATGTGACTTACCAATGTTCTTCTAAAAAATTATTAGATGTTTTTAGCTAATGATATCTAATGGTTATGGAATATATTTAAATGAAAGATTAAAGTTACATTTTTCTGTGATCTTTGCAAACTAGATAATGGTAATAATTGGATTAAATCTTGCATCATAATACTAGGGAGACTGGAAATGGGTTACCTTCTGAATGAATCCTTTCACAGTATTAGGAGTATTAGTACAGGACCTGAATTCTGAAGATGCTGTCTAGGGGACTTCCAGACTGTGTAGAATCTAAAATTCCAAATGCAAACTATGCTGCAACTATGACTAGTTTAATAGAGGCACTTGTTTCATTGGAAAGAACTCATGTTTTGCAATCTGCTTGACCTGGGTTTAACTTCACTCTTCAAAACCAAATGTAAGATTTTAGATATATTATTAGTACCTTCGCATTTCTGCCTCAGCTGTGTCTTTATTAAAGCACTGTTATAATGGTTTTCACTTTAAAAATCAATTTATTATGAACTTCTAGCTTTTTACCCTCTTAAAAATTTGACCTTAACCTCAAGTGATTACAAAAGAATAAAACTTCAAATGAACAGAAGTTTACTTATTCAAATAATTATTTCAAGAAGTCATGGAGTCTTATAATTGCCAGAGGCTTCAGAAGTCAGCTGGCTGAATCTAACTCTTACTGCAGGGATATTTTATTTCATTCTCTCCTGAAAGCTGACCAAAAATGAGCATGCTCTTAATCTCTTCGCAAGAAAGGAAAGGAGATGCAAAGAGAAGTTAAGAAATGAAAAAACTGGACTAAAAGAGAAGGCACAGATGCACCTGAGCTATCAGTGCTACCTCTTTCTATTAGAACCAGTGCAGTAGAGCTTCGGGTCTCCAGGCAAGAGTTAACAAAAGCAACCTTCTCTTGTCTGATCCTAGGAAAGGTGGGGACACTGGTTTGGACTGTCCATCTATAGCCAATTAAATGTACGACAGCTCTGGATTTCAGGGAAATTGTTTCACCAATAGATGAAACTCTTTTACAGATGATGATAATAATGGATTTTAAAATTATTCTGAAGATCCCCTGTGCCACTGCTAAGTGATTCATACCCTATAGGTGCAGTCTAAGTCTTATTCTAAGACTATATTCTTCTTGACTCTCTAAAACTTTCTGTGATGTTCACTGAACTCTACTTCCACTTTTGTCCCCTTGGGTTCTTCAGTTGCCTGCATGAGGTTTTCAGCGACATAACCTTCCATTGTATATGTTTCCCCTGCTATCCAAAGGAGAGCATTTCTATGATAACTTTTATAAGTCTAAATTGCAGAAAGCAATGAAGCAATTATCATTCATTTATATGAAAAGCATGTCAAGTCCTCCCTTTCCCCAATTCAGGAACTATGAAAGTTATGAATTTGAAATCTTAGGCTAGGGGTACAAAAAAATATGTTTTAGAGTGCTCCCAGACCCCGAAAATAATCTACCAAATCATTCCAAGGAACACATAAAATCTAAAAAAACACCATAGTAAAAAAGCAGGAGTGAAATGATAAAAGATGCTGCCTGTATAAAGTAGTTCCCCTGGAAGGCGTTTGGTGGGATCACTTCACTATATATTTGTATATATCACATTTAGAACTGGTCATTAAATTGTAAATTAGAGTACAAAAATAATTTAAATTAGATATATACCAATAACTGAAGCAACTGTTCTGGGATTTCAAGGTTCTAAATTTATCTGAGGTACTCTAGAGTCAAGACACATAGGAATAAATATAAACCCATATCCACTTTTAGGCCTTCCCACTTATTCATAACAAGAGTGATGGCTAACTATTCATTTCTCTTTCAATGACACGGCATATAATTTGAAAAATTTTTTCTGGGTTAAATTGAAAAATATTTATATATAAAACTTAAAAAGATGTAAAATCTTTGTGAATAAAAAATTCATAAATCAAGAATTTATGTCAAGGAATGAGTACTACATTTAAACCTACAGAAGTGAGTGAAATAGATCTGAGAGTGTATGGAACAGAGAAACAAAGAGTGTTTGGGATTTAGCACTAAGGAAGGCCAACATTTAGAAATGGGAAACAGACATTGGAGCCAGCAAAGACACTTGAAATTGCCTGCTAGGTAGAAAGAAGCTATCTAACCAAAGAGTTTCTATTAAGAACACAATTCTGAGTGAGATGAGTGATACATAAGATGTATAACGGGAAATACAATTGTGAAATAAATGAAAAGGGGAAATACTCCTAGAGAGAAAGCAGAACCTAGAGAACAGAAGAGATAGGAGAGAGCTAAAATTCCAGTTCTGGCTCTTTCTATTCATATGACATTCGACATATGACACAAGTTTACCGATTCTTACAGTTAACTACTCTGTAAAAGGAGAGATGATAATACCTATCTCAATGGGCAGCTGTGAGACTTTATCATATTAGTGCATTTGAATATATATTATAAATAGAAAAACATTCCATTATCTTAGAACTGCATTTCTCCAGGACAGGCATCCATATTACCCACTTGTCTACTGCCAGTACTCTGTTTGAATCCTAACCTCGCTGATAGTATCTGTGAGTTTTGTTGCCTGATAGCCAGAAATTTAGTGCCAATTTCCCACTGCCAGAGCTTTATACCCTTCTGATTGCTGGGCTCACACCAAATCAGCAACCTCATTTCTGACTATCTTTCAGGACTACCACCACCCATGAGTCCAGGTTATGATATACTTCAAAATGTTGCTATGGAGTCAATCCCCGAGCTAAAAGACTCAGAATACATACTTAACAGCCACTCCCCATTTGTTCAATCACAAACAGTTTTTAAAGCTCTTGAGACCAAAGTACCTGTATCTTAAAAGGTGATAGCGACAGGAAAAAATAGAGATATTGATTCATCCATTTCTTTTCATCACAAAATCTTGATTTATGTAAATAATAAAGACTTGTTAATACTCTCAAAATTACTTATGGCTATGTTGATAGTATCTGGATTGAATCTGAATGTCTCTAATCTGGTAAAATACACCATTCTTTGAAGATTCTTTGAATAAATTGTTTTCAGTGAAAATTAATAGAGGTTTTAAATTATCCGAAGGTCTACATTAAGTTATTTGCTTTATCAGTTTCTCAAAGGGAAAAAATGTCAGTCAATTACTTACTAAGCTGGGTCTAAACTCAATCCACATTTGATTTACTAACATTTAAATTGTTACTGATTATTAAAGAGGGACGATATTAATTTAAATGGCATATTTTACTCTTATTTTTTAATTAACTGATTTGTTTTAAACATTATAATTCAGTTAATCATTTTGAAAATAATAAAAATACAACTAAGTCTCTTTACCTTGATCTTTGAGATTTGGAAAGGAACTGAGAAAGGAAAAGGAAGAAGGGCACTATGTCAACATCAAATGACCCCTAACAATTTTTTCAACTCCAGCAAAGACTTTGTGCTCCACCAAGCTCTACTCAAGCACAGAGAAAACGAAGTTACCCATGACAAGGTATTATGATAATGTCATAGTACTAATTCTTGTCTCCATCATAGGAAGTTAGATGTCAAGCTAAAATAATTTGAGGTCTTTTATATTTTAAAGTGGACAAATAACTTTTACTACTATTTTTAAGGGATTTCAGTTTTGACTTTTCAAGAAATTGAATTACTCCTCTCTAATCATCAATCCCATTTTGGGACCATCCCAAGATAACAAAGAAAAATGTAAGTGAACATCCAATGACTTTATCTGAATTCTTAACCAGAATACAAACTATTACAACATTCTCATGCAACATGCCAGTTTAATAGTTTCCCACTTTAAGAAAATAAGCCTGTCTTCACAGGCTATAGGGGGATGATTGGGTGGGTTTGGAATGAATACCTAGGTGAGTTTTCAGTATCCACTGTGATGACTATATGCTCCTACAGCATTCTATATTCTTCTTTTAAAATAATTACCAGTTCTTAATTACATATTTATATAATATGGCCAATGTCTTTCCTCCCAAAGATGTGTGACAATAAGACCCATGAGAATAAGAGTAAGAACTATTTTTCCCACCAATATATATTCCAGTATCCAAGTCAATGAGTGCCGAGAACGCAGCGAGTGTACAAAATACCTTTTATGGAAAAGTTGAATAAAAATAATTAAGAGTTATCATTATTTTCAAGGAATACTCAGGAATGGATCAGTGCCAGTCATTTAGCATGTCCCATGTAATAAAATTTTACAAAAGTTATTTTTAAACAATTAACTGATAACACATCAAGGCCCCCAACACACACATACTTTCCCTATTCTGTTTTACAGAGGCTTGTTTCAAATTTCTCTGATTACCATAAAGTGACCTTCATCTGTATGCTATTAAGACCATTCTATTATATATTTTATGCTTCATAGTTTGTCTTTAGAGTCTAACACCAAAAACAAAACGAAAGAACTCCTTAGAAACGAATCCCCTCACCTGTGACATTAGTTTTATGAGACATCAGTTTTCCTTCACCTGGGGTGAGCAATGGTTCTCAAACTTGAGTACATTATCAGAATCACAAGGTTTTGCGAAAACATGGGTCATTGAATCAACGACCAGAGTTGTGGTTCCATAGGGCTGGTGTAGGAGCCTGGAAATTTATATTCCTAACAAATGTCCAGTTGATGCCGATGCTGAATGCTGATGCTGCTGGGCATCACAGATTGAGGGCAACCAGGGAAGTTGCTGAAACAACCTAACACTAGGTTCAATAACAGTCACATTCGTGGTTGAGATGATCTCAGAACATTATAAAAGGCTGGCAGAGAAAACAAATTAATCAGGTGATACATAAATCATGCAATATATTACTAAATAACTAGCTTACCTTATTACTGATTTTTTTTTTCACCTATGCTTCTTAAGGAATTACCTAGTTTCACTTTTCAATACCTAAAATTCTGGGGAGAAAAGATTTCTAGGTTATTTTTGTCTTCAGTAAGAATCACTTCCTTTGATACCTAGCCCTTGGGTGCCTGAGGCCAATTGCTTAGCCTCTTTAGTCAATATGCCTTATCTGTAAATGGATATAATAGTACCTATCTCAGTGAACTGCTGTAAGAGGATTAAATGAAATACTAAAGGGAGAATACTTAGCACTGAAAATGGCCTATTAATGGCAGCTATGTTTTTACTAATTTACCACCAATTCAAGGAAATAAATTTCAATGTTCCCAGAGACCAAGACTTAAACTACTTTTATCTCTATTAATGACCTAAGCAAAAAACTAAATCTAAAGAAAATATTCAGTTACATTCCAAGAATTCTGTTTACTGTGCCAGCGAACTGTTTAATTTAGATATATTTGTTAGAGGACACTAGGGCAGTGTTCTCCCAAATAAACAAAATTATAAAGAAGAATAACTTGGAGCATTACTTGAAAAATACAGGTTTCTGAGCTCTGCCCCAGCCTAATGAAAACAATCTCCAGGGGAAGAGACTGAGCTGCCTTTAAGGTGATTTTTTTCTGATCAGCAAGTTTGGGAAACACTGAGACTGCTCACTGATTCTAATCGTGGCCAGTAAAAGCTCTAATCATCATTTCTATGTATTCATTAGGCTATTGTTAGAAAATTTCCTAAGTCCTTTCAGTCTTAGTACTTTTGTCCTTTTGTGTTGAGCTAATTACTTGAAGAAGTCATCTGGGTGTAGGTTTTGTTGCGGTTGGTGGTGGTGTTTTGAGCTTAACTCACCCTTTCAAAGTAGTCAGGCCTGGGCCTCACTTCTGAATTGCCTGCCTAGTAACACCCCTCCTCTTGAACTTCCTCCTGCAATTGACTCCTTTCTGATTTCAGACTCAGGTCTAGCTTGTTTTGTCCCTTAATTCCATTTCTTGAGTAGAACATCTGGTGCTTTCCCAGTTCACGCCACTTTGCTGGAATAGTCAGTTTCCAGGGATTTTACAGGCTGACCAAAACAGTTTGTTCAGAACAGCGACGCCGAGGCCGAAAGACTGGCAACCAGTGGGCCGAACGTTTCCTGACTCTGCACAACTACCCGTGACCTTGGGTGAGCAAGCGAGCAAGCGTTGACTGCTCGCTGCTTCTTCGCGGCGACGTCAAATCAATGCTTACATTGGACTTTAGAACCAAAAAGGGGTGGTAGGGAAAAAGACAGCGAGAGACTTTAGAAACAAATAAGAAGACTTTAAAGCTAAAAACAGCCATTTTTCTGTTCTCAAAGCGAGCCTTTGAATTTGGGGGCAGAAGGGAGACTGTTAAGGTACTAAGGAGGAAAAGGAAAAAGGAAATGTCTACCGAGGGCTCGAGACAAAAGCGTGAGAACTGAGATGCTGAAAAGCGGGCTTGAGTGAGAAAATCGGAAGGAGGGAGATTGAGGGCGGACAATCCGGTTAAAAATAGAAACGAATCCTCCACAGGACTCGCTCTTTCCAGCCCCACCCTAGGGCCAGCAGTCGGACCAGTGATTCGGCTCCGCGCGACAGCAACGCGATCACGCTAGGCCCCACCTCCAGGACTTAGGGACTGAACCGGGGACATGGCGTCGGACACGCGACGTCACCACGCAGCTCGCCGCCGCCGCCGTCGGGGTTTTCGCTGACGCACAGGCCCCGCCCACTCCTTCCTTCTTTCTCTCACAGCCCGTGCGCCCGGTGGGGAGAAAGCGTCAGTCTGTCGGACGGCGGCTCCGCCAGCATCTCCGCTAGTGGCTCTCTCGTTGTCTGGATCCGCGCAGCCACCCCAGCGGTGGCAGAAGCGACGAAGAGCGCCATCAGCGGGCCCGCGCGGCGTCTAGGGCTCACCGAGCGTGCCCCGCTCGCCCTCGGAGTCGGCCTAGCCCGCCGCTGGTGGAGGCGTGAGGCGACCAGGGGCGAGCGCTGCGAGCAGCGTTAAGCCGCCGCGGCCTCGGGTCCTTCCTCCGCCTCCTGTGCCCCCCCTCGCTTCCCTCCTCCCACTTCCCGAGCTCCGGCGAGTCCCGGCCACGCTCGTCGCTGCTGCAGGAACAAAGGAGGACCCCGCGGCGGCGGCGGCGGCGGCGCCACCACCTCCATCTCCGCCTCCGCCTGCAGCTCTGATCAGCTCCCGGCCCTCGGCGGCGGCACCAGGCGCCCGGCTCGCCCTTCTCGGAGGCCTCGCCTCGGCCCCGCGGCGCCCGGCGTCGCGCGTGACCCAGACTTCTGCACCCCTGCCCCGTAGGGTGAGTGGAGTGAGTTGAGGGAAGACGCCCGGGTGCTGCGGACGGGTCGGGATGGAAGTGAGACCGGAACGCCGCGGGCTTGCGGCGGAGCCGAAGCGGGCGGAGGACGACGGCGTCCGGGGGAGGGGGAGCCCGGCCGCCACCTCAGGAAGCACAAAGACCGAGGCGTCCTTCTGTGGTCGTGGTCCGGCTCCCTGTGCCCGCCACTCGCTCTGACCACGCACTGTCTGGCGAACAAAGCCCGGCGTGCGGCTTCCGCCTTCGGGCGGCCGTCCCCGGCGGCGGCGCCCGGTGTGGGCAGCCGGAGCCGGTAGAGACAAAGGCCGTGGCGGCGGCCGCGCCCCGGGCCCCTACCCACCGCGCCCCGGGCCCCTACCCACCGCATCCCCAGCTCTCTGCCACCTCTGAAGAGCGGCTCGGGGCTGCGGGGCGGCGGGCCGGGCCGGGCCCGGAGACTGTAATGCATGACTCAGTGGTTTTTGGAGAAGGCCCTGCTGGGCTTTCCTGAGCGAGGCCTTGGCCTGGAAGGGCCTGCGGGAGGGCTGGGGGGCCAGCGAGACCCAAACTTGTGAAATCCGCCGAAACTGGTGGAGAAGGGGCTTCTCCGTCGTCATGTTTTCAGTTTTCCCAACGCCGCTGCGTTTCTCGCCCAACATCCCTTTCATGAAGGAAATGGAGCGCCTTCCTCTTTGTTTCGGCGTTTAGGCTCGTGAATATGAAATGAAATTCTTTGCTCGCTTTCCACGTAACTCCGTGGAGCTGTGTTTTGGAGAAAGGGCCGGGTTATCCTTATTGATTGCATCCCTCGTAAGACTGGTCTGAGAATATATTAGGGCAAAGCACTATATAGGTCACAGCCTATTCTTAAACCTGGCATTCAAGTAAATACAGTCTTAAAACATTAAAATGTGTTTTACATCACTTTCATTCTTCATAAAACAGGACTTCAGAACTGAATTGGTAAAATTATGGCAATTTTCACTAAAGTTTTTTTCTTAAAATGTCCCGCGAAGGTGGTGGGGTGGTGAGGATTTGTTCACCCCTATTTTCGATCTCGGGCCTCATGTTAAACATGGAAAGGAGTTTTTAAAAATTATACTCATCTAGCCCATTTGGCAAAGAGGGAACTGAGATCTAGAGATTAAGGACTTGCCCAAGGTCACTGGTGTAGCTGGAAGTAGATTACAGATTCGAACTCAGATCTCAACTCTGAGTGGGCATGCATAACATCCCTTACATATGTACTCCTGAAAAAAAGTACATTCCGTAGGCATGAAGGCCTGTTTTTATATTTATACAGGTTGGAGAATTTTTCAGTTGCATGCCTAGGTTTTTTTGCGTGTTGTTTTTTCCTTTAGCTGTGAATTAGAGGAAGCCACAAACTATACAAATAGATTTCAGTTATACTTAATAGAACTGACACTAGTGCTCAAGTTTTTATCTAACTTTAATGGTGCTAAGTAGTAATGATATTTTTCTAAAATTTTGCCAAGTAGGAGAATCGGGTGCCTAATGGCAAACACTTACCTTCCAACACGTCCCCACCACCCTCCTCCCCGTTACCGCTAAACACTTGGATTCTTTCTGCCTTGACGCTCTCTCCACTGTACTTGGTTTTTATAAACAACCCTGGCCATTTTGATTTCATAAGTGATTAATGATGCTTGCATCTTGTAGATTGAATTTCAGATTGTTCTCTTGTCCTCCCTACATTAGAGAAAACTGTAACAGCCTTAATGGCATTTTTGTTTTGTTATGTTAGATACATGAAAGCTGCATCCTTACTTATTGGGGTTGTGTAGGAGTTGGCAGGCTCTGAGATATAAATAGAAGCTGATTTCAGAGGCCCCTGTTGACTAGGCTTTATGTGAGAGCCTCCATCCAGCTCAGCCTGTCACATTGCAGCCTTGTGACAGGCTGAAGCGCCCGCCCATGTGATCTAAGCTTCTGAGAAATATTAAGGCAAGCTGTGCACATGTGATGGCATTTAAAAGCTGGCTTTCTAGGGGTCACATCTACAAGATGAGAAGCCTCGTTAGACTGGTGTCTGTTATGTTTTAAGTGTTGAAGACTACTTATAATGAATTGAAGGGTAGATGTGTTTTCTGAAGAAAGGTGAAATACTTTTCATGTGTGAAGTGGATGAAAGCTTGGAAAGGAAAAACACCCCCCCACACACATTTATATTAAAACGGCATATTTTAAGAATTAGATTAATATTAATGTGGGTGAACACAAACTAAGCCAATTCTCTTTTAAAGCCTATATCAGATGATACTGGAAGTTAGTATAGAAAGTCTAAGCTAGCATAATTTTTAATTAACTTAAAGGAGTGTCCCAACTTTTTGCATAGAGCAAAGATTCCCATGCTTTCAGTGGTAGGTTTGCAAATAAATGCATGATTTATTATTTGAAGCATTTCTTGCACATATACTATAGTCAGAAACTCAAAATCCCAGCGGAAAGTGTTTATTAAACTTCCCTACTTGATGAAATGTTTACACTACCCTGCTCCAAAATGAGTCAGCTAAATTCCACTTGCTATTTAAAGAGGCCGTGTCAACTAAATTAGTACTATTGTTTGAAGTAAAGTTGGGAATCTTGATCACTCGGTAAGAGACTGACTGGAAATATTTTCAAGCTCAAATGAGATGGCAAACTACTTGAAATAGTTTCCTGTTTTTATCATGGTCATAACTTAATAAATTCTAAGATTTCTCCAACATTAAGGTACATTTAAATGGCAGTGACCACAAATTACAGTACTCGATTTCCCTTTGATAAAGTGCTCTCAAATACAGTTTTTTTACATTTCATACATATTTTAAGGTGACTTGGTGACCCTCCACAGTTTTAAGAAATTTTTAATATTTTAACTAAGAAAAATGGATTACATTTAGCGAAACATGGCTGTATTTGCACTAATTTTAATAAGACTTCCGGAAAAGCAAGGGTATGCTGCCATATAAGTTCTGTCTGGTAACTTAGCTTTAAATATTAACCATTACTAAAGGTTGTATATATTGCCTTACTTTGTTGAAATTGAACTTGGAAATTTTTCTTTATTTCTGGTATGAGGAAAATAAATACATGTTAGAAGTTGTAATGAGTCTTTGAGAAATCAGTCTAGGCTGATAATCTGTGCATTTCAGGTTTTTAGGCACTGACTTTAAAGTACTCAGAACAAATTTCACACCTCAGATATAGAACATAAAGGAAGTTTTGTAAGCAGCTAACCCTTAACTTTCTTAAAGAATTTATTTGTTGATACAGGGTAACTGGAAGTGCTAGGTCATCTACCAGTTCTTTTTAGTCTTGATAAAGATGTTTAAATATTTAAGAAGTACGTGTGCAGAATTGTTGACTTACTAGGGAAATATCAGGAGTCAGTAGATTTTCTCGTCCATTTGCAAATTCCATATAATATATTTTAACTAATGGAGTAAAAGCATCATTTGATAAGGTTTGTCTATAGTATAGGAGAACACATAGTAACTTTAAGATATCAGTTGCCTAGACTGATTTAAACAAATCTGATACCTGCTGGTGACTTTTTTTCAGTTATTGAAACAAAGAACAATAGTGACAAGCGAAATAATGTATTTTAATTTTAATGATAGAACTTTTTGTTATAAAGAATGAAGTCATTATAGTTCATTATTTATTAAGCTGAAATACAATTCTTTTTATGCCCTTTGTTTATAAACAGAATATAATTTCCTTGGCCTGCTCTTTAATGATTAACATAGCTTGGGCCTTTATTCGAAACAGACTTGTTGAGAAAGGTACACTAGTGACTATATCATACTAATTTAGTGCTTTCATTTTGGTTACATGCTAGTTTCTAAAATTTTGTGTTTTGTTTTGTTTTTTTCTTTTTTTGTTTGTAGCAGAAAAATATGGCTCAGGAGACTAACCAGACCCCAGGGCCCATGCTGTGTAGTACAGGATGTGGCTTTTATGGGAATCCTAGGACAAATGGAATGTGTTCTGTGTGCTACAAAGAACATCTTCAGAGGCAGCAGAACAGTGGCAGAATGAGTCCAATGGGTAAGTTTTTATGAAGGAGAAACCTATTGGAAGAACTGGTGGACAATTGAGGCTTGAGAGTGAGAATCAGTACTGAGTCCAAGGAGAGAAGACCTTAGAAAAGCATGAAATTAAAGCAACAGCCAAACCTACTTGGCATGACCACATCAGGAATGAATGATTATCTACAAGCATCTTTTAGCTTTTTCATTTCCTTTTTGAAATTTCCAAACATGTGTCCCCTAGATATGACTTTTATGTGTAATTTTGTTCGGAACTGACAAGTATAGGACTATGCAGCAGCATCCTTAAATCATAACCTAATTAAATGCAAGTATTTACTACTAATAGTCTTGATACTGAATGTTTATAATGCTACTTTGTTTCTTACAAATCCTTTTTTTAAATAGGGACTTCTAGTGGTTCCAACAGCCCTACCTCAGATTCTGCATCTGTACAGAGAGCAGACACTAATTTAAACAACTGTGAAGGTGCTGCTGGCAGCACTTCTGAAAAATCAAGGTAAGATTTTAGGCTTTTCATCATAATCAAGGAAGAAATAAAGATCTGTGCTATCCATAGGTAATTATAATTCTGGATATTAAAACATCAGATGCCTTTACATGTATTACATGATCAAGGATTCTAGTGTCCTTTAATATACTATCTTGTAGGTTATTGAATAAAGATGTATATTAAAACTCACTCCATAACACCCTCAAGGATGCTGTATTGAGAATGCTGTGCTTCCATTTCCTTGTAATTGAGGTTTAGGTGTTGTAGAGAGGGAGTTTTGCCAGACTATATTATAATGCCACTACACAAGGCATTTCAGCAAAGCTGCTGCTCCTTTTACACATAAATTAACCAGGACAGCTAGAAATTCCTAGTTGGCTGTAATAGAACATTGTATCCTATACAAATATGCAGCCTCGTCAAGCCATTTATCAGATCGTTTCCTTGATTCTCAACCATTTATACTTGGCATCCAATATCCTTTAAAAAAATTTAGATTATTTCGCTCCATTTGATCATTTTGGAAATACTATATAATTAAGTTGAACTGACAACTTATTAAAGAAGTACCCTTAACATCTTTAAAAATGTTTGCTTGAACTCAAATAGAAATATGCCTGTGGCTGCCTTGCCTGTAACTCAGCAAATGACAGAAATGAGCATTTCAAGAGAGGACAAAATAACTACCCCGAAAACAGAGGTGTCAGAGCCAGGTATGCTTTTTGTTTAATACAAGTTCAGTTCGGGATTTGGTAGTACGAGAAAGGGTTGGTGGGACAATTCTTTCCTTCCATTTCAGAGAGAGATAAAATATAGATTAAGACCCACTTTCTTTTAAAGAACTCTTGTCACTCTTTCCTTTCTTCATTGTTCATCCCCCCACTAACACCACAAATCAAGAGTTTATAATCTGGAGACTAGAAATGTTAAGAGCTTTCAGTGAAATTAAAGGTAGTTTGCAGCTACATTTTAAAGGTATCTTTAGAAGGTATTCATAGAAGAAATTGTAGATTACCTTTCAAAGCCATGAAGAAAATTTTATAATCAAAAAGCAGTAGCTACAATCAGTCTTGACATTCTTGATATTGTAGAAAATATTCAAACAAAAGAACATACTGAAAGAAACTTAAAGTGTAGGATCCCTATCATTTTGTGGGTCTTTGGAACTCAGTATAGAAGGCATTTGGATTTTCATTTGAAAACTTGTGCTTATGTAGCATAACCAGAAGTGCTCTGAAGTTGCAGATGACTTGTTTTGAATTACTTGTTCTAGGTCCTAGAACAAGGATCCATGTACTCTAGTTCATTTGAACGGTTTATTTCTTGGTTCTGTGTTGACTGAGCACAATATAAAACTTGATTGTGAGAAAATGGTGTCAATGATTATGCAGTCTACTTTGGAGGCGTTCTTTTGCTACTATCACATAACTAAGCTATGCGAACTTTGTTTTATAAAGTTAAGGTAAAAATTCTTAAGTTTGGGTATACCACATGGCTCAGGCAGCTAAGGTGAAGGCCATTTGAAGCCCTGCAGACCCTGATTTTTGACCTAGGGCTGGAGGTTGGTGGGTCGGTCGGTCTGTCGGTCTGTTGGTCTGTCTGTCTGTCTGTCTGTCTGTCTGTCTGTCTGTCTTAAAGGTTTGGCAGGTGACTCCCATTTGCTACTGACAGAATTAATCTGGGAACAGTAGTCAGCACTCTCTACCCCCTTCCCTATATGTCTTAAGAATTATTGTTCAGTTGTTTTCAGGTGTGGCCACAGAAATAGTCACCTCATCCAAAATTATTCCATAGATTATTTTTCTTTATCTTCAACCATCAGGTAACATATTAAGGTTACCATAGTAGATTAATAGACATAGAAAGTAGGCAGAGTATTCTAGTCTAATAGTTTTACTATTGATCTAAAAATCTCACTACATATATTACTAATACAAGTGAAATAAAATTTTACCATAATTTTAAAGTAATTTGCCTTTAACAGTCATTTGCTCTAGAGTTTGGGTTTATGCTAATAGCATTGACATTGGCATATTTTGGAAATAATTTGTGTTGCTACATTAATTTGCTGTTCTTGAGAGTATGGATCAATAATAAAACTCAGTACACACTGCTTCTGGTGTTGAATTTTATAATGTCGAATTTGGAATTTCAAAGAACTAGTGGTAATGTGGACTTCACAGTAGTAATTTTAACTTAATATAGATAAATCCTACTGATAACCTTTTTAGGCAGAAAGATAGCTTTATTTTAAAGTAGATTCTGTATCTTGTACGGGGTAAGGTCTAAATTCTGTGCCCATTTTAGATAAAGTATCATAAAAGTAAATAAAAGCCGTGCTTTAAAAACTCTTGCTTTGCCTATGGAGTATTTCATTGTATAAAATCAGGATTTCACAAGATCGTGTTTGTTAACTAAGTTTTTAAAAGAAAGCTTTTAAATCTCCAAATCTCATACATGATAATATAAAGCACACTTTAAAATGGCAAAATTATAACTGAAATTTTGGAATCCGGAGGGATGATTTGTGTTTTGCTAGTCAAAATTTGTTCGTTTTCACTACATGATATTTTTTCCATCAGTATAAAACCAAAATGGCGGTTTTATGGCCAAGTACCTTTGAAACTGGAATTTTTCGTTTGAGTAGTAATACAGTGACAGCTTAGTCTGATTAGTTGAACTACTCCAGTTAAATTTGTATTTATGCAGTGGCAATATGGAAAAATTGAGGATGTGACCAACAACTCACTTTCTAAGGACTTTGAAATTTAGTTTTGGATTTTGCTCTCCTGTATTAGCTGTTAATTTGAATTTGAGAATTTTATAAAATTTAGAGGAACAAGTAGTTATTTGAAAGGGATCTATTGAAGTATAAACTTCTATAGAAAAGACTTCAAAGGTTTTCACTGAGTCACTGTTTTTTGACTCAGAATTATCAGGCAGTAAATTTACTGAAAATTTCTCATTTACACCCTTGTTTTTTTCAGTTGTCACTCAGCCCAGTCCATCAGTTTCTCAGCCCAGTACTTCTCAAAGTGAAGAAAAAGCTCCTGAGTTGCCCAAACCAAAGAAGAACAGATGTTTCATGTGCAGAAAGAAAGTTGGCCTTACAGGTATTATGGAACACAAGACAATATACCGCTAGAGTTTAACAAGGAGGTTATTCCCTATTTGGTTGATAGTAGACATAAAACAGAATGCCTGACTTTCAAGAATAGAAAGTTTCCTGATGTCAAAGTGGGATTATGGGAGGAAAAGTTGAGTTTGAGTTCCATTTCTTTTTTTTCTTTTTTTAAGAAGATGGAGAAATAAGCATTTAAAGGAAGCAAGGAGGAGGAAGAAAAGATCTTTATTTAGTTCATTTCTTTTTTTTGTATTTTTTACCCTGGCCCCAAATCTTGAACCCAGGTCCTTGGGCTGTGTGTTGCTCACCCACCAGTTTCTTAGCTGCCTGAGCCACAAGGGCACACCCCCATTTTTCTAATTACATGAAACTCTTTATTAACTGCAGGTTTTCAGGATTATTAGATTGATAAAAATTCATCCCTTACAAATTTATTATTCTTCTGGGAAAAAGGTAGCTTGAACTAAACATAGTAAGCACTTTGATGCAGGCAAAATGTTCTTTTTAATTGTTGTTTATGTCTCAGGACTTTGATTGTCTTTCCCTAGTTTTCACTTGAAGAAACATTACCCCAATAGCGTATATTGAGGACTAGAGTTTTAATCCACGTCAGGCTAACTTCCAGAACATATAATAATTTCTACCCTGCGTGATGTTTATAGTAGTTTATGAAGAGATCGTTATTTCAGTTTCTTACTGTATCAAGAGAAGTTAACTCTTTCACAGTTTAATATTATAAAGAGCTTCGGAAAAACTTTCTTTGGTGACGAAGGCTTGCCCTTTTTTTTTTTCCCCTTTCCTTTTAATTGCTTAAAGTTCCTAAATGTCTCTGCTTCCTTTTGCATATACAGGGTTTGACTGCCGATGTGGAAATTTGTTTTGTGGACTTCATCGTTACTCTGACAAGCACAACTGTCCATATGATTACAAAGCAGAAGCTGCAGCAAAAATCAGAAAAGAGAATCCAGTTGTTGTGGCTGAAAAAATCCAGAGAATATAAATGACTTGTGAAGAGACTGAAACTTTGTTTTTATTTTAATATATCGTAGGAAAACATTAAAGAGCAGATGCATGGCCATTTTCCTTTGATGTTCTCCAGAGTTTTACTTTACACTTGTCTGTCTTATAATTGATACTTTAGGATGTTTGGGTGTTTGTTACAGGCAGAATTGGATAGATACAGCCCTACAAAAAATGTGTATGCCCTCCCCTGAATAAAATTGGATGAAAATCTGCACAGCAAATTGAAATACACAGATAATAGGGACAAAATTTAATTCCCATGTGCCAAACAAAAATACATGAAATCTCTGCATGTTTGCAGCATATCTGCCTTTTGGGAATGTAATCAAGGTATAATCTTTTGACTAGTGTTACGTGCCTGTATTTTTTTTTTTTTTTTTTTTTAAATGGTACACCAGAAAAGGACTGGCAGTCTACTACCATAGTTAAACTTCACCATGTTAATTTTCACAATATGTTCTTTGAAAGCAGGAAGAAAGCTATATTCAGATGATGAGACCTTTTTGTAAAACCAGTGTTTGGTGCCATATGTAAGCCTGGTTAGTCAAATAAGACATCCTGTGAAAGGTAAACAGCTGGTTATGTCCCAAGAGTGAAACCGTTAATCTAACAGGGTCTTAAGATTATTTGTGGAGCTGATTGTGCTGCTTGCACTAGAAGATGTCTGCATTGCTCACTTTGCTAAAATATTGTGTAGCACAGAACTGCACTAGGATTAATTTGCTGACAAGAAATTAAGACTTTTAAGTTTGATTTTCACATACAGCAGCTCTATTGAATAACATGTATCTGAATTTTAAGTTGCAAAGGTATCTGAACAGTTAATTTTTCATGTGCATCTTTTGTTGAATGTTTTGGTTCAAGAAAGAATGTTTAAAGCCTTTTTTAGAGACTTCAGTTCTTAATGTAACTGTACCCTTCTGCATGGAAAATCATAACCAATGTGGCTGCAGTAGACTTTAGTGGTATCCAGCACCACTTGCAGAGGGCTGCTTTATCATATTAATTGTACTTGGGTGTAGGACTCTAGTGTTCTTGGGTGTATTGCATGGGCTGCATTATCTACAGCATTGTACAATAACAACTAGAAAAGGCAGTATACTTCACTGATGCTTGTCTGGTAATATCACTTCTGTGTTATAATGGAAGGTTTTTTGTGATGTATGAAACTTGTGTTTTTTATATATAAATGAGTATAGTTAGATTAAGTGTTGTGGTAATGCCTGTTTTTATCTGTAAATAAGTATGTACACAAGGCACTACTTCTGATTTCTTGCAGTGTTCAGTCCTAGTTTTTCCTTTTATTCTTAAAGCATTCAGTTTTGCTTTCAATTTTATGTACCTTAGTTCCGAGTTAGATCTGCAGATGTGTACAGATAGTTCATATTTATGTATTGCACATAATCATGCTACTCAGCATCGATGCTATATTGTATTATGTAAATAATAAAAGCCATGTACAGAGGGAAATTTCCACTTGTTCATTGGGTTTTTAAGCCATAGTTAGAAATCTTAAAGGGGGAGTAATCAGAAAATGTTTCACATTCAACTCTTCAGTTGCCTATATATGTATGTATATATATATGTATATATATGTATATATATATGTGTTGCATGGCTATATTGTAATTTTCTTCCCATTGCCATTTCTGAACATCATGTATTCAAGTGAGACCACTGAGGTGAGTTTATGAAAGATTTTCAAATATGGTATATAATAGGCAATTTATTTTCAAGAACTAGGAATTTTTAGGGTGAACAGGTTTGAGGAAGGAATGAAATTTGAACAATGAGCATCTATTTCCCTTTTCTACTTTTTATAGATGATACTTTCGGGGGGTTTGGCAATGTATATTTTAAAAATGGGCATGCCTTTGTTTTGCTTGTGTTTGGGTTTGGTTCTAATGTGGAGATGGACTCATGGACTTGATTTTTTTTGTGGGTGTTATGCCAGATAATAAAGAACAAAGGAATAACTGATATGTATGCTGACTTTGCCCGTGGGTTAGCTAAAGCCAAGAGCAGAGCCATGGCTTTTCAGTAATGAAACTTGAAATGTAGTCATATTGATTCATTCTGGTCAGTTCTTTGAACACTGCTACTTTTGCTTCAAGTGGGGTAATGTCTAGTATTAATGGCTATCAAACATTGACTTGGTAAGTTTTAAATCTTAAGGTTTTAGATTGGAAAGAGATGCAGAGGCAGGAGTTTGAGTGATAAAGAAGACTTAGAAGACCTAACCTTGGCCTTCATTGGCCTGTAACTGAGTAAGTTGTAACAGTATGGTAAGGTTACCATATTTTTTTAACGAATATTTAACACAAGTGTATAAAGCATTTAGGGAGATGCTATACTATCCAGATGTTTGCATATTAAACCTGAATGTTTCAAAGGCAAAACTAAAAACTTTGGAATGTACAGTGAGTATACATTTTAACAACATGCTTCCCTATATAAGATTGACTTTTTATCAGCACCTCTACAAAATGTTTTTTTCTAGGACAGCGCGTTGATAGGAATTAATGACATGGTGCTCTTTGTGTCTTTAATAGGGTTTTATCTGTAAAGCCCAGGTTTTAGAACCTCAGGTTTTGATCTAAGTTGGACTTCCACAGCATGAATTAATTTGCAAAGGGAAGAAAGTTTTTGAGTGATATGTCAGTGATTAGGACCCTGGAACCATTCTTCATCACTAAGGATGGTGGTAGTCCCCAGCATGTAGTTGTAAGTGCTCTGTATTAAGTAAATTTAGTTTTTGTTTTTAAAAAAGGAAGCATCTTGGTGGAAGCATTGGGTTCCACCCCACCCCCAATCCCTGGGTGGCACACCCTGGTCTCCTGGCCCATTGGGCTCTATGATCTATGCCTCAGCTGCCAGCTTAATGCCTTAGCCGCCGGGGTGTGCCCCCAATTAAGTATTTTAAAGGCTTAGTTCTGTTTGTTTTTTTTTTTTTTAAAGCAATCAGTTCACCCCTGGTGGTATACGTTCTATGGGTTTCGGCAAATGTGTGGTGAAAGGTATCCATCACCACAATAATATTTCCACTCCCCTAAAAATCTGTTGTCTTTTCCTTCCTAACCTCCCAATACCCAACAAATACGTGTCTTTTTTTTTTTACTGTATCCATAATTTTGACTTTTCTATTTTCAAATTGACTTTCACTATTTTGTGACTTGTTAGTTCCTAGTAGTCCACCAAATGTGCCAGATTATGCATTCACCTACTGATGAATACCTTTGCTGCTTCTGAGTTTTGACAATTATAAGTTAGTTGAAAGTAAACGTGTGCAAGTTTTTTAGGTGACATAAGTTTTCTACTCCTTAGGTAAATACTGAGTCAGTTGCCGAATCGTAATACCTTTTGCTTTGTAAAACTAAACTACTCTCAAGTGACTACTGGTTTGCATTCCCACCAGCAGTTCATAAGTGTTCTGTCCCACATCTTCACTAGCATTTAGTATTGCCAGTATTCTGAATTTTGGCCATTCTAATAGGTGTACAGTGGTATCATTTTAATTTCCATTTTACTGCTACATAGATGTGGAGCATCTCGATCTTATTTGCTATCTGTATACCTTACTTGAGACAGGTAAGATCTTGGTCCATTTTATAAGTGAGGTTTCCTTGTTGAGTTTCAAGAATGCTTTGTATATTTTAAATAGTCCATTTTGTGATGTCTTTTGTAAATATTTTTCCTCTGACTTGTCTTACTCTCCTGAGCCATTATTTCGTGTTTAGTAATGATTTCTAGAACTTGGGAAGAGAATTCTTTGAGAATTCATGAGATTGGTTACATTAAGTTGGACAGTGGAAAGGTTAAGATCTGTTACTTGAAATTTTCTGTTTGAGGTGATTGGAATCATTTTCAGTAAGACTTCACATGCATTAAATTCTTGGCAAGTAAAATAGGCATATGTCAATATAAAGATGTTATACATACTGCTGTCATAATTGTATTTTTGAATTGGCAATACGTTGATAGGATTCAAAAGTGAATTTAATCAATATACATTGAAAAGAAAGCTCTCCTATACCCATCAAGGACATGCATTTTAGGTAACATACTTGGAAAGACTATTTTATATCTTCCACATCATATAAATGTGTACAGACTTAATTCTTGTTTGTTAGCTACTTAAATACAAAGTTCTGATTTTTGTCCATAAATATTAGCTCATAATTTTGGGAGGTTATGGTGGGTGTGGTTGCTGGTTCATAAGCAGTAAGAGTATGTGTCTTTCAACTGCATAGAAAGGTTTCACTTGTGTTTATACAACCTGCTTTAAAAATATGTACAACAGTACAAAAGTTTTTGGTTTTTTTTAAAGGAAAGGTGCAAGCAAGGAGGCAAGCAGTGACAGGCTGGCAGGAAGAGAGAGGAAAAAGTATTTTATTTAGTTCTTGATAATAAGCCCAGGGTACTTGGGATGTAAGTAGACTACATCTGGCGAATGCCTACTAACGTGTTTTTAATATGTATAGCACACACAGACTCTTGTCTTTATATTAGCAAAGAGCACTGTGTGTTTTTCCTCAGTGCATTTCTGTTGTAGTTTTAGAAGTAAAAGTTACACCATTTTGTGGCGTAAAGGTAATATGCTATTTTGCAATGAAGTAGTATAGGTATTGTGGCTAAATCATACTTCACATGATATGCTTAAAATTAGAAGTTATTTTCTTGCTGGTTAAAAATACATTTTTGACTTTATTCTATCCTGAGGTTTTGAAGCTAATACCAGAACCTTAGACTATATATCTGAAATGATTGAGACTATAACCAGGATTACTCAGGAATTAAAGTGATCTCTCAGCCTGCTCAAAAGTTCATAGAAAATTTAACATTCTTAAATTTTAGTTGAATGTGACAACTGTTGACAAAAGTAACATTGATTTAAGCACGTAAGTCTTAGAGGTCAGGAATCAGCCAGAAAAAAATAATCTAGCCTAGACAAACTCAAACACTAGTATCTAAGTAAATTTCTCAAATTGAGCCTATGTGTATAATCCATGGAAAAGTCTAAAATGCTAGTTTGATCTTGCTGTGCAGTCAAGATGGTTCTCCCTTGTCCATCACAAAATGTGTTCAAATGTGCAAATCTGGAAACCCTGCTAAGATTTTAAATTTTCTGCTGTATAGCACTACATAAAATTAATAGTTCCTTTTTTTTTCTTTTGAGCAGTTCTCCAAGAAAACTCATGCATCCTGGTGTTCTGATTCTATGTCTACCCATATGAGAAAAGTACTTCTTTACTAGGGTGATGTTTCTTTATGTCCTTCCCCCACATACTAAAATTACTTGGCTTCTAATGTCTTACAGTAGTAATTTCTATGTGAAAGTAAATGTAAAAATTGTATATAAATATGAATTGTTCATCTGCCATCCAACCCTTTAGCTTTTAACAACTGTTATTTTATGCAGGGGTTATTTGTTTATTGTTGGTTTTCGTTGAGGTAATACTTGTTTTAGGTGTTTGTGTTATATTTAAATGACTGCTAAAATGCAATGTTTTAAAAAGTTCTACTTTTAGCTATTCTATAGCTTATTGGTTAACAGGAAAACTAGATTGTTTTGCATATCTGGGAAAGTGTAACCAGTTTTTCTTTGACTGGATTATATCAGGTAACAAAAATAATATAACACAAGACTTGAGAAATGAAATAAAGTAATGATACCTGTTAGAAACAGTACAATCTACAGGTATCAAACTCACATTCATATTCAAGCATGGTCTATTAGCATTCAAGTGATAGGCATATTAATTTTAGTCTTTTATTAAAAGAAAGACTTCTTGAGTGGATTAAGGATAGCAGTTTTTACTTGGTAAATTAGGACCAAGAATTTCCCAGATTAAGTATCTTTAAAGACCCTAGACAATTGTCACAGCTAGCAAATGACCAAATCTGCCCAATGATGTGCAACACTTACACAGAAGTTCACAGATTGAATCGAACTTCATACTGAATTACAGCATTTGAAATTTTATAGTGAAGTTAGTTGTTCAATGGTATGCATTTGTAAAACTGCTTTTTAAAATGAGCTACATGTATGTTATATAGCAGAAACCAAATGAAAGAGATCTATTAAAAAGTTGTTATAAGAGTTGCATCTGGGTGGTCATGGCATACACCACTGACCCCTGAGAGGAGCAAACAAATGTCTTGCCTTTGACACTGACCTCCCTATAAGTGTGCTGTGTTTGAACAGAATAAGTGAGGCATGCATAGTTTCCATTTTCAAGAGATCATGAAGTAATACAATGAAAAAGGATGATCTTCTAGAGTACTATTTTGGCCTTGTTGATTCTAGAACTGAGGAAGTAAATTTCTTTGAGGTTTAGTAGGATAAGTGGTCATATTTAATGACTGATACTGGAAACTTCTGCTTCCAGGAACACAATATTTTATAAAATTTGTCACTATTATAAATCGAGACTAAAGTTTTCATTTCGAGTGGGAAATGGAGTAGTCATTTCAAGTTTATGACAGAAACTGACTCTGAAAATTACTTAATCTTGAATACCTGAGTGCCTTGACCTATGCAAGCTTTAATGACTGAAATGATCGGTAGTAACACATTTAGTAGTGTCAATTACATCGTGAGTGCTTGATATAGAGGTTTAGCTATTTTAATGGTTAACAAACCAACAAGCCCCGCAAATTGTTATATTGACAGAGGTCAGCTTCTGATCTGTGCAAAATGAGTCATTTGCAATCAACTAAAATTGATTTGGTGGAATAGAAACAAATCCCACCAATAATTTCTGTCTCCAAGACTGACAATTCTTAAGCTGGAGTCCATGGTTCCCTAGTTGTATGTAAAATTTGGTGAGTGCTTTTTGTTTGGAATTTCCAGAGAGATCCATGACTCAAAGAAGATGCAGGATCTAACTGACCTTCCTGGGGCATCCCTGTCCTGTGAGCTAGCTTTTATGTAACCAAGAATACCAAATCTACCTCATTCGATTGATGCCTGTTTTAAACCAATATTAGAAAAAAAGTAATGCCTTTTCTTTTAGAGGCAGCAACAATGAGTCCATGTGCTGAAGGTGGAAATGAACTGGTGGATCACATACATTCCCCAGGTTCTTTTAAAATAACTTTGCCTTGTCATATTAGCTTGCTTTTCCCTGATATCCTCTCCTACTCAAACCCAGACCCAGGGTTTCAAGACATCTCTCTTTGCATAGTATAAGTAGTTGCTAGCCAAGAAATGTGAGTTTTAAGCATGATATTTTATACAGTGATTGCCTCAAACTTTTATGTACAAGTGTCATTTCAGAGCCCTGTTCCCTGTGATGGAGCGAAACTAAACCATTGTACTGCTATTTCCAAGTCTAAAATAGTAGAGAAGTTGAAATTTACTAAGTCATTTCAGGACAACAGCACTTACAGATCCCTCTACTCATGTACACTTTCTCACTTCCAAGTCCCTTGCTCTAGACACTGAAAATGAGATTTGCATAAATCATACCTAAAAGGGCCAAGGTCATCTAAATCTAGCAGAGTAATTTCCAAGCCTATTGATCATCAAGATCAACTGGAGAATTAAAACAAGCAAACACATACTTAGATTTCAGTTCATTTCCACTGAATTGAAATATCTAGAAGAATCTAGTTTTGACAGTTCTTCCCTAGGTGAATCAGATTTGGGAAATGCTAGAATATACAGCTCCCCTGCAAACTAAATCTATACAGAGTAAAGAGGTGAGCTTAATCTAATGCCTTAGTTACTTGAACTATTGTAAAGTAAATAAAGCTTTCTGTATGCAGAATAGTCTCTTGTTAGAACTCTTGTATTTATTGTTTTCTATCCAAGGTTCCTAATACCATAGTTAGAGTTTTTCATAAAATGTTGACATAGGAGCAGTCTTAATTTAAATCCCATGATTCTTCAATATATAGCTTAGACATTTCACTTGGAAAAGCCTTCCAAAAAGTAACCACTTAGTCACACTGTTCTTTACAGCTCAGTGAACCCCTATGATAAAACTCAATAAATACTGTGGTTTTTAGCTTTGACACCTTTCTACCATTCTCGCTTTCACTATCAGGGCTCCCGGGCAAAACTTCAGAATCTCGTTCAAAAGCATTTTCAGAACTGTAAGCATGCATCTATTTAAATGTACGCAATCAAAAAAACAGATTTGAATATGTAGTTATCAGCAAGGTCTCAGCGTCACTTCTCTAAATGCAATCCAAGGCAAATGAGCATATGCTGAGGAATACGAAGCATTATTGGAATGGTTTTTTGGTCCGAAGAGAAATGGGACATTCAGAGAAGTGTAACTCATGATCCTCCCAGGAACAGAGGCTGACGTGAGGTGACAATGAATGAGGTTGGACATTTGTGAGTTACTGTTTCAAAAAGGAATGTAGCAAAAAAAAGAAAAAAGGATTTTGGATAGACCTGAGTCAAGTCCTTAAGTTTTTAACAGCAATGTAGTTTAAGTCAAAATGTTTTTTTAACCCTGTTTCCTCTGTCAGAAAGTGGGCCTAACAAGACAGCTTTGCAGGATTCTTGTTCTAATTAAACAAAACATCCAAAATGGTAAGCACAGTATTTTTAGTACAAGTTTATGGCCATGCTTACAAAATATCTGCACATTTTCTTTGCCATTCCACCTTCAGTGTCCCACCCCCAGCCCAGCTATCTCAGCTTAAGAAATATCTGAGCTGGAAAGGAGCAGAGGAGATACCAGTACCAAATTCTTATGAATTATTGCATAACCAAAATAGTTTATCTCCTTTCTGTGGAAAGGCAAGGACTAAAATGAAATGTGGTGGTGCATGCTGGTGGAGTAACAGTTAAGTCAATCACCTCTGAAGGACGCAAGCCACATACCACTGAGTTTGAGTCCTGGGTCTGGGGAGGGAAATTAGTGTAAACAACTCAGTGGAAATAAAAATGCTTCTTCCTTCTTTCCCTGCCTGCCTGCTCTCCTTCATACCTGTCTGCCTGTTCACCTTCATTCCTGCTGCACCTTTCCTTTAGAAATAAATAAATCTGGGATTCCTGCTCCAAGATGGCAGACTGTTAAGATCTTGAGCTGACCGCTTTCTCACAGATACAACAAAGATCACTTCGAAACTACGATCTTTGAAAATGAATGGGGACAAGCATCTCCACAAAGAGGAAGAACACACATCTCCATAAATGGTAGGAGAAGCCAATCTATCTCAGCATCACACCACCCTGTTCAGAGATCCTGGACCTGCAGAGAGAGACCAGTGATAGAGCACTGCCCAGAGGTGAAGGGTCTGAGCTCTTAGTGGATGCCACCATACATGGGAACTATCTTCAGTCTTTGAACCAAAAACTTCAGTGCGCGGTGGAAAAAGGGATAGCCTCCTTGTGACCAGAGGTGCTGCTTCACCATGGTGCCAGCCCTGGGGGCTGCCTTTGCAAGAGAGCCACAGTGGAAAAAGACTGCCGCTTTGCCATCAGCACACTTGTGCCAAACTGTGGGCGCTCACTGCCCCCTTTCCTGGGCTGCCAGAGACAAGACAGCCAGGTCTGCAATGCCAGTGCAGATCGTTGTTGAATGGTTCCCAGCAAGGAACATCCCACTCCCCAGCTCTCTGAGAGAAGATAATTAGAAGCATTCTATCAAAATAGCAGTTTCTAGCAGCCTGGGGCTACTGCTAAACAGCTTTGTTATTTGCTTGGTACTCTCTAGGGTTTCCACACCCAGGCCCCAGTGCTTGTCTGCCAGCCCCTGCTGGGACTGCTGCTCCTCTGGAGGACTGAAGTATTTTTACCGGGGATTGTGCTTTGCTACTATCAGTTACTGGCTCTCACCGGTCACTTCTCGTGGTATTGAGGTTTGCTTGTGGACTGGGCCCACAATTCTTGGGTCTCTCTCCTTATGCCTTGTTCATGTCTGTGACTCTGGGGGAAATGTCTGTATTCCCTACTCCAACTCCAACCCTGTACGCTGGACTCTGAGGCCTCAACACAGGGCTGGCTCTAGAGATGTCAACAATTCTGACAAGTGCTAAGATGACACAACTAAAGAAAGCCCAGCACCCAAACAAACATCCAGGCCTATACTGTGCAGCTTGATACCCTAACACAAACCCTTTAGTCAGTGAATTCTAACCCACAGAAATAAACATAGACTGTCAAATAGAATGAAAAGACGGAAATACAAAATGATGAACCAAAACAAAATTCTCGGGGAAAGTCTGATTGAAATAAAATTAATTAAGTCAATTACCAAGGAAGATTTTAAAGCAACAGTTTTAATGACACTGAGATCAGGAAAGCAACAGAGGAACAAAAAGAACTACAACAAAGATAGAAAATATGGGTCAGTTAAAAACAGAATTCACAGAGCTAAAAAGCACAATAACACAATAGCTGAACTAAAGAACACAATAAAGGCAAAAAACACAAAAGCAGCCTGGAAGAAGCCTCCAGTAGAATCAGTGAGCTAGTAGGGTGGTGGAATGCACCCAAGCAGATAAAGGAAAATATTAAAAGAAAAGAGATAAAAATCAGATTGTGAAGTCCCTTGGATTAATAGTCATCTAAGCCAGATACCCTGTCTTACAAGAACAGATCGTCAACTGTAGGCCAAGATTAATGGAGTTAGGGGCTTAGGGGATACGCAAGTCATCACAACGGTGTTTTAAAGAATGTATGTGGCCTTTCCAACAGAGAGCAGCAGACTTCAGGAAGTGGTTCACTCAGTGGCAAATGCCAACATAGAAGGGTGAATGATCATATACAAGGAAACAGGGTTCTTGAGAGGAAAAATACAATGACTTTAGGGACCTTCTGAGGGGAGCTGGGGATGAGCTATTGAGCAGCTGACTTGGCTCCCTGGAGGTAGTAGTCTATTGGCCACCCTTGTGGCCAGCAGTGGTAATGCAGCGTTCCCAGTAGGGTTGCCCAGAGCAGCTGCTCCTGTCCCGAAAGGGGCTACCCAATGGAAAACTTGTTACCAAAACCAAAAGAAAACACAACAAAAACAAGCTATAGCTGCGGATCCCTGAAAACTGAATAAAAACAATTGAAAAGTGCTAACTCCGCTGAAAATAAATGGAAGAGTACAGCTTCAATTTTCTCTTTTTGGTGCCCTGAGTATTTGCTATATGTTGGGCCATCTTCTAATCTGGATTTACCGCAATTCCATGCTGACCTGCGTTACACGGGCTACAAATGAACATCAGTGCAACTGTTGTAAATTATCTGTAGCTGACTCCTCGCACTCCCGGTAAGTAGAGTTATCCTATATTGATTTTATGTGCCAAGCCAGGGCCAAATTATTAGATAAAATTCTTTATCTCATATGTCTCAAGGAAATGGATCACAGTAGGCAAATATTTGAACATGACAGATTTAATCTGGCATTTTCTACCTGCATTATCAAAACCCAGCCAATGAGATTCACTGAGTTCATTTTATTTAGTCCATTATGAGGATCCTAGGATTTTAAGCGGCAGTTAATCATTTCCCTTGCAAAGTTAGGTCAATGATGATGCTTTAGAAAGCCATGAGTCACACAGTCTAGGAGTCAGTACCCCATTATTACATCATTGTGTTTCTTCTGCAATGAGCTGACAATGATGTGGTCTCACACTTAGCAGATAACAAAAAATGACTTTCAAATGCAGCCAGACAATGATATGACTATTTTCCAACACATACATAGGGATTTACTGACACTTGCCATTCCCCGTGAAATGGTTTCTAGTTCATGGCATTCCGTGTTGGACATACAATCTCAAACACAAAACAGCTGTTTTGCTTGCTAGAAAAAACCAATCTACGTTACCAAGAACAAGTTTTTACTTGCCCTTGTTTTCCTTATATGAACTGATCTCCAAGAATTATGGACTCTTCATATTTTTTTTTTACCCTGTAGCCACATTCCAAGACTTAATTTCTAAACACTAAAAAATCAGTGATCATTTCCTTGAGACTTCAGGACAGAATGTTTCTTATATCATAGCATAGTATAATATCAGTAATATATTTAAATGTCTTAAAAGACCACAGTTAAGTATAGGTAGTTATTAAATTCAACAGGTATTTTGACTACTGGAAAAGGAATAGTAAGAGGTGACAATGTAAAACAATCTTGTACATTATGTTTGTTCTCTTTGTGAGTTAAAGAGTCTAAAGGACAAGAATATTTTCCTATAATTGAATTAAACTACATCTATTTACATATCTTTCACCTCCACTAGTTTGTAAACTTCTTGTCCCCATCTTTGTATCACCAATAGCTAATAGTAGGAGCCTAAAGATGCAACCTCTCTCAAAGATTTTGTAAGTGAAGTTTCACCCAAAGCTATATAACAAATTCCACAGCATGCCTTAAAACAACAGAAATTTATCCTCTCATAGTTCTCGAGGTTTGAAGTCTGAAATCAAGGTATCAGCAGGACTGGTTCTTTCTGGAGGCTCTAAATGAGTATCTATTCCATGCCTCTCTCCCAATTTCTGATAGTTGTCTGCAGTCTTTACATTTTTTGGCTTATGGTGGTATCATTCCAATCTCTGCCTCTGACTTTACAAGGTCTTCTTCCTCTGTGCCTGTGTGGCTCTTTATTCAAATCTCCTTTTATCAAGATAGAAGTCTTGATTTAGAGCCCTTCTTAATCCATCATGACCTCGTCTTAACTTGATTTTATCTGCAAAAACTGTTTCCAAATAAGATCACATTTGCGGGTACCAGAAATTAAGACTTGAGTGTATCTTTTTGAGGAGACATAATCCAAACCAGTACATAAAGTATTTGAAGACTAGACTATGTGTTGAAGGAGTCTTACTTTAGCTATTATTATGATGCAGAAGGAACAATTATATTGCCAGTGATCCAAGTATGTTTATATTATTTTATTTTATTTTTAAAGGAAAAGTACAGGCAGGAATGAAAACAAGCCAAGGCAGGCAGGCAGGAAGAGAGAGGAGGAAGAAGCTCTTTATTTTATCTAGTTTGTTCATCTTGGTCATTCCTCTGGCCTCAGACATGAACCCGAGTCCTTGGAATGTATGTGGACTGCATCAGCTGCAGGCAGTGAACCAAACTGCTGCTCCACCAGGGCATACCAATCCAGGTATCTTTTTAAATGAATATCAAAAAATTCTTAAGTCTTACTACAGATAAAATCAATGTGTACCATTTCCTTGGTATAACAGATTCAATAAAGAAACCAGTAGCTCCCTTTGAAAAATAACATGATGATTTAAAAAGCATTTTTTCTTAGGGTTGTAAAAATATTAGCATATATGTTCAGTGGTGATATGTATAATGAAAGATTCAGAGAAACATGATCTTTGGTTACATAGCAGAAACATTGCTCAGTGCTCACTGTCCGACTTCCTCATTCCCAGCACACAGGAAGACAATTATTCCCAAGGTTCCTTGCAAGCTATTTGTGTCTGAGTCTGACCAACCAACTATGGTGCAATCAATATAAACCACTCCTAAGTTTGACCCTTGAAAATATTCTGCTTTAAGGATCAAGAAGATGTGAGATATATATATATATATATATATATATATATATATATATATATATATATATATATGATGGTCCTTAGAAGAGATGAAACCCTGTCATCTGAATCAACATGGATGAATCTAAAGGGGATTATGCTAAGTGAAAAAAGTCAGAAGAAGAAAGATAGATACCAGATGACCTCACTCATAAGTGGAATGTAAACAGACAAAACAAAGGAACAGATGAAACAAAACCAACCATTGAACATTTGCAACAGAACTGCAAGAGGGGCAGGGCAAATGGTGGTGGAGCCCACTGGACAATGGGGAAGAACACTTGGTGATTTGGTGGAGGGCAGGGTGTTTGTCATGTCTAAGGAATGGGGTACCTATGCATAGGGAGTTTATTTTGATTGTAGAATAATTACTACAATAAAAAGGAATTATTAAAAAAGAAAAATATATTCTACTTTAACCCCTTTTCCTCATTCTAGAGTGACGAGATTGTCCAGTAACTTAGTTATCAATGGAAAAGGGCTACCTGGCCATAACACAGCACAACATGAGTAATGAATGAAGTTATGTTACACTGCTGCCTCACAGCCCAGCTCACCTATACACACTATGGATCAATCGTGCAAGTTCAGACATCATGTACTTAAGAAAACAGAGCTGTGTATATTTAAAACCCTTGGAATATAAAGCCTGACTGTAATGTAATCATCTTTGTATCTGCCATTTTCACAGTGCCAGGTTCATTGTAATATTTGTTTCTTTTTTTACCTCAGAAATTGGCCTTCTTTAAAAATCAGTATATGTGGGTATTTTTCACCTTCGTATTACTTGTAATGAAAACTTATTATGTGATATCTTTTTTAATTAAAGATAGAGAAAAATAAGCAACAGTTACAAAAACAAAAAACAATGAATGCCTCGCATGCATCAAGCTGTGTTGTTTGAAAGATAGAACATATTTACTGTAGAGGAAAAGCTTCGGGAAACTAGTTGATAAAATGAGCAAAACATCCTGCAGTGTCTACCGATGTGGTAAGAGTTGTTTTATTTATGAAAAGTTTATCAACATATAGAAAATTAATTCACTAGAAGGAAATGCATTAATTCATAAAATAGTCTTAAAGGGAGAGTTAACCCGATCAAGAGCAGCAGCTGTGTTATGACTGGTCAGACTCAGAATGAGGTGGGAGAGTTACTCCTGATGTGTAAGCAAACACTTGTCCAGGCCAGGAGAGTCGGGACAGCTAGGGGAGATGGTTTGGGGGGTTGTGTAGACAGGGGATCTTAACCAAAATGACTAGAGAAGTAAGAACAATCGTAACTGACAGATCTGAACAGCCTGCTCAGAGGAGCTAAAAATGAGACAGGACTGGAGTTTGATGACAACTTTGATAAGCACTTTGGAAGTGACAGGGATTGGAAAGCTTTGCACATCTAGATCAACACAATTGTTAATCAGACGCCCCACTAGGTTGATTCATTTAGCAAATGTTTGTTTTACGTACCCTTTAGCTTTCAAATTCTTCAGCAAATTGCTGATAGAAATAAAACCACATTTTCATATCCTTGAAACAAAGAGACTTTTTTAAAACTCAGTAACACCAAGAGTAAATCCAGAGTTGGGGGAAATGAGAATGGTTTGTGTTTGCCAAGCATGACAGTAGTGTGACAAAGGTGTCTATGATTGTGTGCCGCCTGATCGGGTTAACTCTCCAAATTCTTTTGGAAAAACATAAAGTGCCAATGCTGATCAGAGCTCATTTTTATCCAGTCTCACACCCCCAACATCTTTTCTTTTTAATCTAGTAAATTCATTTGTTGCTATTAAGCCAACTTAATATCTTCCATAAGATTCTATAATTCAGACTTGCCCTTTTTCTATTTAAACAAATTGAGGTTTTTAAATTTTAGTTTTCATAATATGTCACTAAATGTGTCCAGGAATTTTAAGCAATTAACTTGTATGTCCTTTGCATTGAAAAGTGGTATTACCAAAATTGAGGAATTGCAAAGAGTAACTGCAGGTAAGTATGAAAATAATGTGGATCATTGGATGGGGGCAAGGGCAGAATCCCTGGAGGTTTTGCTTTTGTTTTTGTTCTTAAGGAAAGATGCTGGCAGGGAAGAAGGCAAGTAGGCAGGCAGGAAGGAAGAGAGAGGAGGAGGAGGCAGTTTTTATTTTATTTTTGTTTAGTTGTTCACATTGGTTGCTTACCCCACACCCCACCCCCACCCCAGACCCAGGACTTGAACACAGGGGTGCATGGCCCACATTCCTTTGGAGGTGATTGACCTATCTGCTACTCCACCAGAGCCGACCATCCTTGGAGGTTTATGTATCATGTCTTGGTATTCCTCTAAAAATAAGAGAGGATTTTCTTAAAAAGAAAGAAATCTTTCAATCAATTATACATATGTATATATATGTATATGTATAGGAATCTAAAATTCATACTTCATTTTTAGTTAAAAGTTTTTGTCCTCCTTCCCCATTCCTTTAACTTGTATGAACAGAGAGTGAAGAACATTTATTTTCCCTTTCATGATTAGAAAATAAATGGCTTCCCAGATGATTTTAAAGAAAAAATTATTCATGACACTTATTCAGGAATGAAGCAGACTTTTGTCAGAACTAGCCTGATAAACAGAGACCACTGTCATGAGCTCAGTTCAAAACTCAACAAGGCCAGACACAGGTAGTATGGAAAGGAAAATCAGAAAGCATTCTCATTCTAGAACATGAAAGCGTAAGTAAAAATTAATTAAAAAATAAAAACTCAACAAGGAAAAGTAGGAAATTATATCTGGAGACCAAAATAGAATGAGCAGATGGAAGATCACTAAAAGGAAACATCCACGATAAGAAGGGATTCTGGCTTAACTGACCTAACAGGATTCTTGCTGAGGGCAGGCCAGGAAGATCAGATACCACCTGGAAGATGATGGGGGTGGCGGTGAGAAATTGATCAGGTATTGAGGGTGATCAACATCAAAGTTGGAGAATTCTGGCTCAAATAACTTAGTAGGATTTCTTGCTAAAACTGGGCATAGGAAAGACAAACACAGAAGTCCAAAAGTCAGGGCCTAGTTGAGAAGGGAGTCCAGAGGGAACAAAATATAGTTCAGTCAAGAGAGTGCTTGTCACCGGACAGAAGTGAACAGGCCCTAGGAGAATCATGGGCTGCTTCTAGGTCTGTCTCGAAGAGGCTCTGGGACCACAGTTGTGTTTTGAGCCGAGTCATTTATTTTCTAATCACTTTACTCTGGAAACTCATAAAGTGAAAGATCTACTTTAAATGGTCTGCAGTTTCTTTTCAACTTCACTCACTCCATCCTGCTCTTTGGCTGTAATTTCCTATATTTCCTTGTTAAGTTTTGAGCTCAGTTCATTACATTTTGGGATTCCAGAAGAGATGCAGAGTCTCAATTCTTCTGAAATAGGAGGAGAGAATTAGAACTCAGAGAAAGTCAGAGGCTAATTCACTCTGAGTGAAGTGCCTCTCAATTTTTTCTGAACATTTGCTGATCTTATGTCACCTTGAGAGGTTTTTCCTGGCCATTAATATTTCGATTTAGACTTTTCTTTCCACCAACAAGAGTCTTTCACATTGCTTTAAACTTAACTACAGGTCAGTACAAATTCAAGCATATAATGTGACAATGTCAACACTTGTGTTTCTGAAATGAATCAGTAAAGTTTGAGAGTGGAGAATGGGGAGGGGAATGGGGAGATAAACGCACATGGGTGGAAGACAACAACCTCACAGACCTCAAAAGTAGTCTAGAAATTAAAAAATGAATTTTTATCTTCTATCGCCCCCATTTCTCAACTGAAATTCTGTGTAGCTATCTGGATTCACTGATGTAGAAAAACACACCTGTTCAATGAACTTCCAGGGAATGATGGTGACAGAAACAGAGGAGCCATATTCTGAATCCCCTGTTCTGCACCAGAGCTGAGATGTCCTCACAGTTTGTTCCACTGACAAATGTTCTCTCTCCTCTGACAGAGCTGAGCCCTTCAAATGTGAGAAGCTTCTGGCAATTGACTTTCTCAAGAGCACCACTTGGTTATCACATATTTCTCTGAAGAGGGCTGCCTACATTTCTCTGGATAGATGCAGGATCCTGCCTCCCCAATGGATAGCTGTAAATGACTTCGTGGATTTTTAACTTAATCAGTCTCCATTTCAGGACCTATGGTGAGATCTCTTTCCCCCACACTTCTCCATCAATCCCCACAGCAGAACTCATTCCTTTTGCAAACATCTCCAGCCCTTGATCACACACCTTCCCATCAGCTGTAGTGAACGCCCTGCCCTGTTAGATGACTTAAATTGAAATCCTTCTGATGAAGACAAATGAAAAATAAACTTCTTGTGAAACAGCTCCTACTACATTTAAGTCTCTTAATTTCCTTTACTTTCTCGCTGACACTTGAATATAGAAGTGAGATTGAGTTTCAGTGACAGATGGCCTAGGGTGATCTTTCATTTTATCATAAAGTTTGCCCTCAGAGGGGTTTGTAAAAGACATTTCTCTTGAAAAATCAGTGACTTTGTGTTTCCTTGCCTTTAACTGGGTAGGAAAAAAAACAACTTTCTGATTTTTGAAATAGAGAATATGCCTTTCCTTTTAAGCTAATCCCCCTTACAAAACACTAAGGTGAAACTGGCCTCCTAATTCTATTTCATTTGTGCTTCTGAGAATCTCTTGCATATTTTAATTAATGACAATGTGATTGTGTTTGAGCCCTAGCAATAAATATGAACATTACGCTATTTAAGACGAGCCAGTAAGTAAGCCCAAGAAAGCTGTCTTCTAGTGCTATTTGTTGATCTTTTAATAGAGAACAGAAGGATAATGAAGAACAAAACCGAAATTAATTTTTTTTATGGTGGAGAAACAAGAACTATCCACGTAAGTTAAAAAAATGTCTTTTAAATCTTATACTGGCTAAGGCATCACGGTTTATATTTAGATGAAAGCATTTGTTCTAGCCTGTGAACAAGTTTAGTCAGAGTTATGATTTCATGAGTGAAGAGTCCCTGTGCTCCATGATCAAGCAAAACAGAGAAATCACTGAGACCAATAGCTTCTAACCTTAGTCAACAAATAAATCAATGGACAACAGGGCAAAACCCTGGCTGTCTTATGACTATTTAAGAACAGAGAGAATTAAGATGGTTCTAAGTATGAAAGAGAACAGACTGATAGTTCAGAAGGAATGTTGAGGAAAGGAAAACTTAAGCTGCATTGCCTGGTGTGAACTAAGTCACAACACACTAATATAAAAGTTCCCACATTGGAGTTTGGGGGAAAAGGTTTTAAAGGGCCCAAGACCCTATTAAGGAGATGGGCCTTCATGTATCTCCAAATCTCACTGATGCCCACTCTTCCTCATGTAGTTTTGCACACTGGTAATGTTGGAGAATGTCTCTATATAGAAACGTAGGAAAACTCTGAATTCCAGGGGCAAGCCATTTCTGCACATGTGAACAGTGTCTCCTGAGAAGCTATCCTTTATTGAAAATCTGATTCCAGAGGCACTGATGACGACGATGATCCCTTTGTAAGGAATGACGTGATGAAGAAGATGGAAGGAGATGAGAACAATGCCGAAACTTGGTTCTCTCACATCACATGCCATTTCTATGATGGAGTAATTGCTTCTGTTGCCAAGGCACAGACACTTCTTCTGGCTCAGGGAATATTGAGATCATTATTAAAAAGGAAAGGCAACAGAAATAACAAAGAATAACAAGAAAAATGGCAGAGGTGGGGGGCATGTGATTTTCTTCAACAGACTGAGCATCAGATCTCTGAAGGATTTCTTCCATACTTTCTTTTCTGGGTAGTCACCCGAGACTGCAGATACTTAAACCTCTCACCTAAGTTTTTCCCCATTAAGAAAGGAGCTTGTCCTTAGAGCATGAGATTATTTTGTTTCTTCTAGGAAGAAATGCAATGAAGGATAATATTTTCACATGTAAAAATAGATTCTACATATTCATCTACCCATCCCTCAGATATTGTAATGATTTCTCACAGAACTCATTATAAATAGTTTTGAGTTTTTGTGTTTATCATGGATGTGCTATCAGAAGGATCTCGCTACTGTTTCCCATACTTTCCCATCTCCAAATACTGCCAAAGTAAAAAAATAAATTACTCCAATCACTGTTTTATCAATTTGGGAACTCACCCAAGTGGGAAACCTCTGTATTCAGAATTCACAAACTTCAAACATTGGTGACAAAGATGAAGTGGCTGTCAGCATAGACATACTCCAGGACAGAACAGGAAACAACCTTGTTTCCCAAAAAATAAAGAGGAGGAAGATGATGCTTGAAATAAGGAAAGACTGACTCTAGAGTTATTCATGCAAGTGTTTGATATGGTGTTTGTCTCCAGTAAGTGCTCAATAAATCTTCACCAACACAAAGAAGTCTTAGGAGGGTATCATGAGAGTCAAGTGTGGCCCAGCATAGGGAGAAAAGAATCATGTGCATGTGGGAGAGAATCCATTAAGATGAAGGCTGAGAAGGAGACTCTAGATCTGACAAGAAGGAGTTCATACACTGGTGATGTAAAGATCAAAGTCGGGTTGTTGAGGTTGGAAACAGATTCCTGTGAGCTAAGGGGAAAAAATGAAGGCATGAAGGGAAATTTCGAAGACAGGGAAAGTGACAGGGCAGAATGAAGTAAACTCAGGGGAACAAAGTTACTATGGTAACTATGTAAAGACCCACTGGTATTAAATGTTGGTTGGAAGGGCTAAGGCTTATAATTCCACTATCACCTCGAGAATGCATGAACTGGGGTCTGCAAAGAAACCAAAATCTAGATTTTTTTTTTAAAGGAAAAGTACTGGCAGGAATGAAGAAGAGCAGAGGCAGGTAGGCAGGAAGAGAGAGCAGGAAGAAGCATTTTTATTAAATTTTATTTAGCTATTAATATTGGCTATTCCTCCAGCCCTAGGTCTTGAACCGGGGACCTTAGAATGTAAACATCTACTCCACCAAGGTGCATCTAGATTCTGCATTTATGCTTTGGCAATGAATTCACTGTGCCAGCCTATGCTATTAATTAACTATCCCTGGGTCTCAATCCAACAGGTAATATGAAATATAAAAAAAATGTGTAATACTATATGTCATAACCATTGCTATAAGATATATATGTATGTAGTAATCATGCATGTATAATCTATATCACATAGATTAAAGATACTTTGAAAGTAAGAATGATAAGAAGTTAGTGGTAAGGAAGGGCTAGGTGATATTATAATAATAATATCATGGATCTAAGTGTTATTAGCAAAATGAGTGTTGCAATGACAGCTATCATATGCTACTTTCTACTAATTATATGACACATTCTGGTTTTTCAAATTTTAGGTATTGGAGCTATGGGACCTGGTTAACACAGGCATAGGGAAGTATTAGTATTCTCCCCAAAGTGCCATCTTTGAAGCAAAGGAGTGATTTCAGGAATGAAGAGATCACAGTAGAAGCAGCAGAATAATAATGCCTCAATAATCAGTGATATTATCCTGAGATAATGAATGCTTCTCGGAGGCAGCAGGAGTGGGGAATGAGAAGAATTAAGTGATGAAAACGGTCCTAATAAGATTTTCCCGTGGTGGAGTTACAAAATATTCTGAATTAGCTGGGTTAGAATACAGGGTAAGGACCTAATTTTGGTCATGTAAAAATCTCTTTCCTCTGAAAGTAGCTTTTATTTTGTAATTATGTTTTCAAGGATAGTGTGTGAGTTTGAGGCATTCTTACTTGTTGTATTCCTTCCAACTTGTTTTTGGCCTTCACATAAGTAGTCAAAAGTTGATAAAGTGGCAGAGTTAGACCCAGTAAAAAGAGAGAGACTTTGCTGAGAGAGAGCATGTATGGTTGGGGTAGTGAAAGACATGGGAGTGAGTTATGAGTCCCTTCAGTCCTTCGGTCTTTCCGACACACAGTGTAATAGCTAACACTGTGACGACACAGAGGGCTTGCAGGTGCCCCCACTTCACATGAATACTACCGACGAAGTCCGTACTGTTATCATCCTCGCTTCCTTATTAAAAGCAACAACAAAACAAGACAAAAAACCCTAAGACTCCAGCAGGCTCATGTGCTGTGGTCACACAGCTAGTAAGAGGCAATACCAGGATATTCCAAGTAAGACCCAAATGGAGTTGTGCTCTTAAATGCTGCGCTATCTATCTTTCCAAGCAGACCTAACTGTAGAGCCATTTGTGCCCTTAGCATTTGGTACACAAAGCCTTTTCCTATGGAAAAGTCCCCATGGCAGCTGGGCACTTGCTCTCCATGACTCCTGTAGCCACAGGCTGAAGTTTCCATCCCTGGCATCTTCCCAGTGCTGCCTGGAGTTATATTTCCTCTTATTTATTTTCCTTAATGGAAACTAGAAGCTAATGTTTTTCAATGCATTCAAATAGAGCTACTCTCAGACTTTCATGAAGGCCATACCCATTAGAAAGCAAATCAGAAATTTGTTTCCCCTGAAAATCAGAAAAAGAAGGGAAGAGAGAAAGAGACAGACATAGAGAGAGCAACAGAGAGAGAGACAGACAGACAGACAGAGAGACAGAGAGACACACAGAGACACACAGAAAGAGAGAAAGAAACAGAGACAAAAGTACTGATTCTGTTGTCCTTATCTGAGTAGCAGACTATCCCATCATTTCTCATTAAGAATAGGCTGCTGCTGCAGTCTTGTAAGCCAGGATTATCCCAATTAAAACTAAAAATGAATGGACTACTGGGATAGTAGAAATTCAGTTCAGGAAATTTTAATCCCCCAAAGAAGGAAGTCATTAACCAACATTTCTCCTCTGCTGTTAGGATACTTGAAATGTCAGAAGAGTAATTAACAAAATTCTAACTGATAACACTAATTAAGAGGAGAGGACTCTGCAGTCAAAATGCCTAGTTCCATTCTGAGTCTATCACTTACCACAATGATCCACAAGGATCTCCGTGCAAATTACACAGCTTCTCTGAATGGCAGATTCCTCATCTATACAAGTGATATACGTAGTACCAAATTTATAAGATTGCCATTAAATTTAATATATAATAATAAAAGCTAAATAAATATTAAATATTAGTATGTGAATACTTGGAGTGGCAGGGGAGTATTGTATTCACTTCACAGGTCAGCACCAGCTGGGTGACTTAGAAACAATAGAAGTGTATTCTCTCATGCCTCTGAAGCCCAGAAGAGCAAGATTGATGTGGTTCTCTAAGGACTTCTTCGCCTTTTCCAGCTCTGGTGACTGTGGGTAACCTTGGTAGCTGTGTCACTCTGATCACTGCTTCATCCTCACATGGCCCTCTCCTCTGTGTGCTGTCGTGTCTCTGTCTCTTCAAAAAGCGTTTATCATTGAAGTTAAGTTCCCCTTGGGTGCTCTAGAATGATCTCATCTCAAAGATCCTTAACTTAATTGCATCTACAAAGATCCTTTTTACAAATAAGGTAATATTTACAGGGTCTGGGTGTTAGAAGGTGCATTTATCTTTTTAGGGATCACCATGTAACCCACTTAATAATGTTAGACTTGCCTTTTCACTTATCTTTCAACTTTTTTCTTATTCCACTCTTGGTGGAGATCCAAATATCATTGTACTGTTGCTCAAATGCTGATAGTCTTGCCTGATTCAATAGCATTTATGAGTACTAATTCCATATTAGGCTCCATGCCATGGAGAATCCAAAACAAAGCCAAGAATCTATAAAGTAATGCAAATCAAAAATGATTGAGACCACCAGAGAAGTTCAGTAAAAACTCCTAGACTATGAATGTTTACTTCAAAAGGGAGATAGTAATTGAACCAGGGGATGGGTAGAATATGGAAGGGTAGGAATGTAAAAATAACATTCCAAGTAGAAAAAACAGGAGGAATAAGTATAGAGAAGTGGGATAGCATGGGGTAGGTATTTAAAATAGCTAATAGTTTTGCTTTAGAATTAGGATCTACATACTATGACCCATTCATCCTGTCATCGGCTTGTGTATGCTCTGATCTAAGAAATTTTTTTTACATTTTTTTAAATGGTTAGGAGGGAGAAAAAAGACAAAAAGTGATAAAAGATTTGGACCATATAGAAATTTTTATAAATCCCAAATTTCAGGGTTCATAACTAAAGTTTTATTGAAATACAACTACACTCATTCATCTACAAACTATCTGTGGCTGATTTTGTGCTACAATGGCAGTATGACAAAGACAATATGGTTGAAGAGTCTAAAATGGTTACCATCTTTCCAGAAAAAGCTTGCTGACTTCTACTTTAGAAAGTGCATACATACAAGCGGAAGATGTGCTGACTGGAATTTTGAACCAGTCCTCCAGTCCTTAGTAAATACTCCATGCTCTTGTCTGCCTAGTCTTTTCTCTTTTTCCTTCCTTCCTTCCTTCCTTCCTTTCTTCCTTCCTCTCTCCCTCCCTTCCTCTCCCTCCTCTCCCTCCTCCTCTTCCTCTCCT